>CM043123.1:11571837-11906413 GCA_023701765.1 Hylyphantes graminicola
ACACCAACCAACTAGATATCGAATGATTATTCATGAACATACAAAAAAATTATTTTATTTTTAAATAATTAATGTATTTAGTAAAATAATCTATTAAGTATAAAATAATGAGCACTAATAAGTTGCTTACCAGCGTTTTCGCTCATTGTAAATTTCTTTTGAGAAATGGACGCTACAACGTTGCGAATTTGATTCGAAATAGATGTGCTAGTACATTGTGACAGATGCGCATCGACACACAATGAAATTTGATGAAATAAAAATTAGAGATTCACTTACTTCAACATCGAAGCCTGTCTCGCTGATGAAATACGCATGTAGATATATTCGTATTCGTACAGTAGGTTAATTCCATGTAAATGTATATCTCAGGAGAATTTAAAAAATATTTTTTATTGCAGTTGAAACTTTTATAGGTGATTTAGAAAAGTTTGAATTGTATAAAAATTTTGCATCAAAAACTTTTATTATTTTTTAGCTGTGGCAACACTTAAGCTTCTAAGTGGCTGTTTTATGGAAAGCATGGGTTGCGGTTTTTCACAATTTTAAATTCTTGAATTTTAAGTAAAGTATTATTTTTTTTAATCAAATTTGTTTGGTAAAATTATTACAATACACTATTATAACTATCTTAAAAACATGTTATTAATCAGCAGTTATAACTAAAACATACTTATTTAGAAAGATAAAAATTACCTTTTGGGATTTTGTGGAAGTCCCGAAAAGATATAAAAGTTTCTATAACTTTTTAAAGTAAAGCTTCGCTTTAAAATTTGTAAGATATTTTCTTTTTATATTAACCTTTGTGTAATTCCACATCTTTAAATTTTTAAATAAAAAACAAATTTTCTCTATTTATAAAACATTTTAATTTTGTAGTGTAAGTCACAACGAAATGTCAGTTACAGTTTCTGTTTGATTCATCTGTTGTAGATTAGCTACTGGATTTTTTATATTTTGATAATTTTGATTTTAGATGACTAAATCAGGAGCTAAAAGAAAAAAAAGAGAGCAAAGAGAAAGACTAAGTATGTATTAAATTTCAAACCTTTAAAGAAAATGAAAGCAAAAACCACTTTATGGACAACACTTTAACTAACAATTCACCATCTATATTGCAATGTTCCTCTATTGTAATACTACTACAAGGCTGATTAAACAAATGGAAATGTTGTAAAACAAAACCTCTCAACAAAATTCTGGAAATTAATTTGATGCTGGAAAAAGAGCTTTAGTTCCTTTTGTAGGAAAAATTATCATTAAATATTTTGTTTGGTAAATGTTAGATAAAGATGCCTATTCAATAAAACTGAAACATCTGCCATGGTAGAGAAGTCTTTTTGCGTGACGTGAGAAGGAAGATTTTTAAGACATTGTTATTGAAGAAAGAATTAAGAAATTACCAGAAACTAACTTTAGGGGACGTTGTGTAACTTTTTCTAACTACGATTTTACATGTATGCAATTTTTTATATACCATTTTCAAAATGATTTACATATGTTATGTTATTATTACCAAAATTTTCATATCTGTGATAAAATTCACATGATGTATTGTAAGTCACGATTTGAATGTAGGATAAGTCACACACACAAATGTTAATAAATTAATTCCTATGATATTTTAACACTTTTCTGCAATTAAATTATTTATTTTTAAACCTTATACTTAAAATAACCACTGGTAGAATGTTGATTTACTGCACTATGAAGAAGAAATTAGAGTTTATAATGATAACCAAAAGTCGACTTAATTTCATGTAGTGTAAGTCACACTAGGACATTTTTATTATTTTTTAGTTTTAACCTTGTCGCATAGTTTTTGAATAAATAGAAAATAAATCTGAACGATGCAAACGATATTTGTTAAATCGTCACACGTAGCGTAAGTCCCACTTGACATTGCCCAGTAGCACACTCGCATGTAGATATATTCTTATAGAACAGAAAGCTAATCAGCTTCAATGGTAAACAGTGCATGACTTGACTTGCTGCTAAGAGAGATAATTAAAAAAAATATTATGCGATTTGAGCAACATTTTTAAAAAATTTATTAAGGAGTTTTTTTTTAAATTAAGAAGAAATAAATATTAAATTTAAAAGTGGTTCATTGATGCTTGTTGATAAAAGCCAGTTTTGATATCGTCGAATGTCGAAGAATGGTAAATAATGCACTCATTTTTCACTGAAATAAAAGGAGTTTATCTCTTATGAAAGGTATGTTACAAAACTTACATTCTCCTAAGTACTACCTTGATCAAAAAGTTCCCTGAATAACCACCGTGAAGCGCTCCTATCGTTTTGATTTGAGTTTCGTTTTTTTTTTGTTAAGTTGGTACATCTGTTATTGATATTCCCTCCAAATCTTATCGTAATAGCTTGACATTTGCAAAAGTTACATAGCCAAGAGTGAATCTATCTCTGTGGGTTTTTCGATTTTTTACAATTTTAGAAATGGACTTAAATTTGCAACAACGAACTTGTATCAAATTTGGTGGACGGATCCATAGGCAAGTTCAAGTCCTCCGCTATCCCCCTGATGGTTGATTCTTTAATTTTATCGATGTTTTCATCGGTTTACAATGTCTATGGTCTGCCACTACTTTCATCATCTTCGATGGACTCACGAACTTGTATCAAATTTTGCGTAAAAAATTAATGGCACGCGAAAGTTGAAAATGTTAGAAAAGTGTTTCTGCAACGATTCTTTGAAGAAACCGGTCGTTTACCAGTGGCATGAGGGTTTCAAAAGTGGTCGTGAGTCAATCGAAGATGAAGAATGCAGTGGCAGATCATCGAGATCTAAAAACGATGAAAACATTCATAAAATAAATGGTAAATAAGCGCAAAAAAGGTTGGTCAATAACCGCAAATTAACCATCAGAGAAATAGCGGAAGATAGAACATTGCCTATGGATCCTTTCGCAAAATTTGATACAAGTTCGTTGTTGTAAATTTAAATCCATTTCTAAAAAATCAAGAAAACACGCAGAGATAGATGCACTCTTAGCTACGTAATTTTTGCAAATGTCAAGATGACGCTAAGATTTGGAGGGAATATCAACAACAGATGTACCAACTTAACAAACAAAACAAAACTCAAATCGAAACGATGGGAGAGTTTCACGGGGGTTATTCCGGCAACTTTTTGATCAAGGTAGTATAACTAGGATATTTTGTCCCGTTCGTTTATAGGCGACTTTTGACGAACGTAAATTCAATTGGATGAAGGCGTTAATGAACAAACAGGACCCTATATCTTAGTTATACTATGGAGAATGTGTGTTTTGCAACTAGGCCCTTCTTAGGAGATATAATGGCAGAATTAATTATCTTCAAAATGGGATTTTCTTAAAACTGAAATTCCCTTTTTAAGGCTCCACTGTTTCCATGCTGGACCATATTTGAGAATCTGTAGCCTACAGATTGAATATCATCTGTCGGCTCCTTTTCCGATTTATACATATCGTCGATACATTTATTGTATGCATCAAAAGGATTTAATTCATTGATGGTATCAGATTTAATAAACATAAAGTTTATTTAGTATAGATGAAATTGCAATCTAATTGCTTGCGCAATCCATTTTAGTTTTTGAATAAATTGCCATATTGCCGCTCATTCAAAATTTGACAGTCTAGACTTCAGCTAATTTAGAAATATAACTCTAAAAGTATACGTAAGTTAATATTTCTTTAAAAAATATTTCTAATCAAAACTACTCATTCTTAGACGAATTCATATTCTATATTTTGTTTGGGTGTCATTAATGCCTTACCCTATGTAGGTATAATGACCAAATAGGCTTCTTTTTGAGAAATTAGATTATTATTATATAATTCTTTGTTTAAAACAGATAAAAAGTCCTTTATGAATTATTAGTTAATGTATGTATTCTGTGATATTGAAGATTCAAGTCCAATTACACAAATGTGAAAAAAATGTATAATATTGAAATTTTTTTGTAAAGAGGAAAATAAATGATGATTACAAGTTTATTATTTTTTCAATTTTACGGTAAGGCAAATTCAAAACCTAAAACAGTTGAAATTTTCAAAGACATAAATGAAGTAGTTTAGTGAAATTGCAAAAAACCCAAACAACTATTAGATTCTGCTTAAACATCACGAAATTAATGCCAGAAAAAATTTAATAAGCCAATTGTATTTTTAAATTAAAAAAAAAATATTCTAGGTTTTTCATAGCTGTTTATGTTCAAATACAAAAAATTATGATAAAACTGCAATTATTTCAAAGTTGCTTGTACATTCTACTTGGAAAGTTAGATGGTAGCAGTGAGAAAATATATATTTAAACCTAGTATTGTCTGTCTTTTAAAGTGAAATTATGTAATAAATAAGGGAGACTAGGCACACACTTAATACTCTTTTCCTTTGTTAATATTTTTTAAAAACAAAGTACAGTTTGGAGACGAATTTTAATCATTATTAAAGGGTCCAAAGTTGATGTATTTCTTTGTTTTGAAATTTACTTTTAATTAAAAATGTTCAGTTTTTAAAAAAATAAACAAGAAGCCTATATTAAGTACACTTATTATTTAAAATTATAAAGGAAGAATTTATACTCAATATTGGGAGACTTGATAATTTAAACAAATGCCTTTTAATAATTCAAATTCTGTAAACAATCAATGTGGCGAATTAAATATGAAAGGTTTCCTTTCGATGAACGTTCGTGATTGGTGTTTAACCTTTTAGTTTCTTGTCAGTTGCCTATCGCTATCTTTTGAAACTTTGACTCTGACACAAGATTCCAACAAAGGTGGCGAAGTGGGATATAACTGGGATTTTCCGAGTTAAAGGCTTCCAAAAATTAGAATTTTATATTAGATTGAAATACAAAATGTAAGCATATTATTGTTTTTTTTTAAATTTTGAAACGCTAAATACTTTAAATTTTAAAATTAATAAAACTTTCTTAAAGTAAAATAACTTTAAACACGTAGTAAAGTATATAACCTTTCAACGTTGAAAAGATAAAGTTTAAAAGACAAATTCATATATTTCACATATTCCAAAATTTTGTGGAGAGATAAATGAGGCAATTAGATTTGCTACAATATCAAGTTATCTTGTTTAAATAGGTAAAAAGCCTTCAGAATTCAGTTTCATCTATACTTCGTGAATATATTCTGGTTTCTGTGAAACAGAATTTTTTTTAGTAAACTTTGAAAATATCTTAAAATTAGTATTCTTATACGAAAAGAATTTTTATTAATCTTGTTGTTGACGGAAAATAAATACCCTTCACAGTGTTTTATTTTTAAGAAAAATCAGAAACTTAGTTTTCAAACATATTTTTAATATTTTTCTACTTTGGTTTAAACATACCTTTGGACAAACAAAGGAAAATTTTATGTGGTTAACCCCTTCCTTACTGAAACGGCCCAAGACGGCCGAACGACTAAGGATTCGATAATGTTATTCCTATCAAATATTACGTGGAAGTAAAAATCCTTCGTAAGGAAAGGGTTAATAGAATAAATAGCATATAAAATAATTTCATGTAGATACTTTTCATTTGTTGTTAAGTAGCCTACTTCTACACATGGCTTATTTATTACCATTCTCCACTAATTTCTTAAGAAGATAACAATTTTTTTTCAACAATTCACTTTCAACATTTATTGAATCACGAAAAGGACATATACAGGTCTCATAAATTTTATTTAAATATAAAGAAAATTCATTTAAGAATATTATGTGCCAATATTCCTAGAGCGTTTTTGTTAGGCAAAAAAAAATAATAATAGCAATTCGTAATACTTTTAAGGAAAAAAAAAACAATAATTTGTTTAAGTATCTTTTAGCATCATTTTTTGCTCATGTTTTATTATTTTTTTTATATATATTTCAATGGAACGTTTAGTTTTACCTATAAAATAATTATTTCAATAAAATGATCACTCATAGTCTTGATGAATCATCGAGTAGTTTTCAACAGGTTTCCAAAGGTTTTCCAATTCAGTCCCTATGGTTTTCCTTAGAATATACTCGTTAAAAAGTTTCATCTGTTCTGGAGAAAAGTAGTTCTTCCAATCTCCTACCACACCCTTCCAGAAGAATGGAACCTCCTTGAAAATCGGATAATCTTTTGCTGTGTCACTAGTTATTTCTCCTGCATACTTCATTGCTTCATCAAAATTAACAGCGCCATCACTAGGTAATGGTTCATTTGGAAGAAACAAGCCCAGGTCTCTCAAATACTTAAAGTCAGAGTGTTTAAGGCAGTTTTGGACAACTTCCTCGTCTTGCAGACTCTCGTAATATGATTCACCGAGAAACTCCGCGATTTCGAAAAGTGTTTTCCTTGGGTTTTCCTTCATTTCCTCGTAAGTCAGCAACAAAATATTGTCATCGTTTCTGTGGTTATACCAAGAAAGTGTATGGTCGAAGAAATCTCCCCAGGCAAGGTGACCCGTTATAAACAGCTGAAAAAAGGCATCAAATGTGAGATTTGGCAGTAAATAATCAAAGCAATGATGGCGATAGTATGACACACAGCAATCCCGAGGATTTCGAATTACACAAATATATTTCGAAGACGGACTGTAGGGTTGCAGGTGGAAAGGTAGATGGGTTTTCATGGCTCTTGGCAATGGCAAATCTTTTATGCTATTAATTCCCATGATCTCCAAGAAGGGAATATGCTTAAATACCATTTGATTAGGACTTGGTGGTTTAGCACCTTTGTTCATTATCTCCCAAACAAGATATTGGGTCCAGGTAGTTCCACATTTTGGATAGGTCACAATGAAAATATCCTTGTCGCATGGTTTGTAGTCGATAACCTCTTCTACAATTTTCGGCACTATGAAATGCTTTGGAAATGGAAGATCGCGAACATATTCCAAAGGATATATTTCCCGACTTTCAACTTGCGTATCCTCTATAAAGAGTAAAATAATTTGATTAAAAATAAAAAAATTATATATAAAAACTCTATATACTATTCTTTTATTTATTGGGATGAATAGTACACCATTTTTTTTAATCCAAGTTGAATAATTTGTATGCCATAATCAATTCTTCTTCTTATTTTTTTTATTTAATGAGGATAATTATTTACATTAATTTTTTTATTAAAAAAGAGTTAATTTACTGTATTTTTAACCTTCCGCATATTTTTTAACTTATTAATTTCTCCCCGTAAGACAGAAAAAATCCTCTATACTAAGGTTTTTCAAAAACATTGGCGTTTTGGTAATGCTTGGCATAGTTGAAACTTCATCAAATTAAAACCTATAAAGTTCAATAAATACTGAGAGTAAAAACAAGTTAAGGTCTCTAAAATAGAATTAAACAGACAAAAAATACCCGCCCATTTTGGTAATTAAATCGAAACAACCAATAAATCTCAAGAATAGAATCAAAAACTGAAACCTGGATATCATCTAAAATAACCTCATTTCAAATTAGTAGCTCTGCAGATTAGAATTAACCAGTACGTCTTCAGAACACAATTTTTTTTAATAAGAAGCCTAGCTGATTTAGTCGGACACACATTTTTCAGTAAGAAATATGTTGTTTAAATGTGTTCGCCAAACGTATTTTAGAAAAACTGCACGATTATCCTATCGGAAATTTGACACTTCTCAACGTGCAGCTGTGTAAATTATTAAATGCATAGCTATATTAAAGAAGAATCACACTAATAGTACAAGCAATGTAGGAAACGTTAATTTAATTTTGGTACGTACACTTAAAATTTCAAATAAAGGCCTGGAAGTTATTCAAAATTGAAAAAAAAAACATAAAAAACAGGTTCTCCGAAAAAAAAAGACAGTTTCTACTAAACAAAAACTTTCATAGATGACATTTGGTGGTTTGCTACTTCAGCCAATATAACCACTGACGTCATTTAGTTTTAAATTTTCAATATAAAAGCCAGTTATAAAACGTGCCCCATTGGAAAAATGGAACCAGTGTATTTAAAAGTCCCCAAAAAATTATTTTTCAAAACGATTCCTAAAATGAACAAAATTAAAAAAAAATAATATTTATAATATGGTTGATAAATGTTCCAGTCAGTATTTAAACGCCTTAATATTGTATAAGCCGAAATATTCTTTCAAATATGTTAAAAAATATGGCTATTTAAATTTTCGGGACAGAGATATTTTTACATCATATTCATTTGTACATTTTAATAGACTTCATACGTTGAAGATGTGACCAAAATTTTCAAGCAATATTTTTAATCAATAAAAAAAATTCTACCAACGAAATGCAGAATGGAAATTTATTAGCATACCTAAAAGTGTTATATATACACTGCTTACAAGGTTTCCTTGTCAAACTGATATTTAAAAAGGTGATATTAAAATACACCCACAAACTAGACATGTGAGTGAATGTTCATTAACATACAAAAAAGATACCCATTAAAATGAAAACTACACTGCTCAAAACAATTAGGGGAGCACTTTGCGTACTTTTGTTAACCCTTTCAGTTTCAGGGTTTTGTTTTTAATTCTAAAAATCTAAAATTTGTGAAATAGATTCATTATGCATAAAGAATGAAATGGTAAAAAACAGGCGGAGAAATATAATTTTTTTTAAACTAAAATTTAAGGGTTGAAAATTGGAATCAAAAATTAAGAATAAATTATAACAATAATTTTTTCAAAATTTTATTTTCAAAAAAGAGTTAAAATCAATTTTTAACATCTGAGAATACAAGCGTGAAGAATTTAGGGTCAATTTATTTCATAAATATTTTTGGAGAGTGAATTTTATTTTACCATGTTTTCATATTTTCATTTGATTAAAACAAACATTATTTACACCCTCAAAAGACATGATTCTTCCATCTAACGGTAAATTAGTGCAAGCTCAACTTAGTGAGAAAAAAATCGCAAGCTCATGATTCCAAATGGAAACATTGGGGTTGAAAGAGTTTAAACAATGCGCACCCCTAATTGTAGTGAGCAGTGTATATTTAGTAAAGTAAACTATTAAGTAAATAATGAGCACCAATAAGTTGCTTACCAGCTTTTTCACTCATTGTGAATTTCTATCTGGAAATAGATGCTACAATATCGCGAATTTTTTTCGAGATAGATGTTCTACTACTTTGCGACAGATGCGCAGCGACATACAATGAAGTTTGATTGAAAAAAATTGAGACTCAAGGACTTCAACAACGAAGCCGGTCTTTTCGATAAAATATGTAGATATTTTTTTTTAGAACTGAAATCTTATCAGGCTTCAAGGGTAAACAGTGCCTGACCTGACTTGCTGCTAAGAGAGATAATAAAAAAAAATAGGATTTGATTTAAGGAAATATTTTTAGACACACTTTGATCAATATATTTTTTTTATATAAATAGTGTAGTTTTTTTTTATAAAGAAAGCATTGCAATATATCTATACGTTAGTAAGTTTGTCACCAAGAAGATTTTTTTTACATTAAAAAATGCATCACTATTAAAAAAATTAAAAAGATTATTACGGAGTTTTTAACTAAGAAATAATAAGTTTAATTATCAAGGGTGGTTTATTGATGTTTATGGATTAAAGCCAGTTCTGATATCATCGAATGCCGCTAAATAATACACTCATTTTTCACTGAAATAAACGGAGTTTATCCCTTATGAAGCGTATAGTTACAAAACTCCAATTCTCCTAAGTATAAATAAGATGTAAAGTCATGCTCGTTCGACGACTTTTGACTAAAGTAAACTCAATTCAATGAATCGCCAATGAACAAACCGGACCCCATATCTTAGTCGTACTTTAGAGAATGTGACTTTTGCAACTACCCTTCTTAGAAGATATAATGGCAGAATTAATTATCTTCAAACAGGTACTTTTTTAAAATTGAAATTCCCTTTTTAAGGAATTACAGTTTCCATACAGGACCCATATTTGAGAAAATTATGCCTATAGGTTAAATATCATTTGTCGCCTCCTCTTACGTTTTATAAATATCGCTAATACATTTATTTTATGCATCAAGAGGACTTATTCATTGTTTTTTTTAGATTTTATGAACATATTAGTTTATTTAGTATAGATGAAACTGCAATTCAATAGTTAACGCAATCAATTTCAGTTTCTGAATATATTGCTAAATCGCCGCTCCTTCAAAATTTGCCAGTCTGGACTGCAGCTACTCAGCTAATTTAGAAATACAACTCTGACAGTATACGTAAGTTAATATTTCTTTAAAAATATATTTTCTAATAAAAAAACTGTATGTTTATATGAATTCCTTTTATATTTTTTTTGTTTAGGTGATATAAATGCTTTACCCTAATGTAGGTGTAATGACCGATAGGCTCCTTTTTGAGAAACGACATTATTCCTGTATTATTCTTTGTTTAAAATACTAGACGTGATTTTTATAAAAAACATTCACTTTATGAACTAGTATAGTTAATGTAAAATGAAAGTCCTTTATAAACTGGTATAGTATAGTCAATGTATAATGAAGGTCCTTTATGAACTATTATTTAATTTATATATTCTATGATATTGAATATTCAAGTCTATGTACAATATAAAAAAATATTGTTGAAAATTTCATTTGTAATGAAGAAAATAAATGATGAGTACAAGCATTGTAGTGAATATGTTTCTAAATTTTACAGTAAAGTAAATTCAAACTTAAAATAGTTATAATTTTCAATGACATAAATGAAGTAGTTAAGGTAGGCGAATACCCGAAATTCTAAAAGTTTTACTATTACTTTAATATTTTCCAAATTTGGCATAGTGATTTCAAATATAATGAACAATGCTTTTTGGGCAATTTTTTTTATTTAAATATATTTGATTTATTTTAAACGGTGTTTTTCAACTAAAAAAAGGGGTTTACGCCAACACTGCTAGCATAAAAAGTTTTACGTTAATTTATCTGAAATTTTCACAGATGCTATTTCAATATATATCTGTGCCATGAACCTTTAACATCTGAGTAAGTATACAAGTTTTTGTTAAAAAAATTTCCAAGTGTAAGTTAATCGAAAAAAATCCTTTTTTTTGTGGTTAATTTATAATATTTTTCTTAATAACTTTTTTCTTGTAATTTGTATATTATTCTAGAGGGTCATTGCATGTAAGACGAAGAATTTAACACATAATAAATGTTCATAGGATGAAAATTCAATGTGGTAGATTTGTTGGCGTAAACCTCAATTTTTAGTAGAAAAACACCGTGTAAAATAAATAAATTATATTTAAATAAAAACAAAAGCCTAAATAGTATTATTTATTATATTTGAAATCACCATGTCAAATTTGGAAAATATTACAGCAATAGTAAAAATTTTAGAATTTTGGGAAATTTTGGGTATTCGCCTACCTTAAGTGAAATTACAAGAAACATCAAAAACTAGATTTTGCTTAAGCAATTCAAACGTCAGAAAAAATGTAAAAGCCAATTGAAGAGCTTAGTGGAAGAACGTGCTAAGTAACATTTTTGAAAAAAAAAAAATTTTTTTTGTGCCAATGAACAAATAACTAATTTCTTTAATGCTAACAAGTTTACCCTTTTTCATAAACTTTATGTTTAGTATATTTTTTACGATTTGCAAGTATTGTTTTTAACATATTTGAGTGCAAACTAAAAACTTTAAGCTCATTTACTCCTTTTTACCTTTGTGTCACTCAGCACGTTCTTTCACTAAGCTCTTCAATTGTATTTTTAACTAAAAAAATCTCTCAATATAGGCTTATCATAGTTGTTTATGTTCAAATGAAAACAATTATGATAAAACTGCAATTATTTCAAAGTAGCTTGTACTTTCTACTTAGAAAGTTAGATGGCAGCAGGGAGAAAATATATATTTAAACCTAGTATTTTCTGTCTTTAAAAGAGAAATTATGTAATAAATAGGCAGATTCGACACCCTTAATACCCTTTTAATTTTTTTATGTTTATTTTGTTAACAAAGTACAGTTTGGAGACGGATTTATTCATTCTTAAAGGGTCCAATGTTTTGTGTTTTGATGTATTTTTTTACTTTGAAATTTATTTTAAATTAAAAATATTCAGTTTTTAAAAATTAAAAAAAGAAGCCTATATGAAACACACTTATTATTACAATTATTAAAGCAAGAATTTATACTCATTGGTTTGAGACTTGATAGTTCAAACAGATGCCTTTAAATAATTCAAATTCAGTAAAAAATCAATGCCAATTTTTTCAAATTTAGTAATTATTGAAATCTGATTTTTTTTTTACCGTAGTGCGTGTTTTATTATTGATAAATTGTCCAGAACAATTTTATAACAATTAAAACTATGGGTGTGTAACGCTACGCAACTTTCAATTATCATTCAATGAATCGATACACGAATTTTTGCACCTTGTAAGAAAATTTCAATAACTTTAATACCAGAAAAGTTCTATAACAGCCCCTTGCTCATGCATAATTTTTCTGAAAACCTTATTATGACGTCCGACAGGTACTGGAAACTTGTGTACCAAATTAGACTTGATCCTTAAATGAGATGCTTTTAAAGGATTCAGGAAAAGTATCAGAAATCAAATTTTCCTGGCCTTATCATAAAGAGCAAAACTGGGAAAACCGTATAGCTGAAGCAAAACGTGAAAAGACACATGAATATTTTTTTTTAACTTAGCTTTTTAACCTTTTATTAATTATAAACTGACTTTTTAAACTTAAAAAAATTTCAATTATAAGTGATTAAATATTTTAATCGCTTCAATGAACCCGAATTATTTAAGTAATTTTTGGAAATTTTTTTATTGCCTACAGAAGTTAATTTGGCAAATTTTTTTGGTAAATAAAGACATACATGAACATACATCATTTGAATATTTAGTTTAACCGTTCAAGTTTTAGCACTTATTATATACAAGTGAAATTTATTTTAAAGACTGCACTAAACTTGAGAATTCTTAAAATATTCCGTTTTTTTTTGCAATTTACCCAAATTTATCTATGACTGTCTATAATGCTCTAGACTGGGTATTTTTAATAGTAGCCAGTGGCTACCAGAGTGAAAAAAAATGGTAGCCACATTTGGATTTTTAGTAGCCAGTCTTAAATTTCAGTACATACGACAAAAATAAAGTGTGATTTTCCACAAAAGAAAATTTTATTAATGGCATTTTTGATATGATAAAATTGACAGTAAAAAAATATCACACAAAATATGTAGTACTAGCTGTTTTACCCGACATTGCACGGGTAGAGGTGAAAAAATAATCTAATAGTCAATTTAACCATTTTTTTCTTTCATGTGAGTTACATAAGATATGACGATTACCCAGTAATTTTCCCTTTAATTACCCATCCTGGATATAGTAATGATTAATAATAATTTCAAAATAAAGAAGCTCAAATTAAAAAGAATACATATTTCAGTAAAAAATAATCAGTAATAATTAAAAATAAGCTACTCCAACAAACGATTTGCATTTTTATGTAGGACAGTTCAATTCATCCATCATTTAATCCGTTATAGAATAATATGCTTATGTTGCTGTTACCGTTCGTTATAAAGTACAGAATCCTTTTACTTATATTACCTTAAAAATTAAAAACTTAAAAAATGCTATAAAATTAACAGATAATGTCATAGTAATTTCCCGAATAAAAACATTTTAGCTCATTTGGCGTGTTTGAAAAATTTGGCTAGGAAAATATATAGCTACCATTACACCCATTCAGCTCTGGCGCAAAGACCATCGCACAACCAACCAGCTATTTAAAAAAATGCTCTTTTGCGCTTTTTTTGTAATAACTTGGCGAGTTTGGCAAAGTATTTGGCGAAAAAAGGAAGACATAAAACTCATGCATCTGTAGTGCGACGGCCTTCAAAAAACAACATAGTTCAGTAAAAGCTTAACTATGCTTTTTAAAAATTCATAATTAAAATCATATAGGCACAATAAAATAATAGAATGGAGACTGGTAGGATTACGGCACTTGAAACATATAAATTATTTTTTCAAATTATTAATTTAGTTTCTGAAGGTAATGAAAAAATATTGAATAAATTAAACATTTTCAATTGCAATTGTTTTCTAAAAAGTTTTATTTAAATTTTTCTGCCTGATGGCATCACGAAAGAGAAAAAATGATCAGATTTGAGCGAAAATGGTGTATTTCCCCCCTTAAAACGTCCGAAAACGATAGAAGGAATGGCCCGATTCGAAAAATTCTTAGCCTATGTTTGTTCTGAAGATGAGATGAATTTTCGTGCCAAATTTCGTGACGATCTGTTGCGTGGTTCTTAAGTTTTTGCAGCTGTAGACTACCGAAATCGTAAAGCAAAATTTAAAAATCAAATTTGCATTTAAGATTTTCATCGCCCAGCTCCATTTACGTCACACGGAGGAGGATCGAAAATTTCACCGATGAGCAACAACTGTCATCAAGTCTTTCTTCTCGACAGAATCGAATCGGAGCGTTTTATTATTTTAGAAATGCAGCTCCAGTATTAATTATTTGTTGAACAAAAAGGAAAAATTATGATCGCCACATTTGGCGACTGGGGTTCGATTTTTAGGTAGCCACTTTCGATGTAATAGTCTCCAGTTGGCGACTGGCGACCGCTAATCTAGAGCTTTAAGTGTCTAACATATACTGCGCACCAGTCATTACCAAATACTGCAATGGTTAAATTTTATAAGTATATTAGACTAGAGAAGATTAAAAAACTTCATTTTACTAGAGGTGATAGAACAGGTGCTAATAATTATCAATAAATATTATGTTTTTCATTTTTCAAACCTTAATATTTTTGTTGGTTCTTAATATTTTTGTTGGAATTTTTTTGATTTGAAAGAAGTTTTGAAGTCATAAACTTTTCCGATAGGTTAAAATTTTATTAGTTCAAATTCTGATATTATTTAATCAAGCTACACTCTTAAAACAAAAGAGTGAATTCCACTCCAGCTGGAGAAGTGCATTTTCGACACTGGAAAGGAGTGAATATTTACTCAGACTGAGTTAAAACCACTCGTTTGGAGTGATCATGTCAGGGGTTTAACACACGGTTTGGGTACGAAATCCCGCGGCCGAAATCCCGCAAGACAGAATCTCGCATCCCAAAATCTCGCGGGACAGAATCTCGCAGGGACAGAATCTCGCATCCCATAATCTCGCAGGGACAAAATCTCGCATCCCATAATCTCGCATGGCCAAAATCTCGCGGGACAGAATCTCGCATTTCATAAAAAGTGCAGGATTTTTGAGTTATGTTTAAGATATTTTTGATTTTGAAAGTTAATTAGTTTTGGTATAGGTGTTGTTATAAATTTGTATAACGTACATTTCATATCAAGGAATTGATTAGCAGTTTTGATTGTGTATTTAAGATTGAAAAAAAAAGTAGCCATCGAAAAATTAAAATACATTTGATTTGTACGTATCTCTGTTTTTATTCATTTATTTAGCCTTGGTAAAGGGTGAAATAAAATATTTCTTAAATTTATGAATATTTTTGAGATGGTGAAGGTATGGTGATATAGGATAGTTATATGTATTTAAGGAATCAATTCGCAGTATAGTTGTGAACGTATAAATAAGATTTTCTTAAAAAATTATTGAATAATTAAGTTCCATTTGATTTTTTTATGAATTAATGTTAATATTTTTATTATCTTATTCAGTAACGTAAGCAATGTTTTTATTAATTTATTTAGTACAGATTAAATGAAAAAATATATATTTACACTGCTCAAAACAATTAGGGGAATGCATGGTTTAAACCATTTCGCCCCCAATGATTCCATTTGGTATCATCAGCTTCCGATTTTTTTGCTCACTAAGCTGAACTCTTACTTATTTATCGTTAGATGGAGGAATCATGTCTTTTAAAGAAATAAATAATGTGTGTTTTAATTGAATGAAAACATTGTATAATAAAATTCACTACCAAAAACTTTAGTATAGTATTGTTGTATTACGTACTATGCTAATTAAGGAATTAAATAGTAGTTGTGATTAAGATTAAATTGAAAGTTATTGAATCATTAAGTTAAATAATACTTTTATGAATTCATAATTGTTTTTATTTTTTTCCGTCTTGGTAAAAGGTAAAATTCCATATGTCTTAAATTTCTGAATAAGTTTGAGATGATGAGCGATAAAGTATTGCTGTATTACGTACTTAACAAATTAAGGAATTGATTATAGTAGATCAGAAATTGTAATTAAGATTTGGAAATCAAGTTATTGAATGAAAGTTACATATTTTTACTAATTTATAATTGTTTTTATTAATTTATCCTGTCATAGTAAAAGGTGAAATAAAATATTTCTTATTTATAAAGTAGGAACTGTAGCTAACTTATTAGCCATTTTGAAATTGTTAACTTCTTCTTGCTGTGTAAAGAAGATTGAAATTGAGTATACTAGATTGCCGGTGAACTTATACATCACGGAATTTGGTGTTCGATATACACCGACAACTTTTGGTAATTAACAGTTAATTTTTTTAATCTAAAAATTGACTTAATTTTGTCTAGTATTTTTAACATCTGACAAATATTAAAACATCAAGAAAGCTAAATAGGTTTTAGACGTTAAAAACACAATTAGCTAAGATTTATTAGAACTTCTTGATAGACATGAAATGTGCAACTTGTTAATACATTTATCATTCCAGTCAATATTAGTACAGATATGCATATAAGTCCCTTGTTTATAACATATAAAAACCATCTACTATCCCTACCAGATTTTTTTTTTAAATATTTTTTCGGTAGACCGGTATTGTTTACACCATTTAGCGAATTTCCAGTAAATGAATAACCAAACTTTAGTTGATTTAGTTTGATTTCCAAACTTTAGTTGAAATACTCTTAGCTTGCATTATTAAGTAATTTATTAATTCGCTTATGATTTTAAAGTATTAATGTCGAATTTTTTAATAACTTTATAGTTATTCTTTTAATAAAACTAAACCATCATAAAAACAGTTACATTATCTTAATTACCGATTAAAGGAGGTTTTTAGGTAATCACATTGAATATATTTTTACGTTTTTATTTTACATTAAAATTCACATATTGTTTTTGCTAAGAGGTGTGGTTAATTGATGCATTTCTTAATTCTCAACTTTCTTTTTTCTTCAACAACTATCTAGTATTCGATCCGTCATAACTAGGAAATGCCTTCCAAAAGATAAGCATACTTAGACAATAGAGCAACCAATATAACTTCATTATAACGGTATAACTATTTGCTTTAAATAATTATACTGTTTTGTTGATAATCTGATGATAATTGCTTCTCTATAATCTACACTCCAGTCACTTTCTCCTCCACGAAAAGTTGTACAAAGAAATAACACTATTCCAGTTTACCTGAGTGATTTATTTTTAGAAGGGAGTGTCCGAGAAGACATATGCTGAAAGGCTTTGTTTGCTGAATATACCAAACACAATATAGGCATGACCGGGCATACTATAACAGGTTATTTCGACCAAGCACAATGACTACAACGTATTTACAGAAGAAACTGGAGAAAAGAAGCTTCTTTTTGTAAACTCCGACAATTGTAACTCGACAGCAGGAGGGGTTGAGTTTCAAGTACTACTTTGTCTTCGGCGCTTCTCTTTGGAAAGTGTATCAGTTTTTCAACAACAATTCCATGTCTTTAACGTTCAGTTCTGTTTACGTCAAATTCGTAGAACTTAACTCGGGCTTTCATCATCTTTCGATTCCTCGTTTGTTGCATTATAGTGTCAAAACCAAAAAATATAGACAAAAACCAAATTTCTCATTAAAATATAAAAAAAAACTCCATAGATAAAATCACTTGTATAATAATTGAAAGTGTGATTTTTAATTTTCTGCTTGCTAATTTTCATTAGCATGCATTACAAAAGCTTTAGCAAAATCACTAACTGCCTCTTAATTTTAAGTCAAGAAAGCTTTTTTTCGCTTGGCAATTTTTTTTGCCACTTGTCATCAATTGGCTAAATAATATTATCAGAACCTCATTTAAATGCCAATCGAAATAAAAGTCGAAGAAGTTCAATTAAAGGTTGCTTCTCTTTATAAATAAACTTAACAACTAATAAGTGATTTTGTAAGAAATCGCGAATATATCTTAGTTGGAATTATTTTCAGTAATAGTCATATGCATTAATAGTTATTAATATAAAAAAATACCTGTCATTCCCTATTGTTAAAAGATAAATTGCTTGTCATTACCTGTCAGTCCCTCATTCTCATATTCTCTAAAATATCATAGATAGAGTATAGTGTTCTAAAATTAAGTGAACAGAAAATACTATCGATTTGTATTTAAGAATGAAGGAAAGAATTTTTATAATAATGTTAATGAATAACAATAAAGTCTTATTACCCCCTCAAAATTACCATTGCTAGGAAAATAATTCAAAAGGGGAGGTGAAAGAGATTATTATTATTTCATATTTTTTACATTACCCAATATCGATAAATTTTCATAACTTTTAAGCAGCTTTGTGTAGTACAAAATATTGAAGCACCTCATTAAAAACACATGAAAACAAAGGTGCTTTAATCAGAATATAACTAGATAAAATTTTCGTTTTAATTGTGTTTCATTTCGATGTTATGTTGATTCCCAAACCTGGGGAAAATGGGCTAACATGGCAAAGAAATACTTCCGCGGAAACTGTGATTGCAAAACTAATACATTTAGCTCTATGAGACTGACAATCCCTCTTCAACTTTTTTCAATGGTTTATTTTAAAATTGATGAATGAAAATTCTGCTCATGTATAATTCTTAAATTTCATTATTAGTAAGTTAGTACTCTTAAATTTCATAACTTAATGTAAATTGTAAAAGAGTCACTTAAACTTCAAGTATTACTTATTGAGTAATATATTATTGATCAATGTAATTGCCATTTGTTTTAGAGATATATTTAGAGCTCTATGAATTATCTTATATTTTTAATTGAACATCTCTTCTATTTTTCTTAAAAGCGTACTTAATGCCAATTTTTAAAAGTAATTTTTCTATTCTTTTTGCCGTGATTGCAGTTACCTTCTGGTTTATTAAACAGTGTATACTACGAATTACATATTTTAGTACACTCATTCCGTTGACAACAAAAATCTTTGGCGGCGAAAGTGTTTCATCAATCTTTAGTAGACAGAAATTCCTTTGCTCTCGTTCCTTTGCTTTATTAAAAAACCAAATTAATACGTACCTTTAAAATTTTGTTTTAAATTAAGTTCAAATAAATGTAAGGTAATTCGTTTAATTAGTAATAATTTAACTAGTAATTATTTAGTTGCTAATAATTTATTAGTAATTATGCATCTAGTTCATAATTAAAGTTGCATAGAATGAATACATTTTATAAAATTTTATTTAGAAATTTAAATTAATAAAAAATTGACAATTATCATTCCGAAATTGATTAAATAAGAATAGCATATGAGTTAAAAAGAAAGGGGAGGGGCGTCAAGAGCAAATTCACTAAAGAACTGGCCCATCCAAAATAAAGAAGGTAGGGGCCCCTAATGTTACTTATTCTCATCAGATCCTGGGTTCGCCCCTGATTTTGGAAATAGTTACCCACATTGACGGGAGGGATTTTTTTTTATTTTGACGTTATTTTAATATTAACACGCATTTTTATACAGGTATTTAAAGAACAATTTTGGGATACAGCTTTTCAATTTGAATGTCTTTGGTAAGAGGACCATTTAACGATTAAATGGCTAATTGTTGTCAATTGGCAACAAATACTTTTAGATGTACAAACTAGCGAATTACTTAAAATATCAAAAGAAACCTACCTAAATTACATGATAATGAATTTTTTGCTCTTTTTTGTTAGACCCATATGATCAGCGTTTTTTACATTTATTTAAAGATTTTTGTTCTTATAGATAACTATATTTTTTTAGCATTTATGTAGCTTTCATAAACAAGTTTATATAAAAAAAAAGTTTTTATATTTAAAGGAAATACAAAATCTTAATTAGTTTTATACAAAAAAAAACATTCCTGCTTTATGTGGTGGTATTTACCCAGAATTTAAATTAACGAAATCTTTCTCTGGTGAATATTTGGATATTTATGAATGATGATGACTCAGTTTTGCAGTTTCAGTGATGTTTCAGTTTCTTGTGCAGATGCTAACGATTTTCCTTTACAAATTGAAAGATATCTAATTATTATCGAAAAGTGCTAGGTTCGATTGTGCTATAGGTTAAATAATGAATACGTACTCGGTTCGATTTGAACTTCAAATTCCACTCTTCGTTATGTAAATCTAATACATATTACCAATGGCTTGGCTTGAGTTGTAACTGTTATATCCTAGAATCTGTATCATGTACAAAATATTTGGGTCTGCACATCGATTCCAATTTGAAATGGAAATGTCATGTCAATGAATTATTTAACAAACTGCGTTCTATATTAGTAAAATTCTAACAACTTAAAAATAAAGTTGATAAAAATTTCTAAATAACTTTATATTATTCATGGTTTTACTCTACATTAAATTATGTCGTTATAATATGGGGTGTAGAATATAAGTCGAATCTTAATTCTTTGTTTTCAATTCAAAATAAATGTTTTAAAATTTTAAATTCTCAATGTAATTCACCTTTTAATTTTAGAAAAATTAATCTTCTACCTTTCAGTTATGATTACTTATTCCGTATTTCTCTTTATTTGCGTCGCAATAAAGATATTTGTGAATTTAAGGACATAATCTCTCCAAGAAGACCCCAAGAAATTTACATAATTCCTAAATTTAATAAAGAAATCTTTAGAAAATATTTTTAATTATTTAGCTCCTAAATTTTTTAATAAACACCAATGAGATAATTAAGCTTTGAGGTACAAATTATCAGCTGTAAGTCTTCCAACCCCTTTCCCTCCCCTACCCTTTTCTGTTAAAAGGGTTATTTCGAAAGACCCCTCCATACGAATTGTCCGAGTTAACAATAGGAAGCTTCTTTCGCTTTACCTGCTGTTAACAATTGCACTGTAGGGCCATAAATTATGTACGTTGACATCCCTAGCTGAAGTAACGCTTGGACACGCCCTTCCAAAAACAAATCACTAGGCAGTTTCAATTCTCACACAAGCAAGGAGCTGAATATCTGGGAATGTTATAATAAGCGAAACACAAAAGACGTTACAATAAAGTCTTTTTTTTCTGAAATTAACACTAAATTGAAATATGAGGTACTTTCCGAAAAATCGAAAAATATAGAAATTTCTTATTTTAAAAAAATGTTTCTCAAATGTGGACTGTAGAAAAATAGCATTGTTTTTGGACATAATTAAAATAAACAAATAAAGCAATAATTGTATACTTTTCTTAATTCCTTCTACTGAACCATTCGTTGTTTCTGAGGAAGATGGAAAAAAGAAAAGATGGTAAAATGTAGGGGAGTCTGGGGTACAATGGACCACTTTTGTGAATTTCCAGTGCTAACTCTCAAACTAATATTTCTTTTAATTTGAAAATATGCATGCATATACCTAAACATTAGGCTTTATGCTACATTAAAAAAAATTTGCATTTACTTTTTTAATATGGTTTGGTTTGAATTATCGTCGCACTAGAGCTACACGAGGGTTATTTTTTTAATATGAATTTCTTTAATCCTCGATTTCATCAATTTTCTTTGTACTCGAAGCTTAAAAAAATTTCCAATTTGTTTTTAGCTCTAGTCAAAGCAGCAGTTTTTGGTTTAAATATTTTCTCTTCCTTGATTTTAGCTTCTTCTTCTATTCTTTTCACCGGTGTATCAGTTTGAATTGTTGAAGCTTCGGGAATTTTTTTTCTTATTAAACAGATATTTTAAAAAATAAAAAAATCTTTAATGAACTATTTCATTATCTCTTTAATGAACTATTTCATTATAGTTGTCAATTTGTAAAAATTGAATTCAATTAATTCAAAAATAATTGAATATTCAATTTCAAAAGCTAAATAAAAAGAAAGTTCAAATAAAATACTTCTTTTACTCTGTTTTGAAGTCTAATTAGGATTTTTTAAATTTCTTAGCCTAATGCATTGACAACACTTCAAATATGTAAATTACCTTAAACACCGATTTACTCACTCACTCAAAGTAAAATAATTTATTAAGTTTTTATTCCACACATACTGTCAATTTAGAAAAGAATATGATAAACAGAACTGGGATACAAAGGACCATGGTCCATTGTATCCCAGGTTCTGGTGGAAAATTGTACCCCAGGTTCTAATGAATCATTGTCTCAAACACTAATTAACCCAAATTAAACTGTTCTACTTAATTAAATTTTATTTATTAACTAAAACAATATATGATCTTATCTTTTTAATGCGTAAAGTAAAATCTTCCAAATCACAATTCTTGAAAGAAAAAAAAAGAATAAATACTTTGGTGTAAATATTTACTTTTGCCTGCCTGCACAAATAAACTTTCAAGAATAAAATGACTAAATTTTCAGATAAAAACACTTTTGCAAGTTTATGATAATCAATGCTCTGCTGCCTCCTATGTACAGCTGTGGAAATAAAAAAGTACCCACTTGAGGTTATTTCTTCCGTTATTCACCCTATAGAATCGGACCTTTTTAAGATTGTGTACAATTAACATTCTGAGTTAATTGCACGATACAAAATTTGCATAAGGGGCCGTCTTTATATTAAAAATAATACGATCTTTGAAATTTCCAATAGCAACACCCAATTTTAATAACTTAGAAATGTTAAGCACTCTTGGAAACCTTTAAATCTAAGTTTTTGTTACATTTGGATGAATATTTGACGAGTTATTCAATCGAATCACTTGTGGACCTTTTGGGGTCCATCTCTAAAATGACAAGCAAGCATGCATGCAAAGTCGTCTTTATTTATCAATTACACACGTAATCTTATACACAGTCCCCTAATGGGTAATTATAAAGTATTTTGTGATTTACTCAGCAAATTATAAATGAATATTTTCAAAAATTGGGATTTCGCTTAAACTTCTTGTCTTAAATTTATTTCTTTAAAAATATTAAGGGGTTTCCATTCATATTTTTTTAAAACATCAATATAATAATTATTTAAAAATATAAAAATTGTTTTAAATACCCCAATATTGAATGCATTTTGTTTGGGTTATTATAATTTCTTTTCAGTAAAAAATTCGTTTCATTATCTTAATTATTTATAGATCGGGATAGTTTTTTATGTGCAACTCATTTAACATTATGGGACCTAAACTTTGCACGTCTCTAACTCCTCTAATAATGCATAAAAAGTAACAAAATTTGGCATTTCGTATTAACATAGGTCAGAGATTTGAAATATGGATTCCAAAAGGGGTGTTGCTATTGGAAATTTTAAAGTTAGTAACATTTTTAATATGAAGATGGCCCCTTATGCAAATTTTGTGTCATGCAATTAACTCAGAATGTTAATTGTTCACAATGTCAAAAAGGTCCGATTCTTTAGGATGAATAACGGAGGAAATAACCTCAAGTGGGTACTTTTTTATTTCCACAGCTGTACCTCAATATGAAACAAATAAATAAAATAAATAATAGGGCGTGGTGGATTTTACCCCGTTGTCCATTGTACCCCGACTTTCCCTACTTTAAGAGGGTGAAATCAAAAACTTCTTTTTAAAACAAAAAAGTCTTCAATCAGTAAAATTTTAACGAGAAAAGTAAATAGATTATAAATTACAAATCATTTATGAATAATGAAGTTGTTTTATGTAGTATTATTTTGCTCTTTCAAATAATTCCTAAACATACTTACACAAAACTCATAATAAAAGTTGTAAAACAAAGAAAAAATAGAAAGCAAAATATTATTGTATTTTACCTTTTTAGCAAGACTAAAAAATAATAAATGCAATTATGAATTCATATAAATAAGATTTGATTTAGTGAATCAATTTAATCTTAATCACAATTGCTATTTTACATCAATTCGTTAAGTGCGTAATCCAACAGAATTATATCACTCTACCATCACTATTCACTATCGCAAAATTTAATAAATATTTATTTTACCTTTTATCTAGACTGAATAAATTAATAAAAAATATAACGAATTCATAAAAAAATTTAACTCAATTATCCAATACTTAATTTTTTTTATCTTATTTATACGTTCACAACTACTAGTTAATTCGTTAATTACGTAATATAGCATTACTATCACCGCTCTTCCCCATTTCAAAATTATTCATAAGTTTAAGAAATATTTTATTTCTTTACCAAGATTAAATAAATGAATAAAAACAGCTATCGATACATACACATCAAATGCAACTTAATTTTTCGATAGCTATTTTTTTTTTTCAATCTTAAATACACAATCATAACTGCTAATCAATTCCTTGATTTGAAATGTACGCAATACAAAATTATAACAACACCTGTACCAAAACTAATTAACTTTCAAATTCAAAAAAAAATATCTTAAACACAACCTACAAATCCTGCACTTTTTAAGAAATGCGAGATTATATCCCGCGAGATTTTGTCCATGCGGGATTTTGTCCCGCGAGATTTTGGCCATGCGAGATTATGGGATGCGAGATTCTGTCCCTGCGAGATTCTGTCCTGCGAGATTATGGGATGCGAGCTTATGGGATGCGAGATTTCGGCCGCGAGATTCTGTCCCACTACCTTAACACACAAAGGATCCACTCGAAAAGGAGAAGTGCATTTTCCAGACTGGAGGAGTGAAAATCAATCAGACTGAGTTAAAATCGCTCGTTCGTTTTAAGAGTGTAAGTTCATGTTTTAAGATAAGTTTAGAGTATACTATTGTATAGAGTTAAAGGGTAACGTGGAGTAAGTAATTATAATTTTTTTTAGTTTAATAAGTACTTTATATAGTTGCATACACTCTTAAAACGAACGAGCGATTTTAACTCAGTCTGATTAAGGGGAGATCATAGTTAACAAAAACCAGAAAATCGAATTTTTGAAACCAGTATTTTGTGATAGATGAAAGCCCAATCTATCGAATAAGACCAATTTTGTATCGATCGGTTAATTATTTCTTATAAAAAATTAAAATTATAAAAATAAACAAATGTGCCACGCCTCCTTTGAATTACTAATTGTATGCTTGTATTATTTATGTATTAAATTATAAAATATGAACTTCTTTGTGTTGATATTTGAAAACTATTCACTGGCTCAATGTAAAAAAAATCCTGACGATTTACATGAAATTCGGTTAACAAGAAATGTTTCGGTGGTTATTTCAAGTTCGTGTTAACGGGAACGACTGTATTTGTTTTTCGCGTTTTTCTCAAAACTATAATTTTCAACACTTGTGTACACTTTTCTACAAATCTATTGAATATTTTTCAATAATTTTTGTGTGTGTTATAAAACCATTTTAGATCTATTTAAGTCACCTAATTTAGTCTTACAAATTAAAAAATATATTTTATTATTTTACACTTTTCTTCGTTGAAAATCAGAATTTTTATGAATGTAGAATATAATGTTCTTAAAATAAAATTTAAAAATTATTTTAGGCAAAGCAATAGGTGACTTAAATAGATCTAAAATGCTTTTTTAACTAACAAAAGAAATTTTTAAGAAATATGTAATAGATTTGGAGAAAAGTATACCGAAAAAAATACTAGTATTTTGAAAATTCGTAATTGTATGTTTCAAAAGATGTCTTTTTTCAAAAATAATAATTTTTAAAATTAAGATTCTTAGGTGTAAATATAATAATAAAATTACAATTTATAATTTGGCACAATTTTTTTTGTACCGCAATTTTTTAAATGATTTAGAGCCTTTCGAAATCAATACTAAGAATTGGTCATTTTCGCTGTCGCTAACTATGATCCCTCCTTAATTTTCACTCCTCCATTCTGGAAAATGCACTTCTAATTTTGGAGTGGATCCCTTGTGTGTTAAACCTCCGACAGGATCACTCCAAATGAGTGATTTTAACTCAGTCTGAGTTAATATTCATTCCTTTCCAGTGTCGAAAATGCACTTCTCCAACTGGAGTGGATTTTACTCTTTTGTTTTAAGAGTGTATACTTTAATTAAATATTTTCAAATTTGAACTTTCTTCCTTCACTTTTACAGTACGAAGTAATTGTTTAAGTTTTCTTAAATAAATCACGTTTAAACATTTATTGCATTTTTAAATCTTGCTCTTGGCTTTTGTTATTGTAGTTTTATATAAGATAATTAAGTTAAGATAATTTTGATTGAACACGTTTAATTAATCCTGATCTTTTACCACAAATGAACTTCATTACAAAACATAATCAAACTCAAACTACTAAATTATAATTAAAGCTAACTTCCCC
This sequence comes from Hylyphantes graminicola, assembly GCA_023701765.1. Classification (NCBI taxonomy): domain Eukaryota; kingdom Metazoa; phylum Arthropoda; class Arachnida; order Araneae; family Linyphiidae; genus Hylyphantes; species Hylyphantes graminicola. Next base: position 11,598,099 of record CM043123.1, read on the forward strand.
ATAGTTTTTACTTGAGGTTTGAAATAAACAGACGGTTTTATTGCGCCTTCAAATGAGATATTAATAAGAGTTGTCAATGGGAGGAAATACGGTAAAAAAAAGGAGCCAGCAATAAAGACAAAAATTACCCATCGTAAAGAGCGCAGCAGTAACTGCTCAAATTACCAATAAAAAGGGAAACGGGGTTTTTGGAAGCAAGTTTGGTGGTCGTTCTTTATGTCTTCTTAAACCTAACAACTTTGGAAAGAAAAAAAATACGACTGTTCGCAAAGAAAGCGAAAAGTCTTGAATAAAATACTCTCTTCAAATCGCAGTATGGGTTTGATACACGGGGCATGATTTTAGGATGTGCTGTTCATGACTGCGAACTTAACGATCGGGGGTTGTAAAATCTCAAATTGTATCAATTCCGGGTTCGATTCAGATTGGCGAAAGTTTTTTGGTTAAGAAAAAGTTGTTTTAAAATTTGATGTGAAATTTAATATTGTCCGAGTAATTAAATTGAACTGACCAACAAAGAGATATGTTAATTAAGAACCATTTCATAATTGAGGTGAAATAAAATGTTGCTGTTAAAAATTGAGAAATAACTTTGATGGTTTGTTTTTTATTTTTATATTAATTTGACTCAATGAAAACCTTATAACTATATATAGCTATACATATAGCTATAACTATATTAACTATGTATAAAGTTATGTATACCAAAGGCTTGAGCAGCTTTCTTTTGACGGGAATTTACTTTGCAAAAATATTATATGTTATTTAAACATATTTCATGTAATATCTTCTGCATATTAAATGCACTGCATACATTTGTTTAAAAAAGACGTGTTTTTATTTGTGTGAATTATAAAGGTTTCTTCTGCAAAATAGGTCTTTTTTAGTCTATATTCAAACAAATCTTAAAATGCAAAGAACATCGCTAATAGTCCCTCATGTAACTTTGGTGCCGAATAAAGCAAGTAGTTAACACAATGGCTCTAGTTATTCCTTCAAAAATCTCTTAAAAGCCCATGAGACCTGACATGCATATAAATTGATGTTTTTTTTCGTTTCCAGACACAACACAATTTCTTTTATACTTTAAGCACTGAAAAGGTTCGATAGAAGATACGGTAATTTCTTTTCATTCTGTGATCACAGGTATCAGTCGTTAGCTGCCATAAAAAAGGAAGTTGTACGATTTCGGGGTATTTTTAGCAGAAAAATGTAAAGGTTTTTCAATTAAAAAAAAAGTGCAAGAATGACTCTGAATTATAAATCACCCATACAGCTTTTTCAGCAAGTATTGAACATTAATTAATTCAAAATTCAACTTGCACAACATTCTTATGGTATACATTTGCAGTTACAACAGGCTAAAAAAATTCGCTATAACAAATCGCTTTTTATCGGTTTTTCTATAAAAACTATAAAAAAATGCTCTAAATACCGTTTTCAGAAAACAAAAGTCAACTTTAAAATCTACAAAATCTAAATTTTTTAGTCAAATCTTGCACTCTTAAAACAAACACTCCTAATTTAACTCAGTCTGAGTGGATTTCACTCCTCTAGACTGGAAAATGCACTTCTCCTTTTGGAGTGGATCCTTTGTGTGTTAAACCTCCGACAGGATCACTCCAAACGAGTGATTTTAACTCAGTCTGAGTAAATATGCATGCCTTTACGGTGTCGAAAATGCATTTCTCCAACTGGAGTGGATTTCACTCTTTTGTTTTAAGAGTGTATTGCATAAAGAAAAGTCAACGACAACAAGCCTTTTGTCTTCTCTAACATAACGTCTCTTTATTCACTTTAAAATCATATTGATATGTTTCTTTTTAATTAATAAAGTTTTGATAAAAATTGAGATGGGAAGCAAGCTATAATAACTAACGAACAAGAACTTATCTTATATACAGAAATTTTTATCCTTAGCGATTACAATACTTTTCAACCTTCATTGTTCATAGTAAAAAAGCATAGATAGTATGTGTCATAAAATAGCAATAGAATAGCAATAGCAAGTATCTTAAGAAAAGTAATTTTCAAAATGTAATTAGTCTTAATTTATTTATTTTGGTAAAATTTTGATAAAAATGTTTCATTGATTTAGAACTACCAAAAGTGTTTTTTTTTAACTTATCAGAAAGGAGATATTTGATGAAATCATATACCATTTTGTTCCCATTTTTTTTTGTGGAAAAGTAATTATAAAAGAATAAATAAACCTAGAAACCCATAAAACTTATTTAAAATTAAATGTTATTAAAAATAGATCCATCACATTATAATATTTATTTAAAACTATGGAAACGGGAAACACCAAACTAATTATGAACAGTACTGTCTGTCTTTTGCCCCTAGAGGCATAATAGCATGCTTTGGATCGACTTCATTGTTAGACAACCTACTCGTAAATATTTCGAGAAATCTGCACGTAAAGAAGACATTAGTAACTAAATAACGCTAGAAGTGGTATTTTGGGAAGCGTCGACAGAAAATGTAACTCACAAAATAAAAAGTTTATGTATAAAAGCTGATATTTTATGGAGTACTGAAACATTTGCTTTTCACGAAAACATTCTTTTCAATGAAGAAACGGATTTTATTTGCGTAGATGAAAGTTTACCTTTGTTATTCGATTGAAAAACCAATTTTTAATGGTATTTTGGGAAGATTTTTTTGGGAAATGTTTTTTCATAAGGATGCTGTTTTTAGAGTCTTACAGTTTTAAGATGTGTGGTTGAATGTATGACTGAATATTATAATTTTTAAAAAACATTAATTTATTAAGTATAAGTATAAAAAACAATAAAAAAGCTTTCGTTCATATTTTTTACGAAATAAATTAGATTCTATTCATTTGAATTAAATATTAATCATTAAAGGATATTTATTAACAAACAATAATCGTAAACTACCATGATCAAATAATATAAAATAAAACACAATTTATTCAAATTTGAATTAATGCTGGCCGAAACACAGTGAAAGCATACATATTCGGTGAGAAAACTCATGTGTGTGTGTGTGTGAGAGAGAGTACTTAATAAATTATATGAACAGTAACCGTCATTTACTCTAAACCTAAGTCACCGGACTTGAGTCAGTCGTGCATGGAAATCCTTAAATCTGCTATAAAAAGAGTATACGTAAAGTGGGTAATTTTCAGTGTTTTTTTGGATCAAAGACATTTTTCTTTTATTTGAACACAAAATCTTGCTTTTATATACGGTTAAAAAGCATATATTTTGGATAATTGTATTAGTAACATTGACATGTTTTAGTTTTTACTACAAATAAGTTTGGATAGGTTAGTATATATTTGTATTTTCTGGCTATGTAGTACATACCTAGCAAGAGTTATAATTATTGAGTTTTAAAAACTTTTATGAAAAAAATTATTTTTAAAATAAGATTTTAATACAGACACTAAGAGCAATGGGATTTTACTTGGAAAAAGTCATTGGTGTAACGTAGTTCGAAAGTGAGGAAAAAACCTAGTTATATATAGCATTTTAATGGCCATATCAAAAAGAAACATGCCACATATATCCATACAGCTAGGGCTGTTCATATATTTTTTGACTTCTACTACTTCTCCACGAACACTTTGCTTTTCTCCAAACAAAATTCAGCTGTTCGAAAGTTTTTCTGTTAAATTTAGCACCATTCTGACGAGTAGTTTAAAATTGGCAACCATTTAAATCACAAGCTTGATTATAAGAATCTTTGCAGTTTTTTTGTACACTGCAAATCTCTGAACAGATTATGAACACATTGCAGAATACTATATTTGTCTCCTAGTTTAGATCACATTACAGAACACTTTCTGGAACATATTTTGAAGTGCCTTTCCAAACACTTTATTTTGTCTCCCTTTTTAGATCACAATCCGGAACGCATTTTGGCACGCATTTCGAAACACCTAATGGAACAATATTTTCTTGAGAACACTTTAAGAACGTATTTGGCAACTCTTTTCGGAACACATTCTGAAACACTTTCCAAAACACATTCAGGAACGCTTTTAGAAACACATTCGGGAACGCATTTTCAAAACACATTCGGGAACGCTTTTTCAAAACACATTCGGTGACGCTTTTAGAACACTTTCGGAACTCCTTTCAAAACACTTCGCGTAGGATTTACGGCACACTTTCAGTAACACTTTTATTGAGCAGCAGTTTGTTGAATGGTATAAAATTTAACACTTGCTTTAAATTTTTACATGCCAAATGTTTGTAGTCTTTACAAAAACTAGTTCTTCTGTTTCATGTTCAACGGTCATGTCGACTTGTCTTATGGGCATAAAACAGAATATTTTTTTTCTTAAAGACTTCAAAACATTTTTGATAAAAAAATTAAAGCGTGTGTTCACTTTTTACCATACAACAAACTGCTACTCAATAAAAGTGTTACTGAAAGTGTGCAAAAATCATACCTAAACTCTTTTGAAAGGTGTTTCGTAAGTGCGGAAAATAGCGGTCCTCTATGCGTTTTGCAAAAGCATTTTCTGCAAACTGTCGCTCAAATTAAAAGTGTTGATGAAAGTATGTCAAAAAGAATTCGATCGCTTACGCCAGATACAATTTTCAAAGATAATCTATTTCTGCATATAAATAAAGAATGCCGAAAGCTTCACTTGATATACCAAAAAGATTTTATTTTGTTAGTAATTTCTAGTGACGGAATTTTTCTGGTAAAAGTCCTTGAATTTGTAATAAAAAAATGAAAATCTCCCGATTTCTCCTTATTTTTAAATCTAGCAGGTTGGCAACTCTGGTAAAAGTCTTAACATTATAAGACAATCTAACAAAATGGTTAATAATAAAATGCCCATAAATAAATGTTACATAATTCTTGAGTCAATCCATTCACAATTTTAAAATTTGACCAAAAACAATTTAAATTTTTGAAATTAGTTTCAATGAATTAATGCGCAACGATGTTAGAATTTAAGGGGTCGCAGGAGTCTTAAAAATGTGCAAAGAAGATACTACAAAGCATAGTTTGATCTTTCATGTAATTTTTAACTACTCAATAAATGAGTATAATTTTTTTATATGTAATTCTACAAGATTTATTTATTATAAAACAAGTTTTAAAATTTATGGAACTTCAACCAAAACTAAAATAAATGATATTAAACATGAAGCTATTTGAATACATTGTGATTAGGTTTGCGCGGCAAAATGTGAGGTCAAAATTGAAAAAATGACCAAGAAAATGACTTTATATTGTACAAATATGTACAAACAAAGACTTATACCTAAATTCTCAGCTCAATTTTAATTAGAAATTATTTTAAGAACTTTTTAGTAAAAAAAATAATAAAAATGAAGAAGTTGAAGACATGTATGCCTGTCTAACCTACGTACCCAGCTGCTTACTCGCCTCCCTGCCTAACCTATCTGCATGCCTTACCTGTGTATATCTGTCGGCCTGCCTATACCACCTACATACTTGCCTGATTATCTGCCTTAACTACCAATCCGTTTGAATGCCTGCCTGCTTAATTTACCTACCTAGCTACTTACATTAGTTACCCTACTCTACCTTTAGTATATAACTAACCTGCCTGCCAGCCTAACCTTATCTTACCTACCTGCAAACTTTTATTGGCAATAATTGTGATTATTGTTTTCATTGCCCACTTTGTTACCTGGAAAATTTTATGTATTCTATTGGAGTTAGAAAAAATATTAAAGCAACATTACTTCAAAAGCTCAAATGAATGCATTTGTAAGATGCAGTATAGTTCAAGTATATACATATATGACCTATACTAAAAAACTAAACTCCTCGTCGCAACAGCCCATTATTGGGCCAAGTCCTTCCATGCCCATTTCAGCTTATCTATTGCTCTGGGCTGCTATGCATATGTCGCGGTTAGGCGGTCAACCTACGTAGGACCCCAGTGTTTAGTTCCCAAGCATGCTTGGTTCTCATTTTATCGACCCACTTATATTATGAAAGGCTGAGGAAACTCGCCCAATCCTGGATTCGAATCCCGGACCTGTAGCACGGCAATACAAAGCACTGCCAGTTGCCTCATTTCTTCTACTAATGATCTTAATTCACTAGAAAAAAAACTAGGGTCACCAACCAAAATTTAGTTGGATTATGAATGTCTTACGCTAACGTTAGAATTAAAACAATGAAGGTATGCATATATGATTTGCAATGTACTTAAATGTTAAAAGATATTTTTGTTTTTACATTTAAAAAAAAGCTTTTGTATTTGAAAATTAAAAAAATATGGTTTTGACGAATTTATTTAAGCATAGCATACTTTACGCCTTTTTATTACATAAGAATATTACGATATGATCCATAAACTGCCTTTAGCAAAAGTAAAAGAAACACCAAAAAATTGCACAAAATAATTTTAATAAGAAAGAATCAATTGACCGTACGTCAATACATACAAAAAATACGACATACAACAAATACAATGTTAATAAAATTTTGGAACCATCTATTTCTTGATTCAAATATCAAATCAAATACCAAGACCCCCAAAGTCAAAATAACTATTTTCAGATGTCTAATCGGATCGAGATTCGAAGTCCAGATCATTTAAATATATAGCAAAATCATAAATTTTAGAGTCAATAACAATCGATTTCTTACAATTCACACCTGGTAAGATGTATCCTCCACAGTTTAGATAATTTAAGCAGCCACGTCCCGCACAAACTTAAATATAATAATTTCAAAAAGATTCACGTTGCGGATCTTAGTTTATTTGTTTAAACTTGTTGTCCAGTGTCTTCTGTGGTTGCAAAACTGTTGTTGTCCACTTCTACCCTCTGTTAGGAGTTTTAACATGGCCAACTACTTTTTGTAATCTAAAAGCACGCTCAAGTGATTAAAAGTGTTGCAACCTCAAATGTGCAAATGTACAAGGGTTCTATGAAGTATTTAAAATCAATTGAGATCGTAAAATTAGTTTAAAACTCTATCAAAACAGATAATCAATCCTTGTAATTTTCAACGACAATGTATTCTACCATGTGATTCAAAAGTGTTTGCAATATGTTCTATAATATGTTCCAAAAAAGTTCGCAATGTGATCCAAAACTGAAATTCAACAAATCCCTTAGCAGAACACATTCTGAACACTTTGTCAACGGTTCTGGAACGCTTTCAGAATTCGATCTATGCGACGGAACGTATGTGGAACACTATCGGAACACAATTGTCCTGAAAGCGCGCTAAATCTGTTCCGAATGTGTGTCCCGAGTTTGCAGTGTATGTATCCATATGGAAGAGATAGGTGATTCGTGTATTTTTGACTCATACTATTTCTCCACTACCCCATTGTTTTTCACCAAACAAAATTCAACTGTTTTTAAGTTTTCGTCTACCATTCAGACGAGTATTTTAAAACTTACAACCATATTAAATCACAACCTTAATAATAAGAATCTTTATAGTTTTTTTTTGCACGCATCCATATGGAACAGATAGCTATGTATTTTTGACCTATACTATTTCTCTACTGACCCATTATTTTTCTCCAAACGAAATTTACTTGCTTTACAGTTCTCCTGCGATCATTTTGACTAGTATTTTAAAGTTTACAACCATTTTTAAACCACAACCTTAACAATAAGAACCTTTGCAGTTTTTTTTTTGCATGCATTCATATGGAACGTATAGCTCTGTTTGTGCATTTTTGACGTACGCTTTTTTTCCCCACTAACTTATTGCTTTTTTTCAAATAAAATTCAACTGTTTTAAAGTTTTCATGTGAAATTTAGCACTATTATGACGAGTACAGTTTGAAACTTACAACCATTTCAAATCTGAGCCTTAATTATAAGAACCTATGCAGTTCTTACTTTGGTCTCCAGTAAACATTTTAAAACGGAATTATATCAGTTTCGTCCTAAGGCACGGTTATACCGCTATGAATGTTAGGTTACGAAAAGTAATGCGTATAGCTATCCGTCATAATAAACCTCCGAGGAGCTTTAATGACCAAGACATTACTTTTTTTATAAAAAAAACTTCGCATTCGTTGCATTTCAGTGAAGAAGCCACGATTCAAAACTGGATTTTTACTCTTTCATTTAACTCATGTTTTGCTTAATTTGCTATCTGCAAACTTAAGGGTTCCGGCGTAGTTATGCGAGATAGAAGTTTTTTTAAACGCTCTTTTTTTGTGAAGTCATTTTATAGCAATTCTAAAAAGAGACTTTGGGGAAGAATTTTGTTCTTTTGGGTAGGTATGAGTTATGGGGGAGTTTAACATATATTTTCAGGAATAATACGATTCTTAATCGTTCTTTTGAATGGTGTTTTAATGTAACTCTTTTATCTAAAAGTACAGTTTAACCCTATGACTCCTCATTTGAAATCGGCTTGCAAAATTTTAACGATAGTTTTCATTTGAGGTTTATTTAATTTAAATTGGCAAAATTATTGCTGAATTAATTAGTTTTCCAACTAAAATTTATTATGTATATTTTCTCTTTATCTATTTAAAGTAAAAATGTGCTAGAAAATCGTAAATTAAATTACTGATACAATGCAAAAATAGACACGGAATAATATACTATTATGTACTCAGGGACTTATTGATTTAATTTAAAGCGGGAATTAAAAGTGCTTTGAATCTGTTTAGTGTTAATAGTTTGGTTGTGTGGATTAACTTAACAATCAGGCTATTCAATGTTTATTGGCAATTTACTATTAATGTTTGGAAAAAATGTCAGTGAAAACACGATGTGTACTGATATGTAATATTTTTACAGTGCTTTTTGATAAGGAATAATGCATAGTAATATTTTCAATTCGTAGTTTAAAAAGTTAAAACCGTTACTGTCACTGAATGAGACCGTTAGTCTCAACAATTGTACTCTAAATTTGTGTAAAAATATCAAATATTAATTAATGGAATACATAATATTTAAAAATTTATGTAAACTAAACGAATATTAATTATTGTAACTGCTTTTCAATTTAAATGTCTCAAAGTAAATAAAATGAAGGTCTCCATAACAAAATGCAGATTTAAACTGTCTATAAAAGGCAAATTTGATAAAATCTGTTTACAAGTGTAAATATGCTTCACATTTGAACATTTGGATTGTGACAAATTTTTAAATTTTAAAATTAATTAAATTCTTACAATAATTTGAATTTCAATCTTCGTATTTCTGAAACAATTTGATAGGATATCATATATTACAAAATTACTGTTTTCCAAAAAATGCAGATGAAAGCCTTAAAATTTACCATTGTTAAAAGTCTAATTTAAGTAAAATTAGACTTTTAACAATGGTAAATTTTAAAGCTTAAAATTTACTAGAATACTTAATAACCAGCTTTTTGAAAAACTATTTTATAGAATTAATAAATGTTAAAATGAGCTAACGATATTTTTTATATTTTTATGTATTTGTTCTTCAAACAATAAAAATAACAAATTGAAACGATGATCATCAGAATAAGTTCAGTTTAAGAACATCTGTCTGCAAGAGATTCAACCTAAAAAAAAAGAATGTTTAGAAAAAACATTTCCACACGTAAAGCCACTTTCACCGAAACAACAGTTGCGATATTTGGAAAATCTTTTTATCTCCGTTCCACAAAACCGACTTTACCAAGGCTTGCGATCAGCTGAATAACTGTACATCGACGTTTAGTACTTTTTGGGGGTAAATGTACTTGTGGGTAAATGGTCGATGTGCATAGCTAGGGCGTTCAACCAAGTCCCTTAAAAAACCTCTTTCTCTACATATTTTACAAGTTGAGGTGAAGTTGCTTTAATGATTTCTTTAGTGTGTTGGGGGATAAGGTTTCTTATTGGAGAGCGGGTTTAAAAATTTCAACGATTTTGGGGTGATATTTTGGTATTGGGTTTTATTTTATTTACAATTGCTGTAAGATTCAATGTTAGTTAAATTAAATATTTATTACAAATAATTTTAAAAATGTACGTCACTTGATTTTTTTTCTTTAAATAAATAATTTAAATGTACCGTTGAGTTTCTTAGAGTAAAAAATTCGTTTTTTTCCCCAAATTTTAAATTGATAAAAATGTGGTGAATTCTGGTTTAAAGAATAATACATTGAAAGCGTGAACATGTATTAAAAACAATACAGAAATATTAGTTAATAAAACACTTGCTTAAATTTTTGAATACACGTTTATTATGATACGCTGTTTTATAATATTTCATAAAAACTGAAGAAATCTATATATTCAAAACTTTATCACAGATAAGTGTTCAACATAAAAAGAAGGAAGGGATATGAAACATCTGGGAAGTTTCAAATTTGCATTATGCTCGAATAATAGAAATTACTTGAACTATTTTTTAAAACTTTAACCCTGAAGCATAAATTTAATATAGCAAATTGAAAATTTTATTTTTGATCAGACACTAGCCCCCAAAACACCAACTAATCAATTACTTACTTAATTTTATAAAAATTCTTCGTGCATTGAGCTATTGGAGACATAAAAAATTTAACTTAATAATGTGTATTACCATTAATACATTGCGTTCATTAGAGTGAATATAGTTATTTGGGAGGCAAATATGGGTATGATAACAGTTTTGCGAGAATTAGGTAAATATGCTATCGAAATAGCTCATAGCTCTTCAAAACAGACCGAACTCATTTATATGACGAACCATTCAACTAATGAACTATTTAATGTGGAATTATACAATGTATGATATTGTTGTTTATATGCCAATGTATGATATCCTTGTTTACACTATATTTGCTTCACAACATCGTTAATACATGAATTCTATTACAAAACCAACAGCCCCGCGATCTACCATAGAACAAGCAGTCCAATATTGACGCTAAAGCATATTTGCGAATCCTTTGATATAATGAAATGAGCATTGTTTTGAAAATGAGAAATTATAACAATGGAGTTTTATTTGTAGTTTAAATTATGTATTAATGACCTTATTAAGCAAGATATTAAATGAGCATAGACAAATAATATAATCTTTATAAAAAAGCATTTTTGAAAATCTGAAGAAATGCTTAGGGTGGTTTTTTTTTTTGGTTAATTTCAAACTTAGGTTCAAGCTAAATAAATACTACTGGTCGTTTCATGTTGATAGTATAAATATTTTAGCTGAAATTAAGCTAAACATTGTAAAAAAACATTCTAAACAATTATATAACAAATATTTTTTTCAATATAAGCTAAAAATTATAGGCCATCGTCATTTTCGAAAAAAAAAAAAATCTATTTATTATTGACTATATTTAAATCACAAACAATAAAATGGAATAATGGTGATATTAAAAAAAAAAAAACTAAGCACAATATATTTAAAGCAGCCTTAAAAAGGGATTGCCAGTTTAAGCGAACTTAAATATTTTCTATAAAAACCTATACTGATGTTATAGAATGAAAGACAAAATATATTAATAAAACGTAAATAACTAATCAGGATTTTTGGCTATTACTTTTATAGCTAAAAATAGTAAACATTAAGGAGATAAAAGTTACTAAAACTAAAATCTGAATTGTATACTTTACATGCTGATTATTTTAATAATGTATTTAGAAAATGCTTTCTATACTTTCCTTTTTCAAAGACATATTTACTTTGTCAATTTTTCCTTCATTAACGGAAATTTTATTGACAATTTTGTTGGCAGAATATTTCCGTATTTGACAAATTGTTTTAGTTTTTTTTTCTGGACAGCATACACATGTATTTTTGTCAACAACGAAAATGGTTTTAATTTCGGTAGTGAAATTGTCAGTAAAATTTCAGTTAATCGAAGGAAGAATTTTTGAGCGAGTGTGCTTAAAATTTCTTCCAACTTTGCTCGAAAAATATCTGTATAGTATTCAACTTACACCCCAATCTTCGGTAAAGAAAGAAAACAATTATAATAGGTAGGTTTGAATTATCGTCGCACTAGAGCTACATGAGGGCTATTGGCGACGGGCGTCATAATTTAGAACCACAGTCAAGTGACGAGCCGACACCTGAGTAGGCATCCAACGCAACAGTTAAGGGTGACATTGTACGCAACGTTGTAGTGTAGTGTAGGGGAGAGCAGGGGAATCCCGCCACCTCGGGTAATGCCACCACCCCTTGTATCTCGCCAGCGGTGTGTGTGGGAGGGGGGGTGTGAGCGCTGACCTGTAGCAGGAAACAAAGTAATTTATTAAATAGACGCTAATGGCCGTGCGGTGAGTTGGTGTAAAGTTATTTAAAAAATACGGGTTTTAGTCATTTTCATCTAATCTTGAGCCGTCTGAAATTAAGCGATAAGTGACTGCTATCTCTAAGTTAGATAAATCAGTTATATATGATTTAAAAGATTAATTATTTGGCTATTTTATCACGTCGTTAGTTTGGACGCTAGGCTAACTACCTATCTTTAAACAAGCCGTCTGTGCAATTTCGTCTTACTGGGGTAATGCCGCCACATCACTCTGGAGTTATGCCGCCACATGCAAATGGATGGCGGCATAATCCGTAAAATAGAAATTTCATATATTAGTCCTACAACCTATTAGTTTTTGTTTGAGGTGCCACGTATCTGAAAAAGAATAACTGAACTGGTCAAATAGACCAACGAAACTTTAAAAAAAAACCTGCATAGTTAGTTGCTCATAGAAAGTTAATAAAATAGCTGTACCCTGTACAATTTCCCATTCCAAAGTTAATTAAACCTATTTTAGTTCTATATGTATTGCTTTATTATGTAATTTTCCATTATTTATAGATTATTTGCTTTGTTTATTGGTGTGGCGGCATAACCCCAGTGGTGTGGCGGCATTACCATACCGGGGTAATCCCGCCACTGTGCGAGTTTTAGAAAAATACAATTTTATTCAGTTTCTATTAAAGATTTAAATTTTAAAAAATCACTACAAGATAGGTTATGAACTGTAGTATGCTATGCCCATTACAATTTACATTAATTACAATGCAATTCTGCATGAAAATTCAATTTCTCTTAAGGTGGCGCCATTCCCCTTCTCTCCCCTAGTGTAATCGTTTCCGGCTGCCTATTTCTAGCCTCCATAAAGAGCTTTAACACAGCCAATAACGCCTTTAATTTAGAACCCTGGTCAAGGGACGAGGTCGACACCTGAGCGGGCACCCAACGGAACTTCGAGCGACATTGTACGCTGACGCCATCGGGACTTTGGACTCCACAGATTTAACGAGCACGTCTGTCCCAGTGAACTCGGGTCCATCCGTCACGGATTGGATTTTCTACTCTTTCCCAGTATAGATATCCGATTTATAGGATGACTGGCAGTAAGTGGTATTCGAACCCCCGCAATCCTGAGAAGGCTGAATCCAGAGGCGGATGCCTTAACCACTCGGCCACGGACGGGCAACGCAACGTTGGGACTTAGGAGCATATTTAAAGTGCACTCACCAACACAGGGCATTATTCGTCGGACATTTTTGGCTGCACAGCCGTTTATAGGTCGGCAGTATTTTGGCGATGCCCGGATCCAAACCTGGGACCTTCCGCATGCAAGGCGATTACCTAACGTACTGGGCTCCCCAGCCCCCGAAAACAATTATAGCATCAGTCAGAAAATTAGTTCCTCCCGTTATGAAAAAGCGATCGCAAATTGCACTCACTTTTGGTTTTTTTCTAACTTATTCGAACGGTACTCGAAAAGAAATCTGTGTAATGCAACAATTCTCAGCAAGGCGAAGAGATGGAAATTGATGAATTGAGCTAGACGGCCCCACCCGTAAGATTAATGAATAAGTGATGCTCTATATACAGGCATGGATAGGACAGACAATCATAGAGAATGTTTGAATAGAGAGAACTGTTACATATTTCATGAATTTTTAGGGAATGTGTTTAAGGAATGAAATGGGCAGTCACAATTTGCACGTTATTGAGGTATATAATTTTTAGATGTGTATTATGGCTTCATACTTGTGTAAAAATCGCTGTAGAAATTAATCCCGTAATTTTACAGCACAGGGTGATGGTAAAAGTGATGGGAATTTACATATGATGTGAATTTTTTTGTGCTCTAATTAAAAAAAAAAGAAAATGATGCAAATTTGTATGTGATGTAAAATTCAATGGGCTGTAAATTTTACAGAAAATAATGCCAATTTACATATGATAACGCTAGCATTGTCGGTACTTATTGGACCCCACAGATTTAACGAGAACGATTGTCCCAGTATACTCGGGCACCTCCGTGATTAAATAGATTTATTTTCCCAATTCGAAAACAATCTCGCAATGTTTGTTTCGTAGCAGTTACAACACAATTTTCTTTTAACTAACATTGGTAACACTGTGATGTAAAAATAACCTCAAAAGGTGATGCGATTTTACAGATTTTTTTTTACAGTGAGCAATGCCATTTGGAGATAGTTCAACATTTGAATTATATCATACTTAAAATTACAATTTAAAGTATGAGAGCATTTTAAAAAACACATTTGAAATTTTATACTTTTTAATATACATATTTCTTGAATTTATATTTTATGCTTTTCAATGAATGAAATTATGTTTTTCGTGTTGAAATGTTGAAATTATGTTAAAAATATATAAATTTTCTTAAAATTAATTATAATAATTTTTAACAAATATTTTTTTTAAATTTTAGAATATTTGTTTGAGGAAAAAGGTACTTTAAGGAAATAGCTTATGAGAAAAGCAAAATAATAATTGATGGTTGATTCCAATTACCGGTTGATATTTTAAATTAAAAAATAACAATTCATCTAGAATTATGTACAATACTAAATTGTGAATTAAAAAATGGTCTATAAAAATAGTGATTAATTCTGCTTTTTAGATTGATTTACATATGTATTAAAACTTTTAGCTCTAGGAATACCATTTGGTTCATTTGAATAATAATTAGAATTAATTCTTGCAATTCGTAAAATTAAAATAACCAAATAATTAAAATTTTTAATTTGATTCAAAATAGTTCTTTTGCTACTAGTGTGTCCACATTTTTTGTGTTTTAAAAATTGCTTTACACGCTTTGTTATCACTACTTCTAGCTTTTGGAAGTTGAGATATTGACCGAAAAATATCATTGTTACTATTGACTTAAGTCTCCCTCATCAATACTACGAATTTGCTGGCAGATAAAATGAGCAAATTGAGCCAAAATCAAAATATGATATTTACATATTATCCCTTTCCGAACGAGCTATCACGATTGTGCGGGTAAAAAAGAGAATGTTTAAGCTCTTCAAAAAAGCAGCTGACTTGTACCATTCGTTATTTGTATGAAAAATGACTGTTTTTATGGAGTTAATGGCATTGATGCTGTTTAACGCATTTTTTTCGATAAAACTACAAATTTAGTCTCATAATTTTAAATCAGAGCCATCTGACCGCTGGTCTTAAAGGGTTATTGTTTCAATCACTAAATGTATGTTCTATTAACAAAATAAGATATCTTTTAGGAATAGCATACTAAAAGGATTTGGGCTCTATACTTAGACACAGGAAATTCTCAATGGAATAGAATAACCTTCCATGATCGTACAATAGTTAATACTACATGAGATGGTTAGTGTTGTTAGTTAAAATAAAGGTTCTGCGTTGCCTAAATCTCAATAACCTTAGATCAAGAAAGCCATTAGGCTTATTAGAGTAATAAGATACAATAAAAGCAATGGAATTGAAATTACTAAACTACAAAACATTATAAAATAGTTTTACTCAAAAATAATACATTAGATTAGTTGAAAAAAACCGATGTTTTTAATGTACAAAATACATGTTTATAAAAATGCTTATAAGATAGAATGAAAAATAGAGACACACAAAAAACTCCATTGCGGAAAAGGAGACAATTTTTTTTCACCAATTTTGAGACAAAAAAAATCCATTGTGAAGTTTGAATTAGGTTTTATTTAAGTGGACATAGCATAAATTATTAATTGTTAAAAATCATTGAATATATTCCAAATACTTTTTTAAAGTAAGGATTTTCAGAAACAGAAATTATTTAAAATACGGCTTAATTTATTTCTACTTATCTGTGTTAGTAATTTGTTGTGTATATATACTTCAAAGGCGAATTAAAATTTAAAAACGCATCTATTTAATTCATATGAACAACATGTAACAGATTAACTATTACATACATTGCTTACGAAATACTTTACTACTGTTCTTAGTGTATTTCGTTAAATAAGAAAAGAAACTCATTAAATATCTGATGCAATCCAAACATGTCTGATGTCCTATGTTATAACACTGCATTTGGGCCCTTTTCCTCCTAAACAACAAGTATACATCCACGTAGATTTTAATAACTAATGAGTAGCCATCTTTATATCCTGGAATTTCTTATTCCTTACATTCCATTTCCTACAATCTGCATTTCCCTTTAAACCCAAACGAGAAAAAATAATGGGTGTATAAAATGTACGCATCTTTGAAGATAAAACACATCTTTAAATATACCTTTGGTACTTCATCTCCAAGAATGGGATGATGATATTTTACAATGTAGCGGAAATTTTCTTTGAAGCTGGCGCTACAGTGCTATAATATCCGATTGCAGCTGAGCACCTAATAATTTGTTTTCAAAATGGCTGGAAATCTTGTGATAAATAAACAAGAGTTACAAACATTTTGTAAATCCAATACTTGTTGGAGACTTTGTTGTTTAAGAATAAACTGATAGATGTTAGAAATATGGAGTTCTAGTCAAAACAATGTGCATTTTACATATAATATAAACTTTTACTAATACCAAAAAATACCAAATGAAAAATAATAGTAAACAATAAAAAATGCATCACGTGTTGCAAACAAAATAAATGATGCATAAAAATTTAAAAAGATAATATTAGATATTGATTTCACTTATCTATTTGGCTTTTACAGCTTATTACTTTTTTTTTACAGAAAATCATTTTTATATTACACATTTTAATTACATGAATGAAAAATGGGGAATAAATTCACCTTTCATGAAATTATTAATTTTAATAACCTATTAATAATTACAAAATTTTAAAAGGTAATTTATACATAAAAGATTTAATTGAAAATCCTAATTTATGTAATAATAGCAAACAGTTATTCTTAAATTGTTATATTAAGTTCATTCTAATGTATGAACATTTTTATTTTCATTTATAACCATATTTAATTAAACGATTGCCTCTTTTACGAAAATTTTATAAAAATTAAAATACTTATTCATATACTTTTTAAATTAGTGCCCTTAATAGAAATAAAAGTTACAATAAATATAATGTAGTTATTAAAAGTATCGTAAAATTTTCAATAAAAAGTCTTCTTATTTAATATGAAAAAAAAAAAATAGGAACAATTTGCTTCAAAAACTTTTTTCAAGAGATAAAAGTTCTAAGAACAATCTTAGAAGATTTGAAGAAAACCCATTATTTGAAAATGACGCGCAAGTGATTCTAATGTAGCAAAAGAATTTTATAATCTCTGTGCATGATTATATTTGAGACAGTTTAATTATTTTTGATTTAATATATTGATTTGCATACTTATTAACTGCAATTTAAAACTAGATAAACTTAATTTCCTCAATGAATGTTAATCGTAAGAGAGTTAACAAAAATTATTTAAAAAATAATTTTGTATGTAATGCTGTTAAATTGTAAAGGGAATTTTTTCAAATGTATTTTTGCGCTTTCGGAAGTTTCTCTTGACAATACAAAACTGAAAAATTCTTAAAACGAATTTCAATAATTTGAAGATTGTGCAAATTTTTTGTTAATTTTTTTATTGTCTTAATTTTTTATTTATACATTGCATAAATAAACAAATTTATGTACAAGGAAAGTAATGAAAACATATTTTTTTACTGAAATAAATTTTCTCGGTTTACTTAAAATTTTCATTTAAACAAATGATAATTATCATTACTTTGAATTACTAATATAAGGTAATGAAAGTATTGTGGTGGGATAAAATGAAGATTTTGTATTTCCTACACGTTTTGGAGGGTGATGATTGTTAAAAGATTGGTTCATCTATCTGCCTGAAACCACTCTACAGCTCGAATAAAAGATCGAAGGACTTCAAATTTGGTATACGTGTTTCTAGGACCTGTTGGAAGTCATAATACAGTTTTCGAGAAATTCTACATGTGAAAGGGGCAGTTGCTACTGAGCTTCTTTGGGTCAAACAAATCACCAATATTCCACATAAAAGTATACAAAACAACATATTTACAAACACATACTACGCAATCCTGACCTTTTAACCCTCTAATGCATACTGTTGCCATATGGCAACAAGTAACATAATCCACTTTATTATATTAAAGTAGAGCTCCCTCTCGGCAAATCTGTGTTTTTTCATCTATTACATTACATTTTGAAGTTTTAGTTACTATTAACCGTCATAGATGACAGTAGTAAAAGTGCATTCGAAATTCAAGAGTGAAGTTATTAACTGTTGTGAAATTACGTCTTTGGCAGTATTCAAAGTAAATAATATTAAAACTAAATACTAATAAAGTGTTTTGAAAAAATAATTATAGTTCAAGAGGGTTATTTAAAAATATATTTAGTAGTTTTCTAGTAATTCTTATCAAAATTGGGATTTTGTATTTGGTTTTTGCCATGTGGCAAGTCCGCCCGCCGGCGCAATGGTTAGTTTGCTAGCTTTTGGAGATGCTGGGCTTGGTCACTGTTATTTGTCATTTGCCATATGTCAAAATTTTGGAACATTTAAGTTATTTAAATTCCAATGCAGTTAATTTTTTCAGCATTTCTCCCATAATGTATGAGTATTAAAGATACAAATATATTTTTTCGGGATGAAAAAAAATAATGCATTACAAGGTTAAAGGTATTGCTGATAAACGAAAAAAGATCGACTTCAAATTTAGTACACACGTTCCCAGTACGTATTGAACATCATAATAAGATTTTTGTGAAAATTGCACATGCGCGCATCTTGTGGTAGCTGCTATAAAACTCCTTAGGTTTAAAAATTACTGAAATTACCTTCTAAGTTACATAATTACCTTTAAATGTGTGTTTTCATTAAATGAGCAGTAATTACAAGTTGGGTAGTGTTACAACACCCCTAATTTTTTAAACTCGAACACTTATAGATCTTATTTTCAAAACTTGTACTTTAGCATAGCTATACAATAAGAGTAATTTTTTACGACATATGTTCTCAATTTTGAAAAGATCATTCACGTTATTGCTTCAAATTACAAATTTTAATATGATTAAGATATAAAATATTTAAATTTAAGAAAAAAGAAATTACTTTATTTCTCGAAGCAAGTAGTACATATGCATAATCTTTTAAATAAAATTATTAATTATGTCTTGAATATTGAACTAAAAAGATAGTTTTGCAGAATTTCTAACAAAATATTTATTTCACTATACACAACATTATTAATAATTATATTCTTATAACTTTAAAATAAAAACTACTTCATCAATAATAATACAACAATACAAAAGCGCCCAAAAAGTTTGGTGAGCGTGGCCCTGCTGAAAGGGACATCCCT
Organism: Hylyphantes graminicola; assembly: GCA_023701765.1. NCBI lineage: Eukaryota > Metazoa > Arthropoda > Arachnida > Araneae > Linyphiidae > Hylyphantes > Hylyphantes graminicola. The sequence continues at coordinate 11,617,582 of CM043123.1, forward strand.
TGCTACATTAATAATAACTATATTCTTCGAAATTACAATAAAAATTCCGTCATCAATGCAGTCCAGTTAAAATAGACAAAAACAGGCCACAAAAAAATCCTATAAAACTGAAAATTATTGGAGTACTTAAAAATAGTGTTATAAATGAACAGATAAAAGTTAACATGATCCTGATTGGAGCTATTTTTTTTTAATTCAAGGTCAAAATATGCTAATTAGCTAGTACATTAAAAATGAATACAATAGAAAGGTAAGACGTCAAGATCTGTTTTAGAGGGATCGAAACATTGTTATTGCTTTTAAATGCTTAAAAAACAATCTATCAATGTTCCGTTCTGAATTACGGACGGCATTTTGAATTTAATCAGCCGAAAAATAATTATTTCTAAAAAAGAAAACCATGGGCATGTGAGGTGTCTTTTTATATGTTTTTGAACATTATAAACAGATAGATAACTAAAATACATTTAGACACTAAAGATTAAATCATCAATACCAATACAATAATACAAAAGCTCAAGTCCAAAAAGTTTTGGTGAACGATCTTCGACGAGCGCTCATCATTTGGAAGTGCCATCCCCTGCGCACCCTAGTGGCGCGCAAGTGAGTTCTCGCACTCTTGGCCCATTATTATTTCGATCAAACGGTTTGCACGAAGTTTGGACGGAAAGTTTGGAATTGGAGGCGCTACGGGCGTTTCGGAGAAAACCCGCTGTCAGGACATGGCAAGGGAATCGCCTCTTTCGAAAAAGACCATGTGGCCGGCCCTACTCTTTATTCTTCAAGGTATGTTTGTTATTTTCTTTCTTTTTCCCGACTGAAAGTTCTGGATGTCTGATGAAATTACAGGTTAAATGAAGTCGGGAAGTTGTTGGACATTGTATCGACTTTAACTGTTGAGGTGAAGTTTTATAATAATCGAGCATAAAGATTCGAAAAGTTAATTTTTAGATTGTACTTTAGTTTATATGTAAAAGTTATGCTTCAAAGTAACCTGATTAATAGAAGCTTTTTTTGACTGAAAGTTTTGGATGTCTGATGAAAAATTACAGGTTAAATAAAGTCGGGAAGTTGTTGGACATTGTATCGACTTTAACTGTTGAGGTGAAGTTTTATGATGCCCCAGCAAAAAGATTCGAAAAGTAAATTTTTTGGGATTGTACTTTAGTTTACATGTAAAATTTATGCTTTAATGTAACATAAAGTTCTGGATAATTAATTACTTTACGTTTTAATATAACATGATGTTCTGGATGCCTGATAAAATTATAGGTTAAATGAAGTCGGGAAGTTGTTTGAAATTGTAACTGTTGAGGTGAATTTTTATAATGCCTGAACAAAAAGATTCGAAAGTTTTTTTGGATGTACTTTAGTTTAGATGTTAAATTTATGATTTAATATAGCATGAAGTTCTGGATGTCTGATAAAATTGTACGTTAAATGAAGTCGAAAAGTTGTTGAAAATGGTATCCGCTTTAACTGTTGATGTGAAGTTTTATATCACTCGAGCAAAAAAATTCGAAAAGTAGTTTTTTGGATTATTCTTTAGTTTATATGTAAAATTTATGTTTTAATGTAACATGAAGTCCGGGATGTGTGATAAAATTGCACGTTAAATGAAGTCGGAAAGTTGTTGGAATTTGTATTTGTTTTTGAACTCCTTGCACGGGCATTATACAACTTCATCTCAACAGTTAATGTCAATGCAAAGAGATTAAAAAGTTTTTTGGGATGCGCTCCATTTCTTATAAAGTTTACATTTTAATGAAACATGAAGTTGCGTTAGTAAATTAAATTTTAATATAAATTAGAGTTTTTTTTAAATTAAAAAATATATTTTTATATAACGTTTTAAGTTATCACCATTTTGAAGGTGTTTTTGCTTATGGATATGAAATTATTTTGAGTTTAGTAATGTACATTTTTTTTTTGTCGGTAGTAGAAAATATTTTAACGAAATGAGTGGAAACAAAAGTAGTGCGAGTTTTTTATGATTTTCATTTTTCGTTTATTTGGTATGAAGTTAAACAAATATATAGGTCTTCATATTTTATTGTATGAATATACGATTAGTTTTTAGATATTATTTAAAAAAATAAGCTAAAAGAACTTATTTTTAAGTTTACCTTAGATAAATCATTAATGCTAAATAATATAATAATATGTATTAAAAATAAATTTAAGATTTTTTCATTCATGTAATATAAATCATTTTTTTTTACAAAACTACAATAAGCAGCTGAATTCCATTAGTTTTAAATTTTTATTCTAGCCGAAGTGCTTAAATAGGACACTTTTTCACCAACTTTTCTACCTTAAATTGTATTTCACATTTTATTGAGTATAGCATTGTTAGTAGTAATATTTATGTAATCATTAAAAACAATTACAGGGTAAAGGAAATGTTTAAAAAATCCAAAATGAAATCACTACTTACCATTTTACCTTTTGTAATTGCCATTTTAGTTATGATTGTTACGGTTGTTCACCCTTCTAATTCTTAACTATTCGAGTGTTGATTGTTTTCGATGTATGTTAATAAAACAAACATTCATTAGAGGAGATTGTTGTAACGAAATTTTAAATTTTTCTCAAGTGATTCTTTGCATAGTTTCAATCTTATTGTATTGTTTAGCAATATACTAAAAGATAACATTTACTTGCCTTCCTATACAACTAATAATTAGTCGTATCTACAGGATTTAATGCATTTTATGTGACTCTAAAAGAGTTAAAAAACTGTTTTCGAAGAATATTTTGTCATATTTTGGATTAAAAATATAAATTGAATTATTTGCAAATATTTTTTTAAAAAATGAAACTGATGTTCAATGTCGTATTTTTAAGGTGTTTATTTAAAGATTAAATAATTATACGTATTATTTATTGATTATAAGTAATTTTATCAAAATATTAATTTTATTTAGAACTACATGTAAAGTATTTCATTTTGTAAACAACTTTTGAAAGATTTCCGAAATAATTTAATTTTAGGCGTAATCGAAAAAAACAACAACTAAATGTAGACGATTGCTGATTCGATACATCTAAGAAGTACAAATTTATATTATTCGGTAGATACATATTTGTTACATCCATTGTTGTTATGCTGATTTTTTGTGTCTGGGAAGGTGACAAGATTTATATTTTCTAGAGCACATGCGACAAATTTATTTTTAGACATCTATCTATTAACTTATATTTTGAAGGCAAGAGCCATAGAAAATGACGACAAATCTATTGCATCATTTGTGGTGGTTAAATATTTAATCGATTAGCACACCTGTTGAAAATACTTTCCTCCGTGAAATGGTGAAAAAAAAATAACTGTAATTAATCTGTAAACTTACAAACAATGATCAGAATTACGCGAAATATAGTTTTATTTCAAGAATATCAATGCAGGAATGAAAGAGTGAAGCTACTGAGATACACATCAAAAATCGAAAGATATGTATAGTCTAACCGATCAGTTAAAGTAGTTATATATACCCATCAGTATAAGATACAATATTTTTGCATATCTTTCACTTTATTCATTGCTCCATCACTGCACATTATCTTTTTTTCAGGGATTTTTGACAGAAAAAATCCATACAATCTTTTATAAATTTTCATTTAATTCCTTTTAGTCACTTTGAACATTTTGTGGTAAAAATAAAATATAGAAAATAAAACATAATAAGTAGCAGAATAATTCTATTTTTTAATCTCGAAATTTAATCGATTTTTTATGTTACAAAAAGCAGAATATAATTGCGAACTGTATGTGCAAGAAAGTATAAATTTCTAAAAAAAATATTTCATTTGCATAGAGATTGAAGATCACAAGTGAACTTTTTCATTTTAAAAATGTCTCGAAATAGACTTTATTCTAAAAAATACTGAAAATGTAAATATTTAGTTTTTGAATACATTTTCTTCTAAATCTCATAGACAAAGCTAATGAATTAAATTTAATGAACAAGGATAAAAAATAATTATCTTTAAAATTTCAATTAGGATTTATTTTTTAGATTTTGATGCGTCTCAAATAAAATTGTTTTATTTCATACATTTTGAATAAAATGTATTAATTGTTGCATACCAAAACCTTATTTTCTTTCACGAATTTGAAGTGAACTAAAATAGATAAATATTAAGCTTAAAGTGGGCTTAAATGAAAACTTTGTTAAAATTACAAAAGCGAAAAAAATCAATAGAAAAATGCATTTTGAATTTATGCTAAAATTTATTAACGAAGTTGTATTATTAATAAAACTATAGTAAACTGATTCCTTGTGCAAAAAGAAGCTATTATAAAACAGGCTAACAAAACAGCAGATTATGTGGCTTTTTACTTTGAAAATTTAAGTTTCTATAATTTCTTCGAAAATGAATAATGAGTCTAATAGTTTAATATCATTATCTCTTAAAACCATAAATTAAACTTTTTATCTTAATTCAATTTGCGCTAAAAAAGAAATCAATTCCTTACAGCATGCTAAATTGTATGAGACTAATGATCAAGATATAAGATTCTGCAAAGCTGTCAAAATCAAAAAAAATATGAAGGAATTTAAAGATTCTAATCGGTAAAGCTAGAGGTAATCATTAAACATGTTTAGTAAATTTAATTTTGGTAGATTGTTTTAAAAATAAACATAAGTGAAGGATTAGAAATGTTAGAAAGAAAGATTACCGATTCTTAACGATAAAATAATTCTTCAATTTAGAATATTTTTAGGGAATAAAGTAAATTTATACCATAGTTAGTTGTTAAACGCAGATAAATTAAAAAAAAATTAATAAATTCTTCATAACATTAGACATTTGCTGCAAATCGATTTATTGATAAATTTTATTTTTAAATAGTGCATGATATTATTAAAGGAAATAAAAGTATTCGAGTTATAAAACCAAACCTAATTATTAAACTTATTCAAATACGAAAAATATTTTGGGCCCATTAATTGCAGTAACATCAAATAAAACTTATCAATAAAAAAAAGAACCGATTAAAGTAAAAAATTTTATTGGTGATAGATTGATGTTATTCTACTTATAGACAACGTTTTACTTACAAGTATTTTCTGACAATATACCATTAAACTAAACAGATATCTTAATTAAAAGTACAATTAAATCTTTCAACCTTTTGTTTTTTTCAGTTCGTAGGGTAGGTTGGGATAATTGGTATACAGAAATTAAAGTTTTCTCAAAGCTAAAGAATGAGCAGTTAGAATTGATTGATTTTTTTCAAGGGAACTTTCACTATTTCTAAAATCAAGTAACAATATTTACTTCATTTTAATTGATTAAATATCTTGAAAATTTGGAAAAAAGGCGTATAATCGATGATCTTACAAGTGGCTTAATTGTTAGACAACGTCAGGTAATTAACTGAAACTTATTCTAACTTAAGTTTATCATTTTTCAAATACCTACTGACCATTTCAATCATACCAGTATCTTCTGCAACATGATTTAAAGCGATTTCTCTACACCAAATGGATGATATCACTCATTGCCTTGTTAAAATTACATTTTTGTCAATGACAAGAGTAATAGTAAGTTTTTTACGATCAGCAACGATCAAAGTCGTAAATCCAAAATTAAGTCTTGAATACTCGTTGATATTTGGAAGTTAGGAAATTAATATTTTCATTGATTTTGGCGCGTGTCAATCATTTAGGTTAAATTATCATTTGTATCATAAATTTATTTAAATTTTGCAAGAATAAAAACTTTTTCCATTGATATTAACTGTTTTTCAGTAAAAAGTCTTTACTTTTCTTTATCACAAATTAAATCGTAAAATTATACATATTTGTTGATTTACATCAATAATGTCTTGAAATTAACTCATAAACTATTGCCTTAAGAATTACACCAAAACAACAATCTTAGTCATACCTCAAGAACAATTGTCTACGCGCATTACCCCAAGTACTCTCCACCAATTATTCTTTTTTTCACTAAACTAAAGTCATTTTCTGAGGAAATTTGTAGGGAAAAATATTATCTGTATATCTGTGTTTAATTATTCAGTGAAAAATTTGGTCGCATGATGATAAATATCGTAAAATTTTTATAACTTCATTTAGTTCACTTAAGTTAAAATAAAAAAACAATTGTTGTGTCAACATCATTTTTTCCAGTATTTTTAAAGGGTAAAACTACAATAGCAATAACAACAAAATACAAAAACTGCAATTTATTAATATTTTAATTTTCATACAAATTCCTACTACAATTTAAACAAGGAAGCAATTAAAATATGTTTTATTTTTGTTTTTACTTACTTCTTAGATTATCATCGCAAAAAATACCGTTGTAAACACAGTTTTGCATTAATTTTAACTATGACAAAAAGTCGAAATTTTCCACCCGTTGGTAATTACAAAACCAAATTTTGAGATTAGTGTTTCAAATGTACAAGTAAAGATTGAAACACACTTCTGTGGCTCAAATTTAGTAAAAAGTAAGCAAAGTTCGTTCCAAGTATTGATACTTTCAAATTTTAATTAATTTCAAATCCAATAATACCTGAGCACAATGACTTTTCCACTGTAATCAATTAAAAAAAATACAATGAACTCCAAATACCCCCCATTTAATTTCAACTCTCCTTTTCTGAATTTTTTCAGGTTCTTTGTATCACTTTCGATCACAGAGATTTCTTATTAACATTTTTAATATCAAACTCTCTAAGAAAAAAAAAAGGTACGATAAAAACGTTTCATCTTTTTCAAAGAATGTAGTCTCCAATGCTTAAATTAAAGACAGAATTCAAAAGTTGATCTCGCCATTAAATTTACTCGAAGATTTTTTTTATTCTTTATTACCTGGAAGAAAGCCAAGAATTCTTCATTATTGCAAAGTCACGATAGACGAATTTGAGGTATTATCTGACTCCTCATTTTCAGTCAAACGATCCTTTTAGAGTTAAGTTCTATCGACTTCCTTCAAAGTATGGTGCTAAAAATTATAGTAAGATACCAAAATTATAGTGTTTCTAGGAATTTTTATAACTAACATGATAAAAAAATTGAATTGGTTCTTAAGATATTAGTTTAATTGTTAACGTAAATCATTAATCCCATACGATATTTGTAAAGTTTTTTTTTAATGTTCGTCTTAACAGGTATATGTTTCTCGAAAAAAATGAGTACTCAATGATTTAGCCTAAAAATTTAGTATTGTATGCAGCTAATAAATTGTCTTCAACTTGTCGTAGTAATTAAAAGTCAAGTTTCAAAGCACTATAATTCTCAGTATTTTACTTTAACCTCTTAAGACCCAAGCAAAATCCTACACGTATATTCCTAACGTAAAACACACTTTTCATACACATATATGCTAACAATTATGATTTTCAAAGACATTTAAAAAAAAATAATGTTTGATGTTTATTTAGGGACACGCCTTAAACTTTAAAAATACAAATTTTTTGTGTTATAAATGCAACAAAAAAGGTCGTATAACTTATTAGTAGTTAATGGATTATTTTACCATTGTTTTCAATGCAAAATATCTTTAAAATGAACTACTAAAAGAACTTTTTGAAAATTAAAAAAAATTGAAAGATTTTTTTGAGAACTCCAATATTGTATTGATACTCATTCAACTTCATTTTTATAGAAGTAATTGACTGATACCTGTAATCAAAGGCTGAAAACTGATATTTGGATCTTCTATCGGACTAGGTCAATTTCGGAGTTTTAATGTTATTCAGAGAATAGTCACGACTTTGCTCTTGATATATGAAGAGAACAACATTGATTCGTTGCTCAAATAGTTTTGTTATGTAAAAATTCATGTGTTTCGCAGGACGGTGATCCACTTTCCCAAAATAATACACATATTTGACTGAAAACAAAAAAAGCCAAGCGACGTTAGGTGAAATATGATATCTGGAAAAGGGTGATTGGATTGGGAGTGGAGAATACGTTAAATATTTAATTATTTACTCAATAAAAATGCTTATGATAATAATCAACGTTATTCTCTCCATATATCATGCGCAAAAGTCGTAGCTATTCTCTGAACCAAATTAAAACTGCTGTGAATTTCCACGACTTTCTTTAAAGTAAAATACTGAACATTATAGTGCTTTGAGAATCGACTCTTAATTACTACGACAGGTTGAAGATAAATTTAATTGCTTCATATAATGCTAAATAGCAAGCTTAAATCTTTAAACATACACTTTTTTTCTCGAGAAATGTGTACCTGTTGCGACTTAAACATTCTTAATACCTTACATATTGTAGTATTTTCTTGCACTTCGTTTTTAGTTGAAAGGTCGCTTCAGAGCTGAACTTAGCCGACGACATTACTCACTTCCTTAAAAGTAGAATACTGTAAATTATTGTAAAATTGATTATTAATTTTTACAACCTGAGAAAGGAAATCTATGTAGTTGGTTAAAATATTAGTTCAAGCATTATAATAACTTTTCAGAATAGTATTTCATTTATAGAAAAACTAGCAGTATGGTCCCGCCTTACTGGGAACCCGTTAACTTCGTATTGCTTAATTTTAGAGGCATGCTTACTTGTGAAAATACACTCAAAATCAAAACAAAATTAAATTCGTGTTGGCGCATGCACACTTAAAAAAGCAAACACTAATAGAGGATGAAGCAGCCTTAGGGCGAGCGCATATCTCAACCAAACTCAATTAATCAAACTAATAGAGGATGGCGTCAAGTCCCCGTTTAGGCCCGGTCCATGTATTTTCAAGCCCTGTTATGGTCCCGCAATTCCACGTGGATGCCGTTTTTTGAAACTAATTATATTAATTAAAAATCACAATCAAATATGAGAAAACTAAGCCTCAGGTGCACACGTAGGTATTAAAAGGAACCTATATTAAAAATTTCGAATTTTTTCGAGCAGTCTAAGTAGGTTTTTTGCGATCCACAGACATACACACAGACATACACACAGACATACACACAGACATACACACAGACAGACACACAGACAGATTCTTTCTTTTATTATTATAGATGTACATGTTATTAACATTGACTTATGATTTACTTTATGATTTATTGAGGCTTACACATTATCTGGCTCCCTTTTTTAGGTAATATATTTCTTTTATATAAGAATGTACCTATTTTTCCTCAGAATTTTTTTTTGCAGATAATTCATTGTTATTTTCTTTAACAAGAGAAGAGAGCGGAATATAAATAGTTATTCAAAATATAAATAAAACTTTCAATTTAAACCGATCAAGCAAGAAATTTTCATGCGAAAATATGCTTGCTGAAATTTGATGATTCTTAAACGTTTCTTGGCAATTAGCTAAAAAAATATGTTCTGTTACTGGCAAGTAGTTAAAAAAATCATATTTGTAACTGCATAAAATTAATTTTTGAAAACTTTTAAACATGTAGGGGTTTGTAAATATAAAAGAAAAATTTAATACATTGTGTATCAAATCAAATATAAATTTTAACAATTTAAAAATGATTTAGTTTTAGTTGTTACAATATTTTAAAATTTTAAGATAATTTTAATTTTACACAAAATTGTTGATAATATTTTACCTAAACCTTCAATATCTTTAAATAATAATCAGGTGCGTAAAATATATCGGCCATTATTCTTGACTATTTTTTGTAACACATCTAAAATTAAGAAACAAGCAATAAAACAAAATTATCCTTAAAACAGCAATAAATCATCTTTATTCTACGCACAACTAAAATGTTTTGTTTAATTAGAAGAATAATGTATTAATTTATGTTTCCTAAATATATTTCATCTTTCAAGTGTATTTCATGCCTCGCGAAACGAAAAAAATCCTCGATTCAGACAAATAAGCGCTTGAAGGTATATTTTTTAATTACAAATTCAAATTAATTTGCGTTACTTTAATTACAGAAAACTTTGATGTAGCTTTGAAGCTATGAGAAAGTTCCATACCTCGAAATACTACCAGAATAAAAAATACCAAAAGGACCAAACTTCAAGAAAAACAATGTATTAGTCGTGAAACAGAATTATTATTTACTTTAGTTAATTAACTTTCTTTTAATTCTTAAATTAATAAATTAATCCCGAAAGCTTAATAATAATAATATTAATTAAAATATGGTATAATCTCCACAATGTTTATAGAAAATTTTTCTAAACCGTATCATTCTTCTTGATCATGGAATTATTCCGGAACTAAAAATGCAGATATTAACGCCATTTTGGAAGCTCAACAGTTTTTACCTCTCGCGCTCTTCTCTGTGTTTACCTAATTTTCTTACTTTTGTCTTAAATTTTTTTCTGTTTCTTTCCCCGATTGGAAGAAATCTCGGGGAGTTATTTGACGACGACATTATCATCTTAGAACTCGGATAAAGGAATCCGATGTAAAAAATGTAATTAAATATTTTATCGACCGTATAACCGAATCTTGGTTGTGAGAAGTGAACGCAAGCATTAATTAACGAAGATTCGTGTCTTATTTTCTGGAGGACAAATTAGATTTTCCGCCAATGCTTGATCGCTTTTGCATTTGTTGCAATAAATTCGAATAAAAAGTAGTTTAATTCAAATAACAATAAACACCTGAACTTTAATACAAAATAATTTAGTTAGAAAAAACTATTAGTTAAATAAACTGCATAGAAGAATTTTTGATTCCCTAGAAAATTTTATCGTTACCATGTATATTTATTTCTAATACCGCTTCAACATATGAGTTTAATTCAAATGAAGGTGAGTTTAATTCGAATGAATGAAGTCTATATATTAGACATACTCAGGTCATTCAATTGTTCTTTAACTTCATTTCTACAGATTAACTTCACTTCATTTCAAACTATAGTTCTTTCACTTGTTGGTAATCTTATTGTCCTTATCAATGAAGAGCTAATATGATTTTTATAAGTCAATTATTAGATTGATCCATTATATGCAGTTCAGTAGTCTCATATTAAGGGGAAAACATCTAAGTTTCACGCGACCCTTTTTAATGAAACATTCTTCTAACCATTCTAGTCCCGTTTAAGCTGATTAAGGGGGTATGGGAGTGGAAGTCGAAGTTATCTCTCTATGTTAATCTAATGGGGAAAAATAATATTCTCAGCCAAATTATTCCGGCTGTATTAAATATTTTTATAAACAGTTTAAAATATGATAAATGCAGCTGGCTTAAATGTCTCTATTATTCGATTTCTGGAGATTGGTTCTAACATTTTATTGCAATCATTGACAATTAAAAAATATATATTCAAGCCAATTTTAAAAAGTGGCATTATAGAAACAGTTTAGCCAGCTATATTCATCATATAAAATCCACCGTTAATAAAATTATCAATTCAAACAGAGTAATTTTGCTTTAAAATTATATTTTCTATTGTATTAACACAGGCAGAATACTTTAGTCTGGAGACCCTACTTGGGCTACCATTTCCCCATAATCAGCTTAAATGGGTCCAGAATTAATAGAAGAATGTTTCATTAAAGGGTAGCGTGAAACTCACATGCTTTCCTCTTAACATGATGCTACTGAACTGCATATAATTGCTCAATCTCAAATTGACATATACAAATCATATTAGCTTTTCATTGATAAAGATAATAAGATTACCAACAAGTAAAATAACTATAGTTTGAAAGGAAGTGATGTTATTTCGGAGAAATGAGTTAAATAACAATCGAAAGACTTGTATGTGTCACATTTAGACTTAAATACTTTCATTTGAATTAAAATCGTACGTTGCAGCAGTATTAGAACTTAGTATGCATGGTAACTGTAAAAGTTTCTAACAATCTGTTTATATTCTTATTAGTTGACCGATTAAATGAGAAGTGTGAGAAGTAACATTTAAAACAAAATACGTTTGTGACAGTCAGTGTCACTAAAGGGATGTCAGATATTTTGGCATCGCAATAGCAATGTTCTTGCCAATCGTCGTTAATGGGTAAACATTATTTCTGACCCATTAATGACGCTTGGCAAGAAAATTTTCCTCTCGAAAATGAGCTTCCTATTTATTTTTTTATCCAAACCAACAAAATATCTGACTAATGAAGACCATTATCCTGAACAATTTATGTAGGACAAAATAAGATACACGAAAAACGAATTTAAAAAACAGAAAATGGAGGTGGTAATTGTATTCATAAAGTCGCCTTTAATGAGTTAATATAACTGGATTGCTTTCCTAGCGGACTTTTCGCTCATAGTAATTTTTTTTATACTATGATTAAATCAATTTTAAAAGTTAATTGATTTTAATTGTGATTAGGAGCAAAAAAAAATTATATATTAAAGAAGTAATGTTTATATGATTTTAAAATATTATTAAAATAAAAAAATATTTTTGTTCAAAGCATTATTTTAAAAATCCAAACTTCATAATTAATAAATTGTTTATTTCTTTGTATTTTCCTGCAACTGATCTTAGCTATTTTTTTTTATTATAAATCATCAAGGTTTTGAATAAATAATTACTGTTGGAACAGTACCTAAATTAAACTAATAAAATCGGTTCTTATTACAAGAAATGATTCATTAATTAAACTTTTATTCATATATTTTAGATGACTCTAATATGATTATTTTTATAAAAAAAATAGTATTTGAAATTAAGCTTAACCCAGTTGTTTGTCATGTCTTAACTTGCTTGTAGCCTTTGTAGCTTAAACTAATTGAAAATAGTTGAAAGATGAACAGAGTGTCTTTGTAAAAGCTTTCACTTTGTGTAGTAAAGTAGAGCGGGAGATTAAATGTAGAGCCTTCTAAATGGAAAGATCCAGTTCAGCAGAGGCTTATAAAATGTGTCATTACAATATTATTTTCCCGATTTTAGAAGTAACTGAAAGTTAGTTCCATAATTCCTAACATTTAACATTTGAATGTTTGTTAATGACTCGCATTTTGGTAACCTATACATTTCAAAAGAGATTTTTTTAAACTATAAAATTAATTTCAAAACCATCCGCTAATTGAAACCTAACTAAAACTATTTATCCCTTTTAAAACGTTTGAACGTAATTTTAATGAAACATCAATAAATTAAATAGATGCTTTCAAAATGTTCTGTAACAGTTATTGCAAAATTACATCATTTTTACCCAAATGGACCAATTGGGTTTGACTTACTCTGTTCTTTTTCAATTCCATTACTTACAAGAAATTAATATTTAATAGTTTAATCATCTTTTCATTGAAATATTGAAATGGGCTTTCAAAAAAGGACTGGTATGCGCATTTAAAAACCCTTAAGTTCACTTAAATTCTTACTAGCTAATTCGGTACACTTTATTATTAAGATATGAAAAATTTCCATACTTGCGTTTCTATTCAAATTTAGTTTAGAGGCACTTCAGACAATACTTTTAAAAGAGTTCTTCAAAGTGACTCAACACAAATTTGAACGAATATTATTTTATGAATAGTTGAATAGAAGAAAGTACCAGTTTAATATAAAATATTTCAAATTCGACTTAACACAAGATTTTCTTAATGGCAAAGTAACCAGTAATTAGTGAAGCCATGTTTGCTTATCCTTTTAGCTCTGTAAATATTTAAAAGTTTTCTTCAAAAACGTATGAAAGGAAATATTAAAAACACTAAACAGCTTTTAAGGTTTCAAAGATCGATTGAAAATAAATTTGCTATGCAAACATCGTTCATGGAAATAAAGAATTATTAAATTAAGAAACACCCTTAGAATTCAAAATATAATGAAATAAGTTTACTCAGAATTACTGGAAATGCTTTTGAATAAAAAAAATATTGAAAATAATCAATTATGGACAGAATTTTGACGTGTAGTGTGTTTAAATATCGAATAAAAGTGCTTGGTTTGTCATCGATTCAAATTAAAGCTTTTTATCCCTGGTAGGATAAGCCATACCAGCAGACGTTTTGGTGATAAATAAGTCAAAAAAGAAAAAAGTACTGCTTAGCTCAAAAACAAAAACCCATTTAAAAATCTAGTGATAACTAGAGAAGTTCGGGATTAACTTTTATGCAGAGTGCTATTCACTGAAGTCAAACATTTTTAAATACAAGTGAAATGATGCCATATTTTTACGATAGGTGGCTCTTTAACTCGTGTCATTAAGAGAAATGTGTGGCAAATTTTAAAAATGAGTAAATAAAAAATAACTGGCAAATACCATACAATTTATAGAATCAAGGACAAAATAGGGCGATTGCTTTAATTTTAATTCTTGATAAAGAATGTTCCTATGTATTTTTAAACTTGTAGTATAATACGAAAATTCATGGTAAGGACAAATAAACTTGTTTCACCCACTAAGTTTACGTATTTTTATTCAAGTATCACTAACAGTTCTCAAAGTTAGTTATGTAACTTTTTTATTTGTACTTCATGTGAAACATTTGTTTGTCCTTTGCATTATTTTTTTGTCATTTGAAAGATATCGGAAAGCATATATTTGTTTACAATATCGAAAAAAATAGTAATCATAACTATTTTGCATAATTAACAACCGTCTGTTGAAGTTCTTATTTGTGTCTAAAAAGTATGAATTAATAACCAGCAGAGAAAGAGAAAAAAGCTACATATCCGGCTCGACGGACCATATGTATAATCATGTGTGGCGCCACCTGGCGGTGGCTGGGGAAATTATGTAAATTCCTTAACTGTAACCCATTGCTTCCTTGACGAGCGAGAAAGGGAAGACGCAATAAAATACGGCGTTTAACAACCGTCTGTTGAAGTTCTTATTTGTGTCTAAAAAGTATGAATTAATAACCAGCAGAGAACGAGAAAAAAGCTACATTGATCCGGCTCGACGGACCATGTAGCTTTTTTCTCGTTCTCTGCTGGTTATTAATTCATACTTTTTAGACACAAATAAGAACTTCAACAGACGGTTGTTAAACGCCGTATTTTATTGCGTCTTCCCTTTCTCGCTCGTCAAGGAAGCAATGGGTTACAGTTAAGGAATTTACATAATTTCCCCAGCCACCGCCAGGTGGCGCCACACATAATTATACAACTTCAAAAATAAAGTTTATATCTGAAAATTCTAGTTACATAATTGAATACATATGTACATATTTTTACATTTTAACATTTCCAATATTGCCGACGCTTTTTATTTATCAAAACAGTTATCATAGAATTTTAGAGGATGATTTTTTATGATGCAACTTGGAGCTTTTGGAAGCAAATCGTCTCTTAAATACAGAAATTGTTTTTAATTTTTGCTTCAGAATTTTTTTCTAAACATAACTTATTCACATTTTTTTCGACATATTTAAACTAAACTGTTGAATACACACTTTAATGAGCCAAGATGGACGTTCTAGGTCCATTAATTCGTGCGCAATCGTGGTTTCTAAAAATCCGATATGACTGACTTCTTTTTAAAAAAAACGGAAAAGTCTCCATAAAGACCTTCGGGATTTTTTTATTTCAAGGGTTCTGGGACACCACTTTGCACTTGGTCCTTACATTGTATTCTGAATGTCTGGATTCGATTCCTTTTTTATCGGATTTGACTGGACTAAGTGTAAATGTGCACTTAACTGTCTACCCCCTTGCACTAAACTTTCCTGAACTACAAATATTTTAATAAATTTGAAAGTTAATACTAACTATTATATCTAATAAGAGGTATTAAATATTAAAAACTTGTAACTACTATTAAGAAAGACAGTAAAAAACAGTAAATAATTTTACAGATACAGTATTTAAACAAATCTAATTTTTTAGAAGTTCATATTCTATTCGCTAAATTAAACATATTAAAAAAAATGACAAGCTTTGGAAATACTTTAAAGTGAATAAGAAAATAGTAAAATTTATTGAAAGATTTATCGGTAGTTTTGCTACTAATTTTTCTACTCACAGCACAGAGAGGCAAACATCAACTTTCTTAAGATTTAATTATTTTCTACATATATTTTTAATAAATTGCTAAAAGTATCGTGGGGTATTTGCAAATTCAACTTGCTTGTTTGATATTTTTCAAAAATATTTTATTATTTAATTTAATATGACTGGTACCACCAAGAAAACTTTAAAAAATCAAAAGGTTCTCTCTTCCATTACCAAAACTTTCTGAGTACATTTTACATTTGAAGTTCCTCAACCAACTAATTATCTTGCTTCAGTATTCATTTAGGCAAACGTATCCATTTTACTTATCTATAATTGCAATATGAAGCGGGAGAGTCATTTGGAAGCAAACAGATCCGTCTAAAACTTCATCTTTTCCTCTGAAAGATGAAACGTTCCCAAAGTTTTGAAGTAATTTGTCATTCCTTGAAGAATCAATGGGCAGGCGAACTTTTGTTTTACATTGATGATAAGTTCAATAATTAAAATAAAAGACCGTTCATCATCTTTAAACTGATTTTTTTGTGAAATTTTTACTATTGCGGATATGGGTTCAAGTTGAAAAAAAAAACTTTCATTTTATTTAATTTTTGGATGATTTATAAGTTAGTTTTGGAATATTCTTAAAGATTTAAAAATACATAGCTTTAAATTGACTGTGTCAAATGTATTTTTGTTGCAAATATTACAAATTTGATTTGATTGTCTACTGATCTGTAACTGATTATGGATTATGTAGAATATAGATAGAAGAATGATAGAATTCAATTGAATACTTTGCTCATTTGTAAGCCACGTAAGATATACGTAATGTATAAAATTTATTAATTTTGTTTGAATTATTTATTTCTTTGTAGCCTGAATTTTATATATTAGATTTATTTTTTTTAGCAATTTTAGATGCGTACAGGTTGCAGGCATCGATAATTTAATTTTTATGTTGCTTATGTGACAGGTCATACATTGTTAGTGGTCGTTAATTAATAAATAATTTCTGTTCCCAATGCTTGGTTTGAGTTAAGTATTTATGAAGACAAAGAAGGTGATCCTTGAATATGCATTAAAATGAGAGACAACGCCCTACGGGAGGCCAAATTTAGATGCGATTTTGAATGAATAAAAGCTTGTGTTTTGAAACGGCAAAATATTTGTCTTATGTGCCCCTAACATTTCACTTTACAGACGAGATTATTAACTACAAACAATTTTTTTTATCAATGTTCAGCTATATATCGAAAGAGACTAAATTTTAAGCCATTGTTCTAGACATAAAACTTGTCAAAAAATTAAAAGCGTATCACGTACAAATCATAAACGTCTTCAGAACTACTGGTTTTATTTAAATGCCTATTTTGTGGAGCCCAAATATAGTTGGATTTATAACAAAGTACACTCTTAAAAAAAGAGTGAAATCCACTCCAGTTGGAGAAGTACATTTTCGACATTGGAAAGGAGTGAATATTATCTCAGACTGAGTTAAAATCACTCGTTTGGAGTGATCCTGTCGGAGGTTTAACACACAAAGGATCCACTCCAAGAGGAGAAGTGCATTTTAAAGACTGGAGGAGTGAAAATCAATCAGACTGAGTTAAAATTGCTCGTTCGTTTTAAGAGTGCAAACATATTACAAAAATATATCGGCTGAGATATCATCGATAACTCGTAACTAAACGAGTCCATAGTTACAATAACATGTGTTCTTTTTAAATAACGTAATTAAAACGTAAGTTTAATATATAATTCAGCAGCTGTAAAGATGAGCTAAACAAAAAAATATTTTTATTTAGATTTTGTTAGGGCAAAAATGAGTAAAATTAAGTTAACGAAAGTATGTTGAAATTAGAAAAGTTACGGCAAGTCGTGTACATTATTTTTGTTAATTTTTAAAAGTATTGTTGAACTATTTATAATAATTTTATTTCGAAAAAAATGTGTTACGATTTGGTATAGTCTTTTTTTTCTATATTTCTTTTAACGTTCATTCTATTTGATTTAATTATTTTTCCATTTTAAGAGCGAATCAATGACTTCTTAATGATAGTGGAGATGGATCGTAACCCCAAGGGATACATTTGGTATTTTTTCCTGATTTACTTATATGCGTAATAGTACAGGACGCAATTTCAGGTAACCGAAAGTAACATTTTGAACTTATTCATAGCTGAAATAGAAGTAATGTTTTGGTGATTGCTAATTATTTTAACAATGTTGGAATAAATTATAGATAACAACAATACGATACATCAATATAATACCAATTTTTAATTTTTTTTAATGATTTTGCTAAAAATCTTTAAAAACTAAACATTAAGCATTTTAACATTAACATTAAACATTAAACATTTTAATTACCATATTATATTATTATATAATTCTAGAGTAAGGAATAATATAAAAACTCTAAAGTTATGAAAAATATTTTAATCATTTAGTAGAGTCTTTAATAATTTTTTAAGAATTTAATGTTTAAATTCTCATTAATAGTTATAAAACTAAACCCAAAAGATTGAGCTATGAAAAGTCAAACCTTTTTATTTCTATTTACTCTTTACTAGTTCACTATGTTTCCATGGAAACGAAAATTGTGAAGTAGGAGAAATATAAATTTTAACATTTATTTATGTGGACCTAATATTAATATTCAATCTTAATCCAATTAAATTTTGAAGTGTTTAGATATGCATGCCTGATGTACTTTTCACGTTGATTTAATTTTTTTAATTGGCGTCATGGAAGAAATTAGATGAATTAATTAAAATTAAACAGCCCATTTGTAATCAAGCAGTTTACATTGTAATTGTAAACATCAACATGCTTATTATTTGTTCAAGTTAAGAATATACAGAAAATATCTGGATAAAACTAATTATGAAAATAGAAATTTTCTATTGGAGTTAGAGCTGAAAGAAAGTTAACGCATTTGGTATTTAGTCATAGTTTTAAAATTACAAGTTTTATTCACAAATTCAATTCACAAAGCGATATAATATTGTTATTGGGTATCATTGATTACTTTGTTGTTGTTGTTAATAAAATAGTTTTATTTAAAAAAAAAAGGTGCATAATATTTTAATAATTATTCATGTAACGCACGACTTTTTCGAAAACCCAATACATTTCTTCAGTAGCAGCTTTTGCATGTCTTGACACGCTGCTTTTTCTTTTCATTTTCAATCTGAAATCATTAACAGCATACCGTTCCCTTGAGACAAATTTGTTTCTTTCTACCTCAAAGACATAAATAATATCATTCAATCGTTAAAAACCGTTAAAAAAGTTCAAAACCGAAAACCATTTGCACACAATAGGAAAATACTTTAACACAAAATTAATTAAAGAGTCCCTGGTCTTATTATCGGAATAACCTACTTTCCAACGCCATTTTGTTCTTCTTCACTTCGATTCTGTTGAAGAAATTAATCTTTTTCAGCAAAAGAAGTTATCTCGCAACCAACAAAATAAGACGCTATCTTAAATTCAGCTGCTACCGCATGGCGAATATCTATAAACAGTGGATGTGAAAATTGCCTCTTAAGTTTACCGATCCCTCCTTTATCCCTTACAGTCCATATGAAAGTATGCAATTTAAATGTATATATCCATGTTTCTGTGAAATGACAGAAAAGGCAAAATAAATGATATCTTAAATTAAAATAATTCAGGGAAAAAAAAGCGTTGAGAAATCAATTGTTTGAATTGGTGCTGCGGCGATGCATAATGTAGAAGGGACGGAAACTTCGTAACAAGACTCGTTTAGGGGTTTAGGAAAGAATTTTTACCGTCACAGAGAAAGGAAAGTACACCCAGGGCGGGAATCGGACATCCGTTACAGCACGCACACTTCTAACGTAATGGTCTGCTATCCAAACCACTCGGCCGTCCGGGCCCCCAAATACTAGCTATGGGTCTGGCTCTGCTGTCCGTTTGTTCTCAGCTGAAGTAGAGCTGAGAAACCAAAAGCTAGTTTCAACAAGTAGTTCTAGTTTGTTTTTGTTTTTTAGCCACCCAGTTCAATAAATAAGCTTCAAAATAATTATAAGACCACTAAATTTTATACTGTTTGTTGAAGGCTTAGAAAAAGTCGATTACCAATCACCTTTCTAGGTGACCTCGGTCTCTTATTAGATGGATCCACTTATGAGCAGTAGCTTGGGTTCTCTCGGCAAACTTTAAAATCAGCAGAGAGCTCAGATTCATTGTAATCTGCGCGTCAAAATTGATAGCGAGAGTCTTCTAGATGGTGCCACAAAAAAATGGTTCTCAGTTCTGGGGAATATGCCGAGTCTGCAAAGGCTTGACCACCAATATTGCAGCCCCATCAGAGAGAGAGAGAGAGAGACTTATGAGCAGTAGTGCTGCTCTTTATTGAGAGAATTATTACAATGGATCATGACTGGTATAAGCACGCCTCGAGCGAAGCAATAAACCAGCTTGCACAACCAACCACACATCGAATACCATTTAAATTTTTGTTTTTATGAAAAACGGAAGCCAGCAAATTCTATCACCGAACTTTTGCAAGCTGTTCGTTGAAAGCGAGACTAACAATCTTAGAAATTACTCAAAAGATAACTAAAACTGTTCTTGTGACAGGGATAAAACCTATAAAATTATACACTTTTTAAGAACGAATAGTCTTTGTGTCTTTAAACCTTTTCCATTTTATTTCAAACTCAACTACATTTACCAATGATGCCTCTTTTTCTTTACAAATGAATTGCACACTTTAAAAATAAAGTGCCATAAATATAAGTAAAGTGGTCAAATTTTGCATTTAAACTGCTAACTGCTACCATATTTTACACTGTTTATCAAAACATGCAAAATTTTACCGTAAATATAAATGTAGTAAATTAAACGATACAACTGATTTTTTTATAAACTTGAGAAATGAATATATAAAAATATAATTTAATTGAGCGAACAAATGTAGAAAATAATTATGCTAAAATTGTTCCATAGTTATAAGACCACTTAAGCATTTTTACTGGAGCGGACAATACGTTGGAGTTTACTTGTAACTTAAATCATTAGGCAATCTTACACAAATAAAAGAACTACTAAATTTGTTCTTCTATCTTTATTAATCAAAATTTGGCCTATAGATGATTTGTGAAAAAAAAATCGAAACATGTATTTTTTTAAACTTAAAAAAAAAGTATGGTTCTCAACAAAGATAAGCTATCATATTTTATTTGTTCCCATTCCTTTGACTCACAGCTTTAATAAATTCAAATGTTTCATATTGTAATACATTAGAGGTGGCGACGCTAACTATATCAATGTGCAACAGAATTGCCAGCCATATTCACTCTTTAGAAGTAACAAATTTTTGTCTAAAACTATACCATTAATAATAATTTCAGTACAGATGGTCTATTTTAACTATTCACCATTGGAAAATTTAATAATATTAAATTGTAGTCGCAGTATATATTATTCTAAACCCATGTTGTTAAGGTCCTTTATAATGCTGTAAGCAGTCAGAGGTTAACTTTTGCTTGCAAAATAAAACAATTTAACTCAAATTGATATTTGCCCAAAAGTTGCATTAGACACCTATTTAAATACCTTATAAATTATTCCATAAATAGATATATATTTTGCGTTGCAATTAGCAAATTTTATTGTTTTCATGAGCTTATTCTTTTTTTTTTGGGCGGGGGGGGAGGGCTCACAGTTTGCTTTATTCATTTTTGTACAATTCCTTTTTAATTAAAATATATCTAGTAAATTTCAATTTAGAGTTAGTTAAAGAAGTATACATGTACTAAAACATGTTTTCATTTTGTTTTAAAACCAATAGTTCGACGTTCCTTCATATAATATTTGTCTGACTAGATTTGTAAGAGGTGAGATAATGGAATGAATTTAATTTTGGAGTTTTATTTATTTAAAATGACCTCATAATTTAAGTTACAGATAAACTCTGGAAATCGTCTACCGCAAGAAAAAATTTAGGTAATCTTATACTGATTTTGTTTCAGATGATGGAAACTCTCCTGCTTTAATTTTTGTGTTTCCTGCGATTTCATTAGTTGTTTCGTTTTTATTCCCAAAATGAGCGTTTAGCCCCCTGCTATTTTAGAACTATTTATCAGAAAATTGTTTTTATTTTTGATATTTATTAAACTTTATCGGTTTTAATTCGATTAAAACTCAAGTATTACCAAAACGTCATTTTTGTTTGAAAACTTTGGTTTAGATGAAATTTGGCTTAAGCGGAGAAATTAAACGAAATTGTGGGATTGTAATTTAACGAATCTTTAATTTTACTGAAAGAAAATTGTGTACAAATTTCAGTTTATTGAGGTTAGAAAATATTGTATTGGTGGTATGGTACATATATATTCTAGCTTGTGTGCTTGTTCAAAGAACCGCTTATAAGCAATATTGTATCGTGTTCTGAACAACTGCAATTCCAGAAGGACCAAAAATGAAAACAATACCGTTTAAACTGTTGTCACTCACGAAATGAGACATGCCTATTGCGTAACTGTCTTAACTATTTTTTTTATCCAGGGCCAAATTTTTTATTAGTCCAAAAAATTCCAATTCATACACATTTAACTTCTCATGTTAATAAATCCTTTAAAGTTGTGTTCTTCCATTTGCTTGCATTTAAATTTACGATAAAATGTGGTTGTTGCCGAAAAAAAAAGCTAAA
This sequence comes from Hylyphantes graminicola, assembly GCA_023701765.1. Classification (NCBI taxonomy): domain Eukaryota; kingdom Metazoa; phylum Arthropoda; class Arachnida; order Araneae; family Linyphiidae; genus Hylyphantes; species Hylyphantes graminicola. Next base: position 11,640,063 of record CM043123.1, read on the forward strand.
TGTTAGTGGTCCTATTGGTTTGAAACAAACTGTATAAGTCAGTTCAATTGTGTTTTAAAAACTTAAAAATAATAAATGATAAATAACATAGTTGGACAGTCAAAAAGTTGATATTTTGCATAAAAACTACCTTAATAGAAGTTTCTCTTTATAAAAGAGTCGATAACCTTAATTTTTAGAAATTTATTAACTAAATAAACAAAATACAAGATGAATGAAGACCATAGTACTGAAAAATGTATCTGAGCCAATTAAGTCAAACAAAAAAATGTGTTTAAAAAACTTAAAATGAACGATTTTATTCTTAAATGAAGGTAGAACCAGTATTCACAAAGTAATGAGTTTAATGGTATTTGAATTTAATGGATTTTGGTAATGAGCTTTGAGGGCGATACAATTACTCGTTGATGAAGACAATACTGTTTGAACTCATGTATATGAGCAAATTTGTCCAAAAAAAAAACCACCAATAACGGTGTCTGCCTTCGTATATTGAATGTAATTATTTTGATTGTCGTAATGATTTGCACCTAATAAGGCCGTAAATAATTTAGTATTCCGAATAATACACATAACCAAAGAACATACAATGAATTAAATTTGTGAAAATATTTATATTTTTTTATCTTGGAGTTTGGTTGGAATCACAAATTAAGAAATAAGCATGAATACAGTTTTTTAAGCACCCTAAAGAGTTGAATAATTTCATTAGATAGTAAAACTACACTGCAAAAAAGTGTTGCTTTTACAGTTAAAACTGGCAACTGGAATGCCAGTTAAAAATTGTAACTTTTTACAGGACCGAAACTTTTATAGATTTAACGATGGCGTCTATCCCAGTTCCGGGATCACCGTGGATTTTGAGGGAACTTTCTCCAACACAAATACGTTAAAATACGGTTTTGAAATGAACAAGGAACCTTCTCAGTGAGAAATTGGTCTATCATCGTCCTAGGCCACGAAAGACCCCCTCCTGCTTACACACATACAGAGAGAGAGAGAGCGATTCTATATCTAAAATACTCTATTTAAAGTATCAAAAATAAAGCTAAGTTTTGCTTCTATATGGGGACATTGTTGATTGAAGAACCCTCTTATCGAAGATAAAAAGAAGTTAAAAACTGTTTTTATAAAGGGCAGTTTTTAACTGTAAAAACATTTTATCTGTAAAAACCACAGTTTTTTTATAGTGTCTCAACGAAGTAAATAAACACATAAAAAACAAGAATGAGCTTCTATCCCATTCCGTAACACAGGAAACTGCATGAGCGTTATTTTCTTTCCGCCCTAAGTCTAAGTCCATTAACCCTGTTCACATTCTTACCTTTAGAAAGCGATGCAATTACCAGTTGATGAAGACGATACCATTTGTTACGCATGGAGATGAGCCAAGCTAACAACAAACAACCAATAACCGCGGCCTGGCTTCGTGTATTGATTGCCTTTCTTTTCAGGCTCTGCCGCTACTTCAAAATTTACCTCCCGGGAGCACTGAATGAATTAGACCTTAATAGGTATCAGTATTCAGTACCGCATACTAGTCTTTTTCCCGTGCACATTTCTCACGGTTGTATCAGTATTCCGCAGTACTGCAGCAGAAAAAATCACTCTGGTAGCTTTTTTTTTCAAGTTTATCGTCAGCTCCATTAGTATAAGTACATTTCGGATTGCCAATTATTTGAAATGGATATTCTATTATCGCATTTAGAGGGTTGTGTTTTTACGATAGTTTTCAAGCTTCTTTAAATATTTTTATGGGATATTAATTAAATAAATAATAATGTGCATCATAACTGTTGAAGCTCTAAATATGTCTTACCTTAATGAACGATTGAAGTTGAACATTTATAATGCAGCTCATACTAACTCATTAACCAAAAGTTATGAATTTGGAAATGATCCAGTACTTTTTTTTATTAAATTGCATTTTTCCCTTGTAAAATGAGATCAATGCTTAATGTAGACCTAAACGATATATCGAACGAAAGGAATTTTCAACGAAATTGATAGAATGCTATTTTTTTTAAATATTTTTATAATTTGAACTGACAATTTCGTTCATTATGTAACATTTCCACATACTGCACTATATAAAGATGTAACAACGTTTGCATCTGGTATTCCCAATTTTTACCAATAATGTTCCTAGAATATAACGTTAACTTTTCCCAAAAAACATTAAAGTAATCTTCATAAATCTAGTTACTTTCCTGAAAATGTCCAAAAATATCCATTTGGATGCTCAAATTTGGATGATGACACTGTTTTTTCTTAAAACTTATTTCTCAACTTTGTGTTACTTGGATAGTCAATTGCCGGTTTCATTCCGCCAAACTTTGGGTCCATTCATTAATCCACTTCATAACTGCACTGTAAAAAACGGTTGTTTTTACAGTTAAAAACTGTCAACTTTGACGCCAGTTAATAACTGTCTCTTTTACAGTTTAAAACTGTATTTTTTTACTGGGAAAACTGCAATATTTTTTACAGGAAAACTGCAATTTTTTTACAGGAAAACTGCAATTTTAACAGGGGGAAACTGTTATTTTAGCAGGGATAAACTGTTAAATTCACATTTTTTTACTGCTAAATTAGCAGTTTTTAACTGTTAAAAACAACATTTTTTTTATACAGTGTAAGCTCCAAACTTTAAGGCCACAATTGATTATAGACAACGATGTATTGTATTGAATTGTCCAAAAGGATGAATATTCAATGATTTTACTTACGTTTTTGAGGAAAACGTGAAAATCCAAAAAGTAAAGTAATTTTGGAAGAACGAGGAACCATGTTTTTTTCGTTGCAGTGTGTGCGACACATGATCTAAGATATCTCCTGCCTCTAAGACAGATGTATATCAATAGTTTAAATAAGCCAGAAAAAGTATACCAAGGCTCCAAAATCCTCTAAAAAATTTCATGATTGATAAATAATAGCCATGTTTCGTATAGAAAAAAGAAAATAGGTGTTGAGTGTCATACCAAAAACCTCCCCGCGTGTCAATTGTTTCTTAAGAAAGTGTAATGATACGTTGCAGGACTGAGCATATTTCTTTTTATAGGTGTGGCAGGAAGTTGGGAAGAGTGGTGGACTTATGATGGCATATCTGGTAAGTCTGCTTTCTTATATAATATATGTACCTTAAAAGCAAAATGGGCATAAGTCCTGTGTCATAACCTTGAACATTTGCTACTTTATTCTAAGTTATTGAAATGTTTGACAATTTTTAAAGGATTGAACAAAGTTTATACTAATATGGACATCATGAATGCAGTGTTCTCATTCATGTTTTTTACATACGTTATGCAAAAATTTACTAAACACATCCTACTTTTTCTAAATTAATTAATAGTATTTGATAACACATTTCTCGTGTAAATTGTTAGTTGCATATGCGAAGGAAGCTCTCTTATAATCATGAACTGGGGAAATGGATGAAGTAAAAAAAAAATCCGTAATTAGATTGCACCCCAGCCCAACCCTGACAGCTCAAGAAATTAGCGTAAAGTTACTCCATCAAACTGCTAACAGCCTAGCTGCTTCCAGATTTACGAATTAACATTACGCTACAATGTAGGTCTAAGCTTGAAGCTTAATCCTTTTTGGTAAGTAACTGATGCAGCTAGACTGCCTTGGAGTATCGTTCAGAGAGACTTTCTAAGGTGAAGTACGTTCCAAATAAATTCGTATAGAATGTTTTTAACTGATAAGTACAAATATCTGTCTATCGATACATTTTCGGCGATATTCCATTTTTTCATAGATATATTTCTAATTACTTACATTATTAATTTATTCATTAAGAGTTCTTGGTTTAAATCATTTTGACCAATAGATATCATCTTACGATTATATTTAATTGCAATTTTAAATAACTCTCACCCTGCACTAGGATGTTCTCTAGAAATTTAAATGAATTAAAAGGTATATACCATTTCCTAAAGGGAAATAATCTAACCGGAACTTTAGAACAATACCCAAGATTCAGAAAGAAGAATCTTATAAAAAAGCTATTAAAACTATTTTTCGACGAAATTCAGAAAAAGATAAAAACTTTTTATGCGAACGAATTATCACAAAAGAATTTTTTCGAAAGACCAGCTAAAGAGCTTCACTGTTGAATTAAATAGTGATTTCCTTGATTATACTTTTTTTAATCCCAGTGACGTTTTACAACTAAAGATTTGTTCAAGAGAAAGCAGTTAGCATCACAAAGTCTAATCATGTCCAACAAGGAGATACCGTGTTTTGATATGACTTTTTTTTAAAAAAGTGCTTTTCAGAGTAACATCTAGAACTCGACTTTTAGATTGAACAAAAAATTAAGTTTAAACAGCAAATTAGTGGAAAAGTTCCTAAATATCCGTTGAAAAGTGACGTAACTGACAAATTAAGACATCTTTTTGGCTTCAATGCATTCACATTGCAAAAATATGATCAAAATCATTGTTACAATAAATACTAAAGCAGATGATATAAAACCTTTGGGGAAGACTAAAATGATTCTTAACCTTCCACATAATTATGGACATGCAAAACTTAGACCTAGTTTAAAAAAAAAGTATTTTTTTCTGATACTTTCTTTGTTCGTATTACTAATTTTCGAGAGAAATAAACAATTAATAATTGGTAACTAAAGTAGATTAACACTGTAAAACCAACTTTAAACTTTACAACTTTTAAAATGAAAATAAATATTTTATTTAGGGGAGGAATATTTTTTTATGTGCACTCAGCTAAAGTTAGTGGATCTAGTTATTGGATCAGGTTTTATAAATATTTTTTTTATAAATTAATATTATTATAATGTAAATATAATTTTATATTCTTCAAGCAGAATAAAATTAGCGGTATTTTTCGTTATCGAGGACAATAATCTCTACATATAATTTAATAATTTTGCCCTACTATTTAAGAGCTGACAGTAAAGTCCTTAATTATAAATTTATTTCAATTACTCTTATGAATATAAATTTTCTCTTATTAGAAAAACTCTTTTTGATTGATAACTTACAAGCATCAAAATGTTTTTGTTTAAATAAATTGCAGTTAATATGTAATAGTTAAATATAATGTGTTCATGCAGTCGAAAAATTGAAAATAAAAAAAAAACTTTACTTAGACATTAGCATTCAGTAATTATTACTTTCATGTAATACGCACAAGATTTTCTGCAACAATTTGTGTTAAATAGCCTTTACTTTACAAATTTGCATTACACTTTCGAAACCCTCTTTGAGCAATCACTTCTTCCCACACTTAACTTCACCAACGCGGAGCGTTTATTTTGCAGAAAAGATTTTAAGAAATCTCCGTTGTAAGATTTCCGTGAGGCAGTAACACTTCGTTAAATTTGCATATTAATAACATAATAGGAAGCTAAGCGGGTATACAGGGCATGAACTGTGTTCTTATAATAAATGGCAGCTTTCGCAAACAGAGCTAATTACCAACTGAAAATTTCGCTGGCCTAGAATTTTGATCGAAAATTCCCTCAATACCTCGAGGTAATTTCGCTCTCCCGAGGTCAAATTAGGCTTTTATTTCGGGTTAACGGCCCGAAATATTCACGAAAGACTAACAGAAAGACGCTTATTTAATGAATCCCGCTGAGTGGAGCACGAGAGGTCGCGTGTCAAAATACAGAAACTTCTCATCTTGAGGTTCCTAATTTAACACGGAGGAGTTCGGATTGATCACAAATTCCGAATAGGCTAGCTACTTTGTCGAGAAGAAAACTCGCTGTTTGTTGTTTTTAAACGTAAATAACTAATTTGTTGTTGATTGAAAGAAGATAATTTTTGAAAGCAGTAAAAATCCACATAAACACATTTGTTTGATCTTAAAGATTCTGTGATATTGAGGTTTTTTAATTTAACACTGAGTAGTTCGGATTGATCACAAATTCCGAATAGGCTAGCTGCTTTGACCAGAAAAAAATACTTGTTATTTGTTTTTTTAAATGTAAATAACTAATTTGTTGTTTATTAAAAGAAGAAAACTTTTTAAAACAGGAAAAATTCACCTGAACACATATATTGGATTCATGTTCTGATGAAACTTTGGTTAGGTTTAAATAAAGGGATAATATTATTTTTCAAGAAATATAGGGGAAGGTGGGTTCCCTTGGACCTATTTTGACTTTTCAATTTTTAATTTCTTAATTACTTGCAAAAAGTGAATAAAAATATTTTTACTAAATACTTTATGTTGTTATACACAACATATATTTATTTTAACATGTTATTTAAATGATTTCAACTATTAAAAAAATAAATACAGAACAATGTAATTTGGACCAAGGTACACCACCGGCGGTGTACCTTGGTCCAACCGGTAGTGTACCTTGGACCAATTATTAACAGGTAGAGAGACTCGATTTACAGTCCGAAAACCAATATTTTTTAGCCACATAAAATTCAAAAATACATTTTACAACCTACTCTTATTTCCAGCCAAGATTGTAGTAATTGTTATGTTAGGTCAATTGGCTTAGTAAGGGGTTTTATTGCCTTAAGTTTTTTTAGTGCCCTTTTGGCTTTTTCAGCTGTAATGCGATCTTTCTCAGGTGTGTCCGTTAAAATGCAGCATAAAGTTAAACTGTCATTTCATGCCATAGAAAAACATTTGGCCACCTTTCTGTCATAAATTTGAAAAAACAACTAAAATATTTTCCCCTATGTTTATACAACTAGGCCTAAACGTAAAAAGGATGTTCTGCTTAGATATTTATTATAAAAAAAACATATTTTTAGACGTGCAAGCAATAATTATTTTCTATATTATATCAATATGGTTCAAATTTTATAGGCCTACCATAAATCTAAATAATTAACTACAGAGAAATTATTTATCACACCATATAAAAATTTCTTACAAATTTCTATTCTACATAATTTTACAAATCAGGGTTGCATATTAATAGCTTAAAATACTTAATTTTTCAAAGGAAAAAATTTACTTGAATTTTATGAAGGGTTTTCAACAATCTGAAGCACATAAGACCTTTAGTAGTGTACCTTGGACCAGTCCAAGGTACACCACTTGTATTAGGTTCGAGGTACACCACTTGGATATTAAAAACAAAATAGTTAATCACCATGTTAAGATTAGACTTAACTTAATTTCAAGCGCACTGTTTTATAGCTAAAACTTTGCTTTATATTGCATAACCATCGTTTCTGAATAAACACTACATCTTTGAGTATAAAAAAACACTAAAGTATCTGACAAAAATTTACTTTTGAACTGTGAATTTAGTTTTTCTAAACCTCTTTAATAAATTGACCTTTTAAACAAACATATAGAACTTCACTGAGACCCCTGGTAGCAAATACTTTGACTGCATGTGGTGGTGTTTCAATATCTAAGCAAATCGAGCTAAAATCAGCATAGGTTCGAGGTACACATATGTCCAAGGTACACCACTTACCCCTACATTTTGTATTTTATAGCATTTGGTCAAATACTATACCATTAAAATTTTTACTTTTAAAACAAAATGTAATTCAAAAATTGTAAGCTGTAAAACAAAAAGTACTTTTTGTAGAATTATTTTTAAGTTAATCATAACCATAAAACAGCCGCGTTTATTTCTTTTGAAAAAGCAAGCTACTTGCAATACAAATAGAATACCTAATACAATAATTGCTACTAATAATAATTACTAATATTTAATAGAATAATAACTAATAGTAGGGGAGAGTGGGGGCTTTTGGGACGCAGGGCTAATGGGACAAGGGCCCTAAAGCTAGGAAAAATATACTTTTTAAGACATTTTTCTACACTACAAAATTGTAACAGTTACACTTCACATTTTAACAACCAAAAATCAGCAAATAAACGCATGTGCTGGTGAGGAGATAAGAATTGCTGTTTTGGAGAATTTAAAGTTAATTAAAAGTCTACCTTTTTTTTCAATTTTGAAGTATTAAATAAAAACTTTCTATGAATTAAAATGCAGTTTTAGATAGATGAAATATCCTAGATTAAGATAGTATATGTCAAATATTGTGGTGAAGTACAAGTGCTTCTGTATTGGGTCATTTATAAAAAACGACACAGTGGGGTCCAATGGGACAGAAACAATGGGGTCTAATGGGACACGAATAAACCTAGCTTTGCATGCTTCTCTCAAACAATCTATTTAAATCTCTTATATCTTATTCAGTCAAGTTGCCTAAAACTTTTTTAAACTTTAATTTAAAACTTTTTTCACCGTATAATAAGTGAAAGTTCAAGTAGCTTTATTGGTGACATATTTCCACCTGGAATTTTAATAATTACATCTGAACAGAGCTTGGTGAAGATAAATATATTGTTATTGGTAAATTTTGCTAGTAAGCAAGCTATTTTTTATTTTTTGGATTGCTTTCTGAAAAATAAGGCGATGAACTGAAAATGTTCGTAGGGTAGGGTAATTGCATATATATTCCGGCTTGTGTACTTGATCGAAGACCCGTTTATAAGCCTTCGTCAAGTAAGACAGACACAGAAAGAGTTTTCGCTTTCACAGAGAAAGGAAGTACACCCAGGGCAAAGGAGGGGAATCGAACCCGCACCCGTTACAGGGAAAATGTTTGTTAGAATGATCTGAAACAGGTGAACGATGGTAAGCTATTTGAAGATAAGACGGTCTTTTAAATCCTTGTACCGTGAAAAAGAGGACAAGTTTGGGATAAATTTTAGAAGATTTAGTTATAAAACTAAAGATTTAGTTATAAAAACTAAAGATTTAGTTATAAAACTATCCTTTCCAGTTATTCAAAAAAAATTATGGGAGCATCTTCGATTTTGAGTTTTAACTACGACATTTCATCTCTTTCAATGCTGAATAATTGTTTTAAAAAAAATTTCTTTATGTACACACTATTTAAATGGTATTTGCTTTAAAGTTTTATTTTCTGGTCCTTTTCTGATTCATTTGCCCTTTTTTAAATATTTTATTAAGGCAACATTTAGCATGTCCCATTAGCCCTGCACCCTGTCCCATTAGCCCCCACATATGGGGGCTAATGGGACATTTACATGTTTGTTTAAAATGCTCAGCAACCAAAATATGGTAATGTTTTAACATTTGTCGACTGACTTTTTAAGTAAATGAATGTTCAGTTTATGAGCTTGTAAAAAATAAATTAAAATTTATTTATTTTTGCTGAAATACAGAGGTTGAAAAAAATTTGTCCCAATAGCCCCCACCCTCTCCTAATTAGTAATAATAATTAGAATAATCAGGTATTGCCACCTTCCCCCCCAAAAATCCAGTTCCATTGTTTAGAACCCAATATTTTACATTCGAAAGCAAAATAAAACATTAGCGGATTATGCTGAGTTTATTTATATTTAGAAACCATCAGGCAGCGACAACTAAATGCTTCAATTTATCTAATCTAAATGTAATACTAGTAATTACAAGACTTTAGTGAAAGTGTAACTATCTCTTATATTTATTTTATGGCTCTGCCTTAATCTTATATAATGCGAACACCAATTTAAGCACTTTCTATTCAGACGTTTTATTTTGTGACACACTTTATTAAATTAAATCCCTTTCGAGTCATAATTATTTTTAATGGGACTTTTAGTTAGAAGATAAAGACTACAACGAATATATGCTTTATTAAAATTACTATTTTATCGTTTGTTTAACTGCAATATTAAAACTTATGTTTGCGTAAAGTAAATTTTCGGCATTGATTTATTCTAATTTTGTTGTTGATTGGGGAAATTTACACGTAAAAATTTTGATACATTTGAATGCTAAAGATATATTATAATTTTAGCTATATAAGATTTGTTTGCAATATTAAAATTTATATTTGCGTAGAGTAAATCTGGCATTGATTTATTCTAATTTTTTGTTGTTTGTGGACATTTATCTGCATCAATTTTGATACAATTGAATGCTACATATACATTACAGCTATATAAGGTTTTTTCTGCACTATTAAAATTTATATTTGCGTAAAGTAAATTTTCGGAATTGGTTTGTTCTAATTTTTTGTGTGGACATTTATACGAAATAATTTTGATACAATAGAATGTGCTAAAGATATATTACAGTTATATAAGAGTTTTCCTTCATTCTAAATATAATATTTTAAATTATCGTTAATAAATATTTGTATAACTTAAAATTTTATAATATAATGGAATTATACAGAGTATTTTATTGAAATCAAGACTGTTTATTAAGCCTTTTAAATGCTATCAATCTTTTATGAAACAGGATATTTTATAAACATGCTTCAATTTACTTTTCTTTTACGCTTCGGTTGTAAAAAGAAGCCACACAACATGAAACTTCTCAAAAGAATTCCAGCACACTTTGAAGCCGTATGTTTATTTTAAAACTTAAAATCAAAGTGAAGACATTCGAGATCATTGAAAAGAACAAAATCGCGGTATTTTTTTGGCAAGGCTAAAATTGAAAACGTGATAAAATCGTTTGTTACCAAAGAACGACAAACAAAATGCTCTGTCGTGGTTTTCCTCTGCAACAAAGTTTCTCTTGTGAAATCTGAGTTTTAGTAACTCCCCTGACGCTATAGGAACGCTTTTACATGTTCGGCCGAGTTTATAGAAAAGAAAACAGTCCCCGAAGCTGTGCTTTGTGCATGTTTGCGTCTTTTCATCATTCAATCGAGGCTTTGGTTTGACTGGATTGTAACTGACTTTAACCTCTTGCGACCTATCGTCACCATTTGGGGACATTTTTTAAAAACTCCCCACAAGCAATTAACAAGTTAATTAGTTATAAAATTGACCTGGTCCGATGGAAGAAGATTCAAATATCAGTTTTCAGCCTTTGATTACAGGTATCAGTCATTTATTTCTATAAAATAAATGAAGTTGAACGAGGATCAATGCGATATTAGAGTTCTTAAAAAAATTATTAATTTTTTTTTCAAATTTTCAAAAAGTTGTTTAATTAATTAATTTTAAAGGCATTTTTCATTAAAGCAATGTTTAAATAAACTGTTAACTAGGAATAAGTGATAGAACTTTTGTTTTGCATAACACAAAAATGTGTATTTTTAGCACTTAAGGCGTGTCTCTCAGTAACTATTAAACAATTTTTTTAAAAAATCACTTTGCAAAACATACTTTTTAGCAAAAATTTGTATGAAAAGTATGTTTAGATGCTAGGAATATACGTGTAGGATTTTGCTCGTGTCTTAAGTTGTTAAATCATTACCGCTCTTTTTTTTTAATCCATAATGCCTTCATTTCGGAATGAAAACTTAAAAAGTTACAAAAAATTGGTTAAAAACTTTTTTCCCCAATTCATTTGATGTTTAATTTAATTGGTTATACGTAAATTGTTCAGGACTCTGGTTCGTGTCCTATATTTTGTTTAATAAGATAAACTTAAGCAGAAAGCTCAAACCTGTCAAATTTTCTAACCAATCGTCATCAATGAACGAGGACCAGAATTTTCCACTTAAAAAAAATATTTCGACATTTTCTTAATACTATTCCTTGGTCAGTACTATTCCTTGGTCAGTACCAGGTTTTGACGTGTATTATATATTGTTTATTTATATAGTTAAACTTGATGGTTCCTTTGAGAGTTCCCGACTTTTGTTATACAAGGGCTAATTATATCCAGATATACCCCCTAAACTCGCAAACTAATATCTACAAATGCTATAAGTGGGATTTGAACTCAAGAACATTGCTACAAAACGAGCAGCTCTCTAATAAATCGGCCATTGTCTAATAAAGACATTTTTAACACTGTAAATCGTACACTAAATAGATTAACTGCTTTTTTTGTTTAAATACTTAAATTTTCTATTTTCTTCTTTGTGATAAATAATTAAACTCTCAATTGATTTTAATGTGAATAGGTATCACTCCAAATGTATCTGAAATCTGAAATCAAAATATAACAATCTGAGCATCGGCGCGAAGCGCCCTTTCTCATTCATCGAATACGTTCCGTAAAGGAGATACTTGCTCCAACTGTACACTATTAACTACATCCTTATGGTTCTCAAAATATTTAAGACACTGGTACCTCAAATTAGTGAGAGTCGTATTGGAACATTATTAAAATAAATTCATTATACTTGAATTTTTGCGTATCCAAATGGCTTATGTCAATATAGATGGTTTTCCTATACACTTAACATTTCTTAGATTAACAAAAGAATAGTGGCTTTAATGGCTTTTTGGCTTTTGTGGGCGCTCTGCAACTAAACCTCTTCAATCAAATGCCTTTATATTTAAATTATAAAACATGTTATTTCGAATAATATTTTTTTGTTTCTGTAGGAATAGGACTCAGCATTTTATAAGATTTTTTTTTAATCTCACAGAATGTTTTAAAAAATATTTTATTTTCTTTCAATTTCTTTCAAAATAACTTGAAGGTTGCAGTTGCATCCATAACAAACTAACAAACAAAAAGCAATGCTGTTTTGGACTTGTAGTTTTCCACATGGAGTTTTTATATCACATTCATTTTTCCGTCATGATTCTCTCTCTAATACAGCAAATAAAAATGAATTTTTCAAATATTTTTCTATTTGACATTTGTTGCTGTTCTAAGTAAACGATTTCTATTCTGTCAATTCCAGTACTTTTCTTTTATTATTTTATCCACATAGTAAACACATTTAGTTGCTTACAATCGATTGTCATATTATTATTAATTTAAGCAAGTAAGATTTATCGATGTAATTTTTTTTTAATAAATACTATTGTTTATTAGTGGAGCTTCTCTCTACCTTAGTGTTCCAGGATTGGTGTAATGCTAGAGTAATTAAATTATTTTTTACATAACATATTATGAATACATCCAAAAGGTAACTTAAAAATATTTCCATTAGGCATTTGTTTTAGTTTTTAATAAATTAATAATTTGTAACGGTTTGCAAAATAAAAAAATATTGAACTAGTTCAAAACCATAACTCCAATTTAAATTGTTAGGAAAGTTGAAGAAACAAGTCATACATATTGGTAATAGATACTTTTATTATTTTTTGAATAAATTTAAAAGTACTAAGTACATTTTTCCATTTATACGCATTAAAAGTATTGCTATAAATGTGATATCTATATTTTTTCTTCCTTCGTAGATTTCATTTTCTGGTTAAAATAAATTTTTATTCTTATCTCTGATGTTTTGGTGAGATTGAAGTTTAAATTTAAGATTATTGTATTAGGAATGCTTAACTTTATCATGCATCAAAATATTTAAATAATTTTAAACAAAATAAAAAGCTTTGTGTCGGATCTATTAAAGTATATTTTATGTTCGTAATGCCTTCCTAGCTCTACATTAAAAAAAAATGCAGTATTGTGTGCATTAATAGTATAAGTTAAGAAAGCATGTTAATAACTACGACCATGTTTGAGTTTTTTTCGAAGTAATCAATTTTTTAACTATTCGATAATATCTCAATTTATTACTGTTTAAAGGAGTTTTTTCTCTCGACATTTTGCAGTAAATTTCTGAACAAAGTAAAAAAATCAAGTAAATTATTGGAATTAATAGATAACGCATCTTTATTTTATTTTATAGTTTGAATTGCATAATCTTTTTTATTGTTCCGAAGAGGGCATACGAAAGACTTAAAAGACAATTTCGTTCCTCTACCAATCTGCAAAGTGATTTTAATGCAACGTGAAGCTTAGTTACGAGTCAACCAATACTAGAAAAGAGTGCCTTGGTTATCGTAAGTGTCACGCAAACTAAGAAAAGTGCAGCAATTTGCTAAATTGCCAAAACGCTTTGATTTGAAAACATCGATAATAGTAGCACATGCTGTCTAATGAAGAGTAATACAGAACCGGAGAAGAGTAATGTAATGTTTAACGCACTAACCTTAATTTTTTTCTGCTGGAATTTTAGTTTCGGTGTAGTTCTTTACGGTTGAACTTGTCGAAATCGAAATTTTCAGGGGATCGATGAATGTTTCATTGGATTTAAATTGTGCTTCTGGAAACAGTATGAATTCTTGGTATTTTGTGTAGATAACATTGATGTAGTCCTTTTATTTTCATAGACCACAATGATCCATCTGATATTTCCCCTATATATCATTGGGATATGTTACTTAGATATGTATTGTAAATAAAATTCTGTTAAATATTATATAATATGTTTCGGACTGATTAATGAATACTTAATAAATAAAATAAAAAATTAAATACGAAAAAATAATTTGCCATTCTTTTACGTATTATCATTATCATCATCACTGAAAATATTGCTGTGCATAAAACTAAATAAGGAAGTATCTTTGTAACGAAATGCTAAGTATCCAATAAAATAAAGCATCATTCGCGGTTCATTTCCGTGAATTTCTACTCATATTTAACCCTGAATCTTACTAAAAAGAAAATCTACAAAAGACTATCTACACCACAATATCCCTCATTGGAAAAAAGTTGTGTGGTGAAACTATCCTATATTTTGAATTAGTATTTGTTAAGGTATTGAAACAATACTTATTTGTTTTAGTTGCTAAGATAAAATTTGTAACTAAAAGTTGGAGATAACAGCAAAGAGAATAATTTAAATAATTGTGGTTTAAGGCTGCCAAATGGTTTTAAATTCCACACTTCGTTTATAACGTAGAAAGTTGAAGGTATTTTAATCGTTCAGTCCGTCTGTCTGTACGTTACCCATTTTTACAGATTACCGAGAGATTACAGAGCAAAACACAAGTATCACAAATAAGTAGGATACGTCCAATTGAAAACGAAAATCAGACAATTATATATCCCGACTTTCTTTAAAAAATTTAAATTAGAAGCTTTTAAAACAAACTAATTTAAATTTGCTTTTGATTAACAAAAAAAATCATTTTTATTCAATATTTCCACTGTTATAACATTCATTAATTCGTCAAATGCACAAGACAATTTATTTTAAATTAAAAAAAGACTTGAAGCAATATTTTTGGTGTGATATTTTAGTGTATAAACCAGTTTGAAATGGCATCATAGTTTATACCCCAAAGAGTTCTTTAGGTGGTTCAATAAAAGTATATTGAGCGGCAGAGAAAGTTCCAATATTTCTTTTGGTCATTTTAAATTTACTTTCAGCGATTAAAAGGAACAATATTATAAAAAGTTTCTCTTCTTAGATTAACACCCTGTTCACACGCGATATTGATTCACTAATATAGGCTCCAGAAAATAATTACTTTCATTCAGTATTTATGTTGCCACTCAAGATCTCAAACGTTGTCATAGTTCTTTTATTTTTTAACTGCAAATTAATTTAGGAAAGAAAGATTATTATTTGGATTTGTGAAAGAAAAATTCAAATATGGCAACTAAATGTTTAAATTAGAACCAAATATTGTGTTAAGCGATTATATTTCTAAGATTTACATATTACATTTGGAAGTTGGTGTTAATCATGCTAAAAGAAAACAATTGTTAAATTATTTGAAAAAAAAACCCGTTAAATAATTATTGCAAAAAATATCCCCTAATGAATGTGTTTGAGGAAAAAAACAGTAACAAAAACACTTACTTCTGATAAACAGCATAGATGTATATTTTATATAAAAGGTTTCGAACTTTGGCCAGTGAAATGTCAGTCATTTTAATTAGGTAGTCAAACCTTTGTTATAAGATTTTTTTCTGAACCGTAATGGCATCAGTCTCTTATTCATGTCATTAGTTGACTCAAATGAAAATTATATTCACAAAGATCTCTGAATAGAAATGAAGCAAGATTCACTTCATAAAACATCTCATTAGAGCGAATTTTTCACAGACGGACAAACAGAGTGCGTTTTTATTCATGCAAATTTTTTTTTTCAGCGTCGGAATTAGATTTAAAACTACCTAATTTTCCTTTTGAAAGCAAGCAAAAAAATGGAAGCTAGTTTCTGTGGAAAAGTTCATTGCGTGCCTTTTTGAATTTCATCATTTTGAACTTGGAGCAGCATGTGATAAAAAAAATGCAGATAAAAAAAATTGTGGATAGTAAATTTTGCGTTGGAGCTCAGTTGTTGAGCTAGGAATAAAAATAAAAAGATGTTGATTTCGCAAGTGCGTTTTTAGTTTTTCGGCAAGGAATATGAAATGAAAATTTTGATATGTGTAACACAATGTGGGGAACTTGGGTGCTTTTACTTTGACCTTGTGTCAGCGTATAGTTATTTATCTGCGAAAGTAAACTTGCTTTTGAAATGTGCTTTTTTATTAAATTTATTTAAACTGTAAAAGAGTTTTTCTCGAGGTACACAGAATTCATAAGTCATAAGAAGGGACATCTGTACAATATGGTAAAATAAAAGATTTTATGATACTCTGTAAATGTTTTTTATTTTAAAATATAAATTGAAATGACCTACATTGTTTTATAGCGACGCGTTCATTAAAATTTTATTGAATTATATAAATTATATATTGATGTTGCGGATATCTTACTTTATAGTTATAAGTTGAAGAGACTGATGCTATTTTAAAAAAAAAATAGATAATTTTTACCCCTGGCCTTATCTTAGAAATACGCTGTTACGGGGTGCCGACTAGTGGCTTATTTTATGAAGCAGCGCATGTCAACCACAAAAATATTTGTTCAGTAGAGCGGCTCAGTGGCTGAGAGGTTAAACGTGTCCGCCTCGTAAGCCCAACATCGCGGGTTCGATCCCCGGCTGAGTCGTCGGATTTTTTGGATGGGAAAATCCTAGGCACGCATGTCATATGATTATGTGGCATGTAAAAGATCCCTGGAGGGCCCATTTGGCTTGGGTTCTCTCGGCAAAATTAAATCTCGGCATACTTTAACATCCACAGAGAGCTCAGATTAATTGTAATCTGGGCGTCAAAATTGGTAGCGAGAGTCGCCTAGATGGTGCCACAAAAAATGGCTCTAAGTAATGAGGAGTCTGCAAAGGCTTGACCGCTGATGTTGCAGCCCCTTTGGAGAAAAAAGAATCTTTGTTCAGTGGGGTGAGGTCAGATTAATTTAAATCACTCTTCAATACTCACATCTTTATTCTGTGGTCACGATAGTGAAGTGGTGATAGCTCCTGATTTCTAGGATATAGATGAGTGTTCGTATATCGGCCATGTGTTCACCTTTTAATATCCACGTAGTCTGCACGGGAATAAAAATACTCAATTTTGACGATCCATCGATCTTCAAGCCTAATTTCGTTGCTTTTGACGATCATTTCGTCAAAATAGCACACTATTTTTGACGAAATGTGAATGCCCACCTAAAGCTTCTTGATTTGATCTAAAAATCCTGCCTCATTTTGCCAATTACTCTTTTGCCCGAATTTTACCGATAAAAATGGATTTTGCTTTTACCCACCACAAATGTAAACCAGTATTAATCCTAAGGGCTTTCACGAAGTCTGGTCTCGTTGCCAGAAAGTGTTTATTCAAGATATTATAAAATTATAAGAAGAATCGATGAAGTAGATTCAATTGATCTTAACCCTTCCGGCAAAGAATCTAAACGAATAAACATAACTTAATAGTTTCACGGGTCAATCTGAGTTTCTAAGGCACGGCAGGAATTAAAACGGTCTAAAAATAGAGTAAAGACTCTAGTCTACGAATGCGTTGTTCTACATTGTAAAAAATCCCTCTAATTTGCTATCATAGTCTAGTGGTAGAAAGTGCTGGCTCTGTGTTGTGAATTTACATATGATGTAAAATTTGTGCAGTACCAGCGAAAACGTTTGCTTCAGATCATCAATTAAATAACGATAACATCAATTATAGCCTGATGTATTCCTCCATAACGCCAATAAATTTTGGTTGACTTACATGAACTTCACTCGTACAATCTTGTTAGCTGTTAAAGATAGTCATTATAAGTGTAAAATTTTATGGATTCTTTCTTTAAAATCCTAACAGTGAACTTTTCAATGAAGAATTTCATCAAAATAAGGAAATTTATAAAATGCAGTAATAGTCAGAGACATAACATAGAGTGGACTGCGCATTCATAGTAAAGCAGCTTAGGGATGGAAAACCAAAACCGGTTTTCAAAAAACCGGTGGTCCCGGTTTTGATTGAAAACCGGTTTTTTTGTATGAGGCCCTACGGTACCAAAAACCGGTTTTTTAGGGAAAAACCGATGGAAAATGGAAAACCAGTTTTTTCTAAAAAACCGCTATCCCTTGCTGATTAGCATTATGTCCTAAACATCATAAATCGCCAAGAGGGGAAAGGTTGCTACATATGGCAACTTAACGCTACCGTTTCGTTACGAACTATTCCAAATTGTCGCAAGACCTGAATATCAGCTAGCAAACCGAAGTGGAGACTACCATCAATATCCATGTCACGTGGGTTTCTACCAATCACGGCAGCTTGAATTTTTTTTTAATGTTTTTGCAGACGATTTTTTGAGCATTGTTGGAATTTTTCTCTTTTGGCTTAAATAATAAATATTTAATTATTCTTTTAATCTCTAAGCATGTTAACAATCGTGAATGTTGTACTCTTAATTCAGTAACGTTTTGTGCAAGATGCCAAATGCTTGTGAATTCCTAATTGTAAAGGGGGGTATAAAAAAGGATTAGATATTTCAAAATATATATATATATATATATTTGATTTTTTTTAAATAAAGGAAGAAGCAATATTTCAAAAAATATATATATTTCATTTTTTTTTTTAAAAATCGGACCGTTAGAACGAAAGTTATAGAGACGGCAGAAAATATTCACCATGTCAATACCAACTTATATTACAGCAACACTCTACATAAACCTAATAATGTTCTTTTAAATTAATTTTTAATAAAGAGTCCACATTCAATTGTTCAAGTAATCTTAAATAGACGCACAAAATCAAAGAAATAATCTTAAGAGGATCTTAAAATACTAGCGATTCATCCTTGCTCCTTTCCAAGCTTCTTTATCATAACATTAGATTGTCGGCCTCTGTGTTCAGGTCGTTGTGGAAAAACTCGCCAAATGGTAAACTCGCCATAGATGCGAGCCAAACGCGACACAGTCATGTGACTGTGTAAGTTAGATGTTTAGGACACTTTAGGTTTGCCAATGCGCAGTCCACTCTATGTTATGTCTCTGGTAATAGTTTGATCAATAATTGCTTAATACAATTGTGTGATGTTAGAAGAAACTTAATAAAATAAATGTTATCATGTTTCGCATTTAAATCGATGCTGTGTTCGTAATGTTTCGTATTTGAATCTAATGCTATGCTACGTTTTGTAAATAAAAAAAATATGTTTATACTTTTAGATTAGTTAAAATAACTTCTTCAAAGATGATTTATTTTTTGAAAGTTCATTTTATATACTTTTGGTAATCCTTCTACGAATATTGGTTGTAACAGTTGAGCTATGTAATAAATTCAGTCATGTTCTTAAGGTAGGCGAATACCTAAAATTCTAAAATTTTTACTATTACTTTAATCTTTTCCAAATTTGGCATTGTGATTTCAAATATAATTTACAATGCTTTTTTGGCAATTTTTTTTATTTAAATATAATTGATTTATTTTAAACGGTGTGTTTCAACTAAAAAAAGGGGTTTACGCTAACACTCCTAGCATAAAAAGTTTTACATTAATTTACTTGAAATTTTTTACAGATGCTATTTCAATATACATCTGTGCCATGAACCTCTAACATCTGGTGCAAATATAGTAGTTTTTTTTTAAAAAAATGACAAAGTGTAAGTTTATCGAAAAAAATAATTCTTGGTTGGTCACTTCTTGCACGATAGCTTCGGAAACCCATTGCCCTTACGGCACCATCTGCGCATGCTCAGCATCTGCCGGAAATCCAGCTCTCACGGAAAAATACTGCGCGTGCGCAGACGGTTACTGAAAGGGAAAGATAGTTTGTCACGTTGGCTTTTTATCGCCCAAAGTTGATAAGGTTTTGGGAATTAAAATTAACATGTTGATTGAGATGAAATCGATCCTCGTTGCCGGTGTTATTTTCTGTTTTTATTTACTTTACTCTTTGACCACACATACGCACTTTAATTAGAAAGAGGCGCTAATAAATGCTTAAAAATAAAAAGTAATTAAATCTAAGTAAAATAATATTTAAGGTAGGAGAGCACCTAAATTTCTTGGAAAAAATCGGTTTCGGGGTGTGGGGCTATTTTCATTGCCCCAAATGTTTTCGGTAGAAAACAGAATTTAATTGTCTTATGCATTTACTAATCTGCAAGACTTTTAGTCAAGGCTTATCTATATCCTTCCGGGGCTGGGGAGCTCAGTCGGTTGGGCACTCGCCTAGCATGGTCCCAGGTCGGGGCAGGTCATCGCAAAAATTACTGCCGATCTATAAGCGGCCCGTGCAGCTAAAAATGTCCGAAGAATAATATACCGTGTAAGGGAGTGCACGATAAATATCCTTCAAAGTCCTAACGCTGAGTACGATGTCGCCTTTAATGGTTGCGTTGGGTGCCTATTCCGGTGTCGACTCGTCACTTGACTGTGGTTTTGAGATACGACGCCCATCGCCAATAGCCCTCGTGTAGCTCTAGTGCTACGATAATTCAAACCTAACCTATAATTCTTTCTAAACGGAAGCAAATAAGAAACATAATTTAGTTTTAGTTTCGGATTAAAAAAAAACTTAGTATGGTTAAAAGTAAGCCATTTATTTTAATAAACATACAGGGTGGTTACAAAATAACGGTAGCTATTTGGAGTGGTCTGTAGCTTGAATGAATAATCCAAATGCATTAAACGTTGAGACACTTACTGATCAAGAAGAGGAAAAAGGAATGGAATCACAAAAAATAATTATCGAAAAGAATAATCATAAAAAACTAAATCGTCTCTTGACCAAGATTCTAAATAACGAGGCGTAGTCAATTATGGCTAATTACGGCCAACACAGCTAATTACGCCTCGTAATGTAGAACCCTGGGCAAGAGACGAGGGTTTTTTTTCGAAAAGGAATGGAATCATACAAAAGAAACTCATCTCTTGACCGATGATCTAAATTACGAGGCGTAGCCAATTATGGCTAATTACGGCCAACACAGCCAATTACGCCCCGTAATTTAGAACCGGGGTCAAGAGTCGAGTTTGTTTTTTATTATTCCATTCATCCCCCCCCCTCCCCCATTCTTGAAGAGTAGGTGTCTCAAAGATTGTTGCTTTGGATTATTCATTAAAACTATAGATCACTCTGAATAGCGATCGTAATTTTATAACCACCCAGTATATTTTAAAATGTATTATGGATCTGGAAATTGCTATTTTAACTGTTAACCATAATTTCCAAAGCCATCTTAAATGGTGACTGGTGTACCTTAAATCCGCGGTGGTCACTAAGTCCTCCAAGTTACCATACCAAATCATTACCTGTGACAAGTCAATTCTGGGGGATCCTCTAGTTGGCCTCGGTCTCTAAAAATTAGATGGATCCATTTATGTGTGTGTGTGTGTGTGTTGTATCTCTCTTACTTGACGAAGGTTTATAAGCTTTTCTGTTTTTGTAAAGTCTTACGTCAATTGAACCCATTATAAAATAGGCTTAGAACTTGACAGTGTTATAATCCAATAATTCTATTATAATCCAAGAACGCACGCGGTCGGCGGTCGGCGAGGGTAAACGCTTGGCTATTCAATAACAACCCAAACCTTCACTACAACCCTAACTAACAACTTGGCGATATTTGACTTGGCTGCTCATAAAAACATTTAGCTATCAAGTCGAGATCTGCGCATGCGCAGATTTCCGGCACTGCGTATGATTAGCCACATCTTCTTGGTTTCAAGTTAATTCATAAAATTCTTCGTAAAACATATTCTTGTGATTTGCTTGTAACTCTAGAGGGTCATTGCATGTATCAGTTCAAAACGAAGAATTTAACACATAATTCATGTTTATCGGAGGAAAATTCAATGTGGTAGGCTTGTTAGCGTAAACCTCTTTTTTTTAGTTGAAAAACACCGTTTAAAATAAATAAATTTTATTTAAATTTTAAAAAATGCCTAAATAGCATTATTCATTATATTTGAAATCCCTATGCCAAATTTGGAAAAGATTAAAGTAATAGTAAAAATTTTAGAATCTTGTATAATTTTGGGTATTCGCCTACCTTAAGCAATTTTAAATAAACATAACACTGTATCGTAAATATAAGTAAGCAAATATAAGTATCGATATAAGTAATAAGAAATGCATTTTAGAAATATATTTTTTGAAACAAATATCGTAGACAGCGAAAATTTTTATGAACCATTTCATCAATATCAGAAAACTTACAAAATTCATTAATTGATTAATTAATTATTTGATCTAATTGGCGTTAATAGAAGCCTTGCAAAATCAATGTTATCTTGTTTTCTAATTAAATCGCCAAAAGGTATTTTTTCCAAATTTATTTAAATTCATCCATGTATTTTATAGGATAATTAATGAGGGGTTGAAAAAAATGCCTGATTATTTCCTGAAACTAATAAACGTTTTCAATTTATTCAATCGGTTTTTATTAATTTACGTAAAAAAATAAGTGATTTATTTTTCAAGTGAAAACTTATTTATTAATGACGTTGAATGCCCGTATTTTCTACCAAAAACATGGAAGCCATAAATGCATGTTTTAGTTTATTTTTAACATGGTCACGCTATTTTCAGATGAAGAGAACATCAATAGTCTATGCAATTTTATATTAATTACTTCGTGCGTCTGAGTGGCTTTATGGCCAAGCATTCGTGACAATTCTAACCCAGCTAAATGTGAAAGTTATGAATAAAAAGAAGTTTCCATGTACTTTTCTAAATTAATTAATAATTAAATACAGAAATTATTTAATGTACCTTACCTATATATGCACCTGAGGCTCAAGAAAATCCCATGCATATAGTATTTATGGTGTGGCTACATTGGGACGATTTTTGTGTTCAAAAGACTATCCTGTCGTTACTTTTGATGTTCGACGAATAATACCCCGTGTAGAGGGAGTGCTGTTAAATATGCTTTAAAGTTTTAATGCTGCATACAATGTCGCTCTTAACGGTCGCATTGGGTGCCTACTCAGGTGTCGGCTCATCACTTGACTGTGGTTTTAAATTACGATGTTCGTCGCCAATAGCCATCGTGCAGATCTAGTGCGACGATAATTCAAACCTTTTTGAATACTTGTACACTTGTTCTAATGTGATTTTTCTTGAATCTAGGTCCGGACTTTTGGGGCTTATTAAATCCAGAATGGAGCTTCTGTACAAAAGGCCGGAGGCAATCACCAATCGATCTGGACCCCGCTGTCCTTTTGTATGACCCCCATCTCAAAAGCATTCATGTTGACAAATTCAGGGTAAGTTTCAATTTACACTTCAAATTCAATCGAAAGAAAAACACTTGGGTTTCAAACCGATAGTTCTTTACAAAAAAAATATTGGATTTACTGTACTTAATAAAAATTGGTATTTTGAGTAAATAATGGTAAAGCTATAATGTAATGACGCTGATTTTAATTTGTATGAAACTGAAAGGAAATGCTGTTCAATTTTAGTCTCCCTTCCTCAGAAAAGATATAGAGTTGCTTGAAAAAATTCAGCATAAGGCTACAAAAATGTTTAAGGGTCTATCTGGAATTGATTATGATAACAGATTAAGATCTTTAAACATGTATTCCTTGGAAAATAGGAAAGTTAGTGGTGATTTAATTCAGTTATTCAAGTTCATAAGACAGGGAGACATGGAGGGCTTAGGTTTTACCTTAAATAGTCGGACCAGAGGACATGATCATAAATTGAATAAATCGTGCTTTAGAAGGGTGGTAAGAAAACATTATTTTTACAATAGAGTTGTCAATGAAAGGAATGCTTTACCAGATTATGTCGTGCATTCGAAGAGAGTAGAAGGTTTTAAGAATAATCTTGATAGTCATTGGAAACTGGTAAAGTATTAGACTTATTTTGGACCAGCCTTGCAGGGCCTCTGGCCTGTTGTTGGTCGATAATTTTTGCATTTGTATTTGAACCAGAAAATTACAGTTTTGAATCGAGACCTGCTTTAGAGAAAGCCTCTGATATAATTAATCACAAAGCGAAATGCAATGCCTAAGCATACCTTGCCAATTGTACCTTGCCAATACAACGTCACATGCAAAATGTTAATCCATGCAGAGGCCTTTTATACAGGAAGGGTTGATTGAATATAGGCACATGTTCGGTGATTTTTCCCCAGCTGCTACTTTTTGATTTTTTTTCCAAAATTACAACAGTTGCAACTTTTAAAAGTCAGTATGTTTTTTTTAAGTTATAAAGAAATACGTCTAACAATGAAGGAACATCCTGGATACTATTAGTTTTCAGTGATTTATTGAAAAAGTAAAATTAACTATCGATTTCATAAGTTATCGGTTCCGTTAAGGTCCTTAAAAAAGTCGTAAAAATAAGTTTCATCATTTCTTGTATTGATGAAAAGTTTCAACCGTAGCTAGTTGGCAAATATAACTGTTATCAACTGAAGCTTAGAGGTTTCGACGCAAGCACAACCCAATAATTATTATTAGACATAAATATAATATTATCAATAATTTCTCATATGAATAATTTTTTTTAAATGTTTCACACCTCAATTCAGAAATGCAGTCCAACACAAACACTTACATCCTAGAACTTACTTTGCATTCGACTAAAAATTCTAAATTATTGAATCTAAAGACAAGTTTTTTTGAGACAAACTCTAAGCTTGAAAATTACCTTACATTAAACAAATTTGTCTTATAATACATTAGGGTCACATGGGGGAATTATGGATCACTCTCTTTCCGGGGTAAATAATGATCACTAAGTTTTAAGGATTAAAAATGGTTTTTAGAAAAAAAATAAATTATGCCAAGTCATCCTTATACATTCTATTTTCTTATATCAAGTTCAAAAACAATGTAACTCTGCAGCAAAAAATAGAAAAAAAATACTTTTTACAATACTATAAAAACATCTTCAAAAAAGATTGTCTTTGAAAAACATGAATTTTTTTAAGATTCATACTGGAGAAACATATTTGAACTAACTATTTTGCTGGTGCTATTTTTCAATAGGAAAAGGTCTAAGCTTTTCAATCCGATAAAAAAAAATCATAATAATTTTTTTTAATGATTTTAAAGGTATATCGATTTATACCCCAGTTTACTGGGGTAATTCTGGATCACTGGGGTAATTCTGGATCAGTGATATTTTTTAATTTTTCATGTGTTTTTAGCTAAGTGGTATATGTCATTTTGAAGCATAAAATCAGATTAAGCTGCATTCCAAATTTCATTAAAAAATTCAAATTAGAAGTTTATTTAAAATTTAAATAACAAAAAAATTAATCTACATTGAAATAGCATGAAAATTCTATTTTTATTCAATATTTTCACTGTTGCATTGCGTTAAACTTATTAGAAACTATATTTAAACTAAAAACTTCTGAAATAATATTTATTTGTGCGATATAATTCAGTTTGGATTGCTGTAATAGAGTCCATTGAATTTTTTTTTGTCAAAATAGAGTTCTTTTGATGGTTCATTATACATGTATGAAGAAAGATGCATAGAGAATTCTAACTTGGCGTAAAAAAATATGCCAAGTTTCGTTTTCATTACTTTAATGTGCTAAAACAATCTTTTTGTGTTCTAAAAAATGATAATTTGAAGTATTAATTTACTTTTAATATGCATTTGTATAAAAAAAAGGGGGTGATCCATAATTACCCCATGTGTGATCCATAATTGCCCAAACCCGGGGTAATTCCTGATCACTCAATAATTAAAATAAAACTAATAATAATTAAGTTTTAGGTAAAGTTATTATTTAAATAAATTATAAATTATTTAAGCTTACTCCATGCAAAATTAAATCTGTCTATCTTTCATACTTTAGAAAAAAATAGGATGTTGTGATTTTTTGATCCATAATTCCCCCATATGACCCTAGTAGTTTTTGTTCAAGAATAAAAATTACAAGTAAAAAATATTAATTTAATTACGAAATAATTCTTATTATATATTGTAATTATTATCAACTTATTATTTCATATTTTAATTAATATCAACTAATTATTTTTCATTTTAATTATTATAAATTAATTATTATTATTACATTATCATTTATTAATTTCTTTACATCATTATACAAATCAATTATTACTTGAATAATGATTTTTCAACTAAGATGCTATGAACTTCTTTTTCATATTGATTAGGCTTCTTGAATGTTTTCAGCCATTGATTGAAGGAAAAAAGGTGCTAATCCTAATATTATTTTCTACAAAAGTAGGGCTCAGAGAAAAATTATCAATTCTCGAATGACGTTAGTATTCAGTGTAAGAAGCATAAATACCATTATCAAGTATAATTCTTTTTGTTTAACTGACTTTTACTAATTATTAATAAATAATTAACTTTTCAGCGCATCATTTTTTAAAAAAATTTCTGTTCCTTTACTTTTTTTGTACAGTGTTTTTTGTCTTCAAAGGCATAAACACACAACAAATCAACAAATTAATGAAAAAAGAGTTAAAAATATGTATTTAAAAATACGTTTTTTTATTGGGAAGTTTAGTTAATAAATAGTTATGAACCACTATATTTTTTTTATTCTATGTTTGCGAATTTGAAAAATGGGTTCCATATATGCATTATGAAAACTTTGCAACCAAAAAAAATACTTTTGAAAAAAATTATGTTTAACACTGACTAATTAATATTCTGTCAGTAATTTCAAAAATGGTTAATGACTTATGTTAATTGAAAATTGCAGGTAATTCTATTTCTTAACGAAAAAATAGAGGGAATGTTCCTATCCAATTAAAAGAACTATAAACTTTAATAAACCAAATACTTGCATTACAGTTTTAACTACTTCTCCATCGATTTCCTAATTAAAGAGCTGTCCATACATTTACAACGATTTTTTTTGAAGTCGCAAAAAATGAATAAAAATTTATTTCATTTCCACTACCCTAAGCGACATTCTTAGCTGTTAATGAGCTCAGATCGATGGAGACCAGGGAACGTTTCAAATTAATCTTCATTTGAGGTAGAGTTTGTTTAAAAATAAAGAACATTTCAGAACTCAAAAATGGGAAATCCACTTACTTCGAACATATTTTAATTCGATTCTTCCATTTCAATTATCTCTGATTGCCACAAATGGAAATCAAAGTTATAATGCAGGAGAAAATGAAGATGGGAGTTATAATAATCCATAAGAAAACGGAAATCAGAGTTATAATCTATAAGAAAATAGTTTGGGGGTCATTACAAACATAAGTAAGTTTGAAGTTAAATGTGTTAGAGGGTGGGGGAGAGAGAGATAGCGAAAGAAAAATAATGAAGATAAATTTATTTTTTTAATTTATTTTTTAATTTAATATTACATGGCTAAGATTCTTTGGTTTATAAGGGGTTGTGATAGGTTTAAAGGGTTTGAATTTTAGGGTCTATTAATCTTAAACATTATTGTCTCTTGTTTTAAAATATAATTTGCTTCTATACTTACGAATATATTGTTATTCATTATTGAATAGGTTAAAAAGGTATTTAAGTAGCTTGAATTAATTTACTAAAAATAGGTAATATGGCAAACAATTTTTTTTAGCTTGTGTAGTTTGTTATCATTATATTTTAGAATTCAAAATTTGAGCAGTGTGTGTCTTGAACAACAAAAGGCCAATTTATCTTTAACATTAAATTTGCGGAAGTTTTTTAAACAGTTTAACGAAAGTCCTTCAATTTAGCTAGAAGGCCGTTATAGTTTAAGCGCAGACCTCTTTTAAGACATCTCCGTGTATTTAGCATTGAGTTTTTAAAACTATCAATTTATAATAATTTTACATTAAAAATTTAGTTTTTGAAAATGTTACGGAATTTTAGCTACCAGACATTGTTAATTATGAAATTTATAGCATTTTTTATGATGTTTCCGTTCCACAATACAAAGATAGTTTTTTAAGTTATAAAATTGAGAAATGTCCATTTTTCTACTGGAAACACGAAAAAATTAATTGCGAAACATATCACTCTATACTTCATAAAAAATATCAGTTAATTGGAAGTATAAAAATGTACTAATAATCTACGCGCTTGAATTAAGCACCTCAGAATGTGCGCCAACCCTTAAAATGCCACAAAAATGATTAGCTTCAAAGAATAATTAATTGACGGTAAAATAATAAAGAGTGCTAAAAATTCTGTTTAAAAGAAAATAACGCATCGCACTGAAACAACAGTCTAAAAAATGGGCGTCGAATTATCAATTACGAAGCTGTCATTTGGGTAACATGGGCCAACACCCCAAACAGTTTCCATCTATCTATTTATGTAAAAAAATTGGTCAGGTTTATTGGCTTCAGGCCAACCCTTTTATAGTGGTCAAAATGATAGAAACATCCGAAATGATTATCAAAATTAAATTGAAAATACCACATTTGCTGAAATATTTATTAAAATTTACCGATATGGTATCTATTACATCGGTTTGAGCATATTTGGACTGTCACATTTGTGTTATTGTTGTAGAACATTTGGTTTTCGATAACGTTTCTTGCGAACTTTTATTAAAACAGTTCTATCGGGTGGGGGGGGTGAAAGTTAATTATTATTAATGCAATAAACTGTTGTAACCTGCTGCATGTAAACCTTACTTCAATTATTCTTTCAATTTTGATAAATTGTTGTCTAACTATATTGATAATTGTTGTTTAACGAATTTAGCAGTTTCTTGTACTTATGATCCAAAAATCATAGATTAATTTTCATTTTAACAGTATCTCTTTCGCCAGATGTTCTTTAATCAGCTGTCTAAAACTGTTTATTCGCTTTTTCAATTCCCAAGTTAATTGATAATTTGAAAATTTATCAATTAACTATCAATTTTTAATTATTTGTTATTAGAAACAACATAACCACAAGTACAATATAGAACACTTTGCGAACAGTTCGATCCCCTTCGAGTGAAGATAAAATATGCAAGACACATTAAAAAATAATAATATAAGGTGGTTTAGACAATGAGATGTGATACGACAATTCATCGATGCTGTTTTGAAATAAACAATAAAATTCCTTAGATTAAATTAAATTCGCAATACAGGTTATTTTTTCAAGGTTTTTTTTTTTTTTGAAAACGATGATTTTTGGTATAATTTGCCAATCAACGCATATAATTTAATATTGTATGGATTCTAAGCTAGAAAATCATTTATGACAAATCTCTTTATTGGATCAGTATATTGAAAATTACGTTTGAAAGTCAAGGATTGCCTATTTCTCCTTTATCATATAAATTAGGATTTAAGAAGAGATTGTAGCAATTATTTAAAAGTGTTGATGTTTGACTGGAAGGATGTCTAATGATTTGTAAGGTTGAAATGTAATACTGATTAATGAAATGTGCTGGACGTTAATTGATTGTCAATTTGACGGTTGTTTAATTTATAATTAGGAGTTATTTTCATAAAATTTATTTTGAAGATGTTTGACTAGAGAAATATTTGATTCGTAGTACAGGGTCTACACATAGGGTAGATACATATATTCCGGCTTGTGTGCTTGATCACAGACTCGCTTATATAAGCCTTCGTCAAGTAAGATAGACACAGAAAGAATTTTTACTGTGACAGAGAAAAGGAAGTACACCCAGGGGGAAGGCGGAAATCGAACCCGCACTCGTTACAGATAGTAGCACTCGCAGATAGGTTATGGTCCAAACCAATCGGCCATCCGTGCCCCTTGATTCGTAGTCTCTGCTTCAAATGGACAGACCAGGATAGTTTCTGGGCAATAATATGACACAAAATACAAACTTTCTGTAGCTTTGATGTTGAATAAAAGTGAATTTGAAATAAATCCCCACGATAAAATAAGCATATTTTTATGTATATGAAGTCTTTTACTAACAGTGTTTTGTAACCAAGCTATAGAATGTCGTTGCTTTCAAAATCGCAGTATACATGATTAGATTTCATGTTTAATGAGAAATGCTTTTCAAAACCGTAATTTTATTATATAAATTTTGAATTGAAATTAATAATGTTAAATATCGTAATTTAATGTTTCAACTGTTAATGTTACTTATCGTAATAATATTTTCACTGAATCATAAAGGGCTCAATGATGCTTTCTTCCTTTTTTTTTATCTCTTAACTTACACGCTATTAATATTTTCAGGAGAAATAAAATTGAGGAACCAATTGAAAAAGGAAGTCCTTTCACTAGTATTTTAACAAAAATCCTTTTAAAGAATCTACCTAACTTATAGAAACATAACATATTCTTCTGGCGCAGATATTTTTTGTATGCGCTCAAACTTGCGCATTGTTCATGTGCGCATTGCGCATTGTTCATAACAAACAGCATATATTAAAAAAGCTAAGTAATCAAAGTATACAACTATCACACTTTGCCTGGTTTTCAAAATAATGGCGCTTGAACAGAGCAAATGCATTGTAAGCTTGGAGTTTGAAAAATGTAAAAAAAAAAGTTTTTGCAGAACTGCCACTTTTCCGTGTTAGTGCGATAGGATAGGATTAAAATTTAGTAACCGTTGGTTTGATTGTACACTGTTATAAGTTTGGCGCTTGGTTTCGCCCGAAATATGGTTTATAGTAGTTGCAACGGCTATGTGGTGAATTATTTCACCATATTTTTGGTATTTGGTTGAACCATTTCTCAGATTCATGATTACAAAATTTGAAAAAAAAAATGGTTTAACCGTATACCGAAAATATGTTGAATCACAGGATGTGCATCTACTAGGAACCATTATTATGGTGAAACCAAGATTTGTAATAGTGTATCTATAGTTTATTGGGGAATTCTGTTTCCATTCATACAAAATAACAGTTAAATATACCACGTCGTTATTCCCTCACCACCCTAAAATCGAAGGTAATAGACGTACGTGAGTTCAAATCCAAGTCTTGGAAATAAATGGCATAGATTGAACTTGTCGTATACTGGGCACAGCTCCCGTGTTTAAGTCTAATTGAAGGGCGTACAGGGAAGGCTAGAGTCAGCTTTAATGGCTATTGGTTTTTGTTAGTGTCGCGTCATAGTTGCTTAATAATATCCATTGCATGTCATTACATCGGAATGAATTCGACTCACGTACTGAGGTTTTACACCTTCTTGGACAACCGCCGGATGTCTAATGGAATGGGAGCTTGGTTTATGTTAAAATGCACATTTCAATGGGACGTCAATTAGCCGTCGGTGTTAAAGGGTTGTTGTGGTTGGCCGAATAGTTTGGCGGAGTGCTGAATTGGGGATAGTTAGAAAATAAGTATTACTAATGAAGAATTTATTGTGTTTTTATAATTTGTTGAGGCATAATTAAATGTGAGATACAGTAGCTCAGTCGGGTGAAGTGTCGGAAGGGTTGTGGGTTCAGTCTTTGGCGGTGCTCGCAATTCTGATGGTTGCTGGGTCGGCGACGAAGACTAAAGTAGAAGACCTGTATTCGACTTAAGACCACCGTGTTGCCAATGGTGGCTTAGGGCACGCTAAATATGTCGTGGTCACAAAGTCCTCCATGTTCCCATACCAAATAAATACCTCCGGGGTACCAGATCAGGGGGTTATCGGCCTTTGATCTTTATTAAATTTCCTATATGCGAGTGAGAATGGATGTGTAAAAGGGACCTTCCTGTAAAACGGATGTGTCATGCTGACGAGCAAAAGTCGTACGTCCAGCCTTGTGGGGCTCAATATAAAAGGCACTCCCTTTAAATTCGGGTAGTTCTCTGCTCCGGGCTAGGTTTCTGAGTGGCATTAGAAACAACAACATAATTAAATGTATGAAATTGTGTGATCTTTGTCATAGAAAGGTATTTCGATGTGAAATTTTGACGCATTTTTTCTTTTGAATATTTTTGTGATGCATTATGAGGTTACTTTGTAATGTTTTGAATGTTTTTGTAATGTCTACTGACGAGCTCATTATTTAGCGAATATTCACATAATTACACTTTATTTCTAATATTATGATTGCCCGTATTCTAAATCGTTCGAGTTTGGAAACCTGGATTTTGGCAGATGTTCGTGTTGTATAACGCTAAATCGCATTTCAAAGCATGCTGAGCAAGAGCGTCAGCTTATGAAGTCTCCTACAGTAATAACTGCGTGTTATACAATGAGTCAGTTAGCAGCTGCTAATAGTGATAAGGTTCCGAATTAAAAAAATTCAAACATATTATCAAATTCAAATCCTAAAATATAAACAGCATTCACTTGTCAAAAATGGTGCAAACAACAAATAGCTGTAGAAGGTATTCAAAATATATAACAGGCGCATATTCTTACAAATTTCAATAAGCTCTAAAACTTTATAATTGATACCGTCCCTTTATATTGCACAATTGTGATACAGAATTTCTAAATCCGAATGTTAAAGCAAGGAAGCGCTGCTAACAGGCTCCTTGCTCGGCGCATAGTCACTTTACATATACATAGCCCTTATTTCTTATTCTATAACTGCCATATAATAATGAAAATTATTCAAGTTTGTAACGAACAAGGGCTTAAACGTTTAAGGAATTGTTTGGATATAGCAAACTAAGCTAAAACAAACACATTTAAACCCTTATGAATATGTTATAACGAGGTTTGACTGCTTTATCAGACCTCATTAAATACATATAACACAGATAGATTCTCCAGCCCATAAAAATGTTTCCACGTGATGTCATGAAAAACAATTTAATCTGAAATATTCTGCACCAGTAATCTGTACTCATTAGTGATTCAATTTAAATGTTACTTCAATTTTTAACCTTGTTAAACGAGAAATATTTTTGCCATTACTGCTCTTCAAGTACGAATATATAACTTAGACATTAAATAAAAATAAAAGCGCAATGACAAAATCCTGGCTGTTCATTTCATCGTTTCATGTTCCATGTTGAAAATTTTGTAGATAATTATTTCATTAAAAACTATTTAAGATACATCTGACACAATAAATTTTTTAAAACGTTTAATGAATTTTTGAGAATACAATTCTGATAAATTTTAACATTACAATTTACTAAATTTTTAACAGAAAATTTATTAAATTTTTAGCAATTCAATTTATTAAATTTTTAGCAATTCAATTTATTGAATTTTTAACCATTTATGGAATTTTTAACCATTTATAAAATTTTTAACATTTTATTGAATTTTTAACAATGCAATTTACACACACTGAATTTTTAACAATTCAATTTACTGAATTTTTATCAATTGAATTAATTAAGTTTATAGCAATTCAATTCATTCAATTTTTAACTATTCCATTCACTGATTTTTTTACAATTTAATTTATTGAATTTTCAACTATTCAATACACTGAATTTTCAACAATTCAATGCACTGAATTTTCAACAATTCAATGCACTGAATTTTCAACAATTCAATGCACTGAATTTTCAACAATACAATGCGCGAATTTTCAACAATTCAATGCACTGAATTTTCAACAATTCAATGCACTGAATTTTCAACAATTCAATGCACTGAATTTTTCACAATTCATTTATCTTAATTTTTGACAATTTCTGTATCTGAATTCTTAACAATTCAATGAATAAAATTTTTAAAAATTCAGTAAATAGAAATTTTAACAATTAAATTCAATTACAGAATTTTATTAAACGGTAGATAATTCAACCCATCACTGCATTCCGAAAACAATCCCCATTGAATCCAAATTGAAACAACACGACAAAACCCAGACCCCATCGTCCTCGAAACGTCTTACACAGAGCGTCAGGCCTACAGTGAAGTGTCAGAGTACTTCTCAAGAATCTCTTCATGGATACCATTCGAAAAACTCGCAATAAAAACTCTTCAAAAGCAATACGGCGCTTTTCTCGTTTACGGAAGAGAACAGCAGTAAATAAAAGAGCAAGAAAACATCAGCATTTCTCAAAGAAGGGTCGTCCTACGATTGTTCTTTTCCTGTTCACCTTTAAAAGTTGGATACAGAGCATTCCATTTTTTATAGTAGTATTCTTCCTTTCTTTCCTAAAGTAAAATGATTTTTGTTTCGGAGAAAAACGTTTGGATTCCTTTTTTTTTGTGAAGGAATGTACACCCATTACTTAGGTATTACTTTAAGTGAGTTTAGACTTTCATTAACGAAGCTATAAAGTGAAGCAAGGAATATTCTTTAAAAGTTTTAGCTGATTTTATGGGGAGTTCATAGCCCTTATAAAAAGTATGCTGGCTTTTTTTTCACGTTCAATGTTTAATCAGGTATTTTATGAAAGTTTCAATTTCATCAAATTTAATTAAGGCATGGAATTTGCTGCTGTCATTTGGATTTTTTTCATTCGTTACCGATTGTAAAATAGAAAAATGTACGAAAGAAATATTTTCATGACGATTTTAATATCGAAATCAATTAATAGAGAAAGAATATTTATTATTTCGTAGTTTCTATTTAAACCAAAAAATGTACATAAAATATTCCCCTTAAATTAAAGAAAAGTAACAATAAACACGTACCAAAAAAAAATGGAAATTATAACTGCATTCCAAATCCTCGTTGAAAGTAGTGTAAATTAAAGTGATAGTATATCTAAGAACAAAATGTTTGGAAGGCCATTTCATTAGATTTTAATTTATATCAAAATATTGAGTTAGATTTGAAATAAATTCCAATGAGCTTCGTAACGATACACGATCTTATGTTAATGATCGCTCTTTAACGATACATGTTGACATTTTTATATCATATATTTTTATCTAAACAGTATTGTAATGGTAGCATAATATTGTAACGATTTGTTCATTTGAGAGCAATATAGTCCAGGTTTTTTTTCTATCCAAGGTGTAATTGCACAGAATGTATCTGCTGAAACTGATAACAAACGGAAACATAATACGATATTGGATAGAACCTTAAACTACATCAGAAGGTGATAGTACAGAGTGTAGAGTATCTCTTATCTCTGTGGGTATCTTGTCCTAACCTCTTGCGACCTGGCGTCCCCATTTGGGGAATTTTTAAAAACTTTCCTACAAACAATTAATAAGTTAATTGGTTACTATTAAACATAAAATTAAAAAAAAAATATTTTGCAAAACAAACATATTAGCATAAATTTGTATGAAAAGTATGTTTAGATTAAGAATATACGTGTAGGATTTTGCTCGGGTCTTAATAGGTTAAATGAGGATTTAACGCTTTTAATATGTATTTGCGTTAACTTAATGATTATATATTCAATTGTATTCATATCAAATTAATATGTATTCATATTTTTTTAGGTAAGCGGAACCATCATGAACACGGGACACAGTATAATATTTAAATCTGATCCAGAATTAGATCCTGAAACTGTAGTCAACATCACCGAAGGCCCTTTATCGTATAGATATCGATTTGAAGAAATTCATTTGCATTATGGGAGAACGGATGATAAGGGATCAGAGCACACTTTAGCAGGAGCTTCATTTCCAGCAGAAGTAAGTTATTCCTTTTCTTATACTTTAGTATTAAAATCAGTCGTCTGCATAAGAAACGGTTTATTGTATGGGTAAAATAAAAGAATTTTTCATACTTTTCACCACAAATGTGTTAGGTGATTTTTACATTAATTCCAATTTCAGGATATAAAGTGATGCAAAATAAACTAAATGATACGTAAGATGATACGTAATAAGTAAATGATACAAAATAAACTATTTTTTATCGAATATTTAACTTGTTTTCTTTCAAATGAGTATATGAATCACCTTTGATAACTAGAAAAAATTAAACCCTGTATAAAACTTATTATTCTAAATTTAAAATTAAACGCAAGGGACTAGTTGATTAACAATAATAAATTTTATAATTAAATCTAAATTAGTGTTCCTACAATTGAAATACTTAGTAAAAAAATTAATTTACATTCATCGCTGATTTCCAAGTCAAAATTTATTTCAAACTGTTCTGCATAAATATCTTAAACTTACAAATGCAAAGAAAAACCACTCATTAAATTAAACACAATGCTGTTATAAATTAACGAAAAACTTGGCACGGATGGCAGAGTGGTTTGGATCTTTACGCTAGCAATCTGCGCGCTGTTACAGTTGCGGGCTCGATTCCCGACTTCGCTCTTTCTGTTCTTCCTTTCTGTGTAACAGTAAAAATTCTTTCTGGGTCTGTCTTACTTGACGATGCCTTATAAGCGGGTCTCTGATCAAGCACACAAGCGAATGTATAGGTACTTACCCTACCGTTAGCGAAAAACACACAGATATGCATTGTAAGTGCTAAAAATTAAAATAACCCAATTATGGATATAGATAAGAACTGTATAATATAAGAAATCAATTTTTAAATGCTATTTTGTTGTTTTTCAATGCATTTAACAACAAGAAACTAACTTCTTATATTTTCTAATTCTTATCTGTGTTCAATTCGACCACGTTAAGCTCGCCAATTCCGTTGTAATTGAGTATTCTTCTGCTAAAGATGCTTCGAAGCCTCCCTTGATGAATTGTGGTTGAATCTAATGCATATTGTATGTAGACTTCTTGCTTCTGTCACTGCCAGAAGTCGTATATCATTACGAGTACTCCCGGCGACAAATTATTCTTTTGCTAATGGAAACTGCTCAAAGAGAAAAAGAAATTTCGGGGAAAGTTGTTTATAATTTCAAGTATTGTTTATTCGAAAATGTTTTATAATCAAGAGAAAGAAAAACATAATTTAGGCTTTTAGGTGGTTTTTTTTTCTTGAAGATTCTTGTTTGGTTTCAAAACTATTATATGTTAATTATATCCATCTGTTCCTAAAATATTAATACGTATTGTCATACAGACTTTGAAACAAATATGTGTGCCCTGGCAGGTTTTCCATCATTACACATTATTTGTTAAATATTCATAAATCTTTAATTCAATAATTTGAATAACTTTTTTAAATGTTAAGTATGATGGCATCATTATAAGCTATTAAGATAGTACAAGAACATTTTTTTAAAAAATTTAATGATAAGTTAAATATTTAAATTTAAAACTGATGCTAAAAACACGTTTACGATTTCATCATATTACGTCTCTTTCAGAAGGTTAGGGAACTTTTTTTTTATGAGATCTTGTTTGCCTGATTCATTACGACTGTAATTTTTTTAAAAAGAATAATAGATATTTGTAAACAAAGTTTTTTTTTTGGTATATGGCTCCTTTTTTTTTTGAATAAGTTAAAGTTATTTATTTGTTGGCTAATCAAATAAATAAAAAAAAGCGTACGTAGTTTACACAGCGTTTTGTAGAACGTTCCACAGATGTTTGGAGTTTTGGAAGATTACTCCAAAATTGGTTTAACGACACACCAAAAAATCACAGTAACTTTACACAGTTTTTTTACAATGGCGCTAACAGTACTTATCTCAAATTTAGAAAAAAAAATGTGGTCTTATCGTCAATGTCTCCTAAAGTAAGCAAAATTTATCTTGACGGAAAAATACTTCATTTATTTGTACACTAAAATGTATACTCGAAATTTGAGTTGCGTGCAATATATATGTTAAATTGTACATAATAATACATTTATGAAGTATATAGTTATTTTATGAGATAAGCATATATAAATAACGAACTTCCTGTTATAAATAAGTTTAATACAAACTTCCATGAGTTTCCTATTGATTGACTTCATAATATTAACCCTAAATTCAGTTACAGATATTTGGATATAATTCAGACTTGTATAACAATATTTCGGAAGCCCTTGCTGTCAGAAGAAGTGAAGGAGTGGTGGGGATTGCAATCCTTCTTCAAGTAAGACAGTTTGGAGTTTTCTGTAAATTTACATTTTCTTCGTTTCTGTAAAATGAAAGATCTATAAAGAGAAAAAAAAACTTTTGAATATTATTGTAGAAAAAGCTTAGTATTTATATTTAACATTGCCTTTTTAGTATTTATTTTTATAACATTGCCTTTTCAATATTTATTTTTAACATTGCCTTTTTAGTATATTTTCTCAAAAAGAAATCATTCAGATCAATATCACCATTTTTATTTAGCTATTGAAATATAAACTATGGATCCTATTTATGTATTTAATAGTTAATTAATGAAATTTTTTGAAAAAATTAATAATTATTTTCTTTTAAATATTCACTTTATGTATTGTAATTAAAAAAAAGGTGGCTTATAAGTTTTAAAAATATAGTTGTGCGATTTTGATGTGAACAAACCTAATCCGTCTTATGAAACATTCACCAATTACAGTTGCCTTTATTCTTTTTATTCTTATTTGTGGAACTTTTTCCGTAACTGAAACATAAAAATGAATATTCCTATATTTCATCAAAAGTATAATCTTAATATCATAGATATAAAGTTTTAAAACTGAATGCTAGAAATAAGGAATATATGAGATTTGTAATGTGTACTACATTTAATTTAATAACTTATATAAATATTTGAGTTATTAGTATTTGCTAAGGGATTAAATATTAATGTAACAAAAAACTACGCAGGTTATTTTTCTCATGAATATTATCTTTTACTTAATAATGCAGGGCTTGGCTATCTAAAATATGTTTGTAATCTTAATTAAGTATGAGAATTATTTATTTAAAATTTGTTTCAACTATTAATTTGAAATTTAAATATAAAATGCTCTCAAATGTCTTTGTTGTTTGAAATTTATTATTTTGTTTAACAAAGAATTTTAAAAAGTATAACAAATAACTTTCTTACTGTAGATGGGCGATTTATCCAACGCAGAACTA
The DNA here is from genome assembly GCA_023701765.1 of Hylyphantes graminicola. Lineage (NCBI taxonomy): Eukaryota > Metazoa > Arthropoda > Arachnida > Araneae > Linyphiidae > Hylyphantes > Hylyphantes graminicola. The sequence goes on from CM043123.1 coordinate 11,678,710, forward strand.
AGAATTCTTACTAGTCAGTTACATAAGATAGTTTACAGAGGTAAGTATTATTTAAGTTATATACTGTTTCGTTTTAAAACCATTTATTATTTACATAGCCAAAAATTACTTCTTTATTGTAAATAAATAACAGAAAATCATTTCAGATATTGAATTCAAAAGTCAGATTATGCTTTAAATTCTCACAAATCCACTCACAATATTCTACATCATAGATATTGAATATAACTGGTAAAAAAATTTATCAAAAAAGAGTGCGATTTTGAAAGAAACAAACAAATGCAGTAAAATCGTCGATGGAATTAAATTTTTGAAAAGTTAAAATATTTTTAAAAAAAATCGAAAATTTTCTCGTAATGTCCGCCATTTTTCGTTATTTTTTATGATTTGTCTTTTTCTAAACTGATACAAACACTTTTCGAGGTACTTTCAGTATATTGTGTGTATTAAATACATATAAAAAGCAATTGCAATCAAGTAGGAGTTATTTAAAGATTATTTAAGTGCAGTTTCTGAATTCTTAGCAAAAAATCCTTCCAAATTTGCAAAAACCTGGATGTTATTAAAAAAATTACGAAATCAGCGTTCTAAAATGCACAGAAAAAAATCTATTCCACTTTTGTACACAGAAATAAATAGAATAAAAGTAAAAACTCATAGGAAAGTGTTATTGATGGCTAATATGTTTTAAAAATACGTTTAATAATAGCTCTAGACAAATATCACTTAAATACATGACATGATCTTCTTGTCACTCAATTTTGCTTAATTTTACTGCGTCTCATTAAAACTTAACTTAATATTATTAAAACTTGAAATTTATTTGAATTTCGAAGAGTTACAGCAATTCCTGTCAAAAGCGGGATTCGAATTTAACTACTTTGGTAGAGAGGTACAGTGCTCTTTCCACGTGGCTATCGTATGTCATTTTCTCTTTCCATATAACGTAAAGTTATAAACATTTAAAGAAGAATATAACGGAATAGTTTCATAACCCCATATTAATGACTGGTCAGACAATACATTCCACTTTTGGTAGAAGTGTGTAATATTTTATTTTAAAGAGCCATTTATGCAACGAGAGTGATATATTTAGGCATCTGGATGTCCTACACTCTTAAAACGAACGAGCGATTTTAACTCAGTCTGATTAATTTTCACTCCCTCCAGTCTGGAAAATGCACTTCTCCTTTTGGAGTTGATCCTTTGTGTGTTAAACCTCTGACAGGATCACTCCAAACGAGTGATTTTAACTCAGTATGAGTTAATATTCATTCCTTTCCAGTGTCGAAAATGCACTTATCCAACTGCCAACTGGAGTGGATTTCACTCTTTTGTTTTAAGAGTGTACTTGTATTCCATAATTATGAGTTAAACTAAATAAACATCGTCTGTCAAATGACAAAACCACGAATGTGCAAATTCAAGGTATTGGCGGTTTTTGAAAACAGTGCGTTTAACAGTATCCAGTTTTCCATCTCTGTGTTTTTGCACATTTGTGGTTTTGTCATCTGACATCATCGATGACGATAACTGATTGCAGATGTAATTGTACACGTCAGCTGGTGCGTGATTCTGTTAACGGTTCAAAACAAATTGATATGTGTCTCAAGAAAGAATCAATATCTGTAACAAACTGAAGCATAGATTTCCTGAGCTTAGTTGCAAATTTGTGTTTATTCTTTTAACACATGCTGATTGAATTCTTGAAGTATCATATCCTTTGTTGCTAGTGAATCTTCAACTTTCTTTATTTTATTAAATAATATCGGTTTTTTAGGATCGCTGTCTAACGAACTACTATGTGGTTATAAAAATTGAATACTTATGATTTTTCACATGCAAACTAAGGCAATGAGCGCGTTTCATGAGTCAGTAGCAACATTTCCAGTGGTATTGTTTACATTCTTAATCGTTCTGGATTAATTAAATTTGCTTTGAACAATACAACCACTTAACGTTATCTTACCTTACTAAAAATAATGTCGTGAGCAAACTTTTTTTTCAGTAGGAATTGAACCTTTTCTCCGTTCGAGAGTCACGTTAAATTGCTGTCTGACAATTACGATTAATTTCTCCGTAGAGGACAAAATATTATCTAAAACGAAGTTTACCAACAGCCTTAACGTTTTAGTAATGCTTTGCATACTCTAAATTTAATCAAATTCAAACCTATTAAATTTAATAAACATCAGGAATAAAAACAAGTTGCGTGTAAAAACTTTAAAATATAACACAACAGACCATAAAAACGCTCCTTTTGAGAGTTAAGTCGAAATAACCAATAAAATCGGTAAATGATCGGTTAATGATAAAATAGGTAAATGATATTTTTGTTTTGTTTTGAAGGCCAAGAAGCACACTTGCAGCACCTTTCAGTAAGGGACCTGTTGCCGGACACTCGTTTCTTCATGACGTATGAAGGCTCGCTCACTATGCCCGGGTGTCACGAAACAGTCACGTGGATTGTTATGAATCGGCCGATTTATATTACTAAACAACAAGTACGTCTACCTCTTAAATTTAAAACACATAGCCAATCCCTTTAACCTTTTAGATTTACAATTTCTTCAATATTTTATATTAACCATGCCTTTAATCCTTTAGATCCTTGAACTTTTGTTATAAATGATATTTTAAAAACGAATTTATATTTAATTTTTTTATCAGATGAATCCAACATTTTTAGAATTAAACGGTGTAATTGCCATTGTAGTTTGCAAGAACTGATCAATTTAGCTTATAAACGAATTAAAGATCTTACTTATTTTGGACTAACTTTTTTTTAGCTTACTTTCATGCACTGTATTTAATTGTTTCATTCTCTTCTGCAAAGGCAAAAGCAATAGGATGTAATACCACAAATAAGCATATAGTTACGGGGTAAGGGCCATTGTAGTTAGTAAGATCCCGCCCAATTACTTTATAAAAATCTTACAGGTCTTACTCATTTTATTCTAACTTTTTTTTAGCTTAGTTTTATACATTGTAACTAATTACTTCATTCATTTCTACAATGGCACAAACAACAGTATCCGATACAGCAGCTAATCAGATAATTACGGTGGAATGGCCAAAAAACTATTCCAATCTGTGCTCTCCCTCTTTGCAGCTGTACATTCTGCGGAAGCTGATGCAAGGGGCTGAAAATAGCCCGAAGTAATATTCACATGTTTCAGTTTTCATTTAAACTAACGTTTTATGTAGGAGTAATTTTCGTGTCCTTCTTAAATATAATAATAATAAATATATATATAATTTTACATCTTTTGAGTTTACGTAACTGTTTCTTTTTTTCCCAACCCGTGCGACGCCGGGTACATCAGCTAGTTAGTTTTTAAAAATCTTACAGGTCTTACTCATTTTATTCTAACAATTTTTTTCAGCTTAGTTTAATACATTGTAACTAATTACTTCATTCATTTCTACAATGGCACAAACAACAGTATCCGATACAGCAGCTAATCAGATAATTACGGTGGAATTGCCGAAAGCTATTCCAATCTGTGCTCTCCCTCTTTGCAGCTGTACATTCTGCGGAAGCTGATACAATTGGCTGAAAATAGCCCGAAGTAATGTTCACATGTGTTTCAGTTTTCATTTACACTAATGTTTTATGTATGAGTAATTTTCGTGCCCTTCTTAAATGTAATAATTATAAATATATGTAACTTTACATCTTTTGAGCCTACATTACTGTTTCTTTCTTTCCCAACCCGTGCGACGCCGGGTACATCAGCTAGTTAGTTTATAAAAATCTTACAGATCTTACTCATTTTATTCTAACTTTTTTTTAGCTTAGTTTAATACATTGTAACTAATTACTTCATTCATTTCTACAATGGCACAAACAACAGTATCCGATACAGCAGCTAATCAGATAATTACGGTGGAATTGCCGAAAGCTATTCCAATCTGTGCTCTCCCTCTTTGCAGCTGTACATTCTGCGGAAGCTGACGCAAGGGGCTGAAAATAGCCCGAAGTAATGTTCACATGTTTCAGTTTTCATTTATACTAATGCTTTAAGTCTGAGTAATTTTCGCGCCCTCTTTAAATATAATAATAATAATATATGTAATTTTACATCTTTTGAGCCTACATTACTGTTTCTTTCTTTCCCAACCCGTGCGACGCCGGGTACATCAGCTAGTTAGTTTTTAAAAATCTTACAGGTCTTACTAATTTTATTCTAACTTTTTTTAAGCTTACTTTTACACATTGTAACTAATTACTTCATTCATTTCTACAATGGCACAAACAACAGTATCCGATACAGCAGCTAATCAGATAATTACGGTGGAATTGCCGAAAGCTTTTCCAATCTGTGCTCTCCCTCTTTGCAGCTGTACATTCTGCGGAAGCTGATGCAGGGGGCTGAAAATAGCCCGAAGGCTCCCCTTGGGAACAATTTCCGGCCCCCTCTGCCACTGAACCAGAGAGTAGTGAGGACGAATATTGACTTCCGCCGCACTGAGGTAAACTAATTCTGAATTCCCGAAATATGCCACTATGAGAATCGGAATCTCATTTTCACACAGGTAATCTCTCGGCGGTCGAATCGCTCCTTTTCTTCCGACCTCATAATCTTTTATTCAATTAGCGCCTTCTTAGAAAGTCGGATAAACGACGAAGAGAGAGACACTTCAGATAGATGCTTTGACAAAATAGTTCTTTAACTAGATTCAACAATGCCTAATTTGAAGTACAGGGTGGTTATAAAATAACGCTCCCTATTCGGAGTGGTCTGTAGCTTGAATGAGTAATCCAAATACAAAAAACTTTGAGACACTTACTAATCAAGAAGGGGGAAAAAAGAATGGAATCGTAAAAAACAAACTCGTCACTTGACCACGGTTCTAAATTACAAAGCGTGATTGGATGTGTTGGCCGTAATTAGCCGTAATTGGCTACTCCTCGTAATTATAACCTTGGTCAAGAGACAAGTTTCTGTGTTATAATTCCATTCTTTTTCGTAAAAAAGAAACTCGTCTCTTGACCAGGGTTCTAAATTGCGAGGCGTAATTAGCTGTGTTGGCAGTAATTGGCCATAATTGACGACGTTTCGTTATTTAGATTCTGGTCAAAAGACGAGTTTTTTTATGATGATTATTTTTTATGATTATTTTTAGGATTTTGTCTTTTTTATGATATAATTCTTTTTCCCCACTCTTGATTAGTAAGTGTCTTAATTTTTGTTGCATTTGGATTATTCATTCAAGCTACAGACCACTCCAAATAGGGAGCGTTATTTTATAACCACCCTGTATAACCACTTCGCTGAGTTCCAGAGGTGCACAGACGTGGACCTTCGTAGAATTCCCTTCACACCAATTTTATAGTTTTCTTGATTTTAACTTTTTCTATTTTTTATAGAATGTTCAAGCTTTTAAAAGATACTGATACCGAAGCAGCTGATTTATTCTTAAAAAAATGGCGTAGCAATGGAATTAAGCAGATTTTGGAGGTCTTTTAAAAAAGTTTTTTAATGCTAAATTTATGAGACAATTTTTATTTAAAAATTGTTAACATTTTCCGACTAAGCTATCACGATCGTACGGGTATGAAAGAGAATGTTCAAGCTCTTCAAAAATACCGAAGCAGCTGATTTGTACCATTCGTTATTTGAATAAAAAATGACTTTGTTTCTTAGAAGTTGCTGCCATTGATGCTGCTTAACGCATTTTTTTTCGATAAAGCTCCAAATTTAGTCTCATAATTTTAAATATGCGTCATCTGACAGCCGGTCTTAAAGTGTTAAAATGAATCATTAATTACAGAAATCTGATACAACTTATTTTTGTATTTATAGCACTAAAAGCACTTCCTGACTCAAAAATGTAAATTATAATTCAATTGACAGGCCCATTAGCAAATGTTAAAAGTTATTGGCAAGATATACTTTGAAATATACTATTGCTTGAAAAACATTTTATATAAAAAAATACATGCGTAGGATTTTGTTCAGAAATGAAGAGGATAAGCTGCAAAAATTACTTTTGGATTCAATGTGCTTCTTCAATGACGAGGATTCTGGAGTTCAGTTCTGACCACGTGTCCCTCTTTTTGGTGTACACGCATGCCTAGTTCTTTCATACAGCCAACACACGGTATTAAAGAGACATCTTTCGGTTAAATTGAACATAATTAAGTGTAATAACATAATAACGTATAAACATAACTAACATAATAAAGTGTTATATATCAAATTCCAGACATGACTCATTCGTTTTCTGAAAGAAATGCATTAATATCTCTACCCATTTTTTATTAACTTTTAAAAACAGGTAGTCCATTTTGGGGAGACTCTGTAGTTGTAAATTACCTTCAAGTTACGAAAACAATTTTTATTATGATTATCTTAAGCAAATAGCAAATATAAAATATTTATCAACACATTTTTTGAGAAAGGCGATGTTTCAATCTTCATTCCTATTACAAAAACAATCTTTCACACTGTGTGACCAAACGTCTTTGACCAAGTTTTGATATACCAAGACTTGAATCGGATTATGCAGAATTCGGTTGTTGATACTTAAGTGTTCACTTAACCATAACTTTAAATTTGCACTGTCTGAAGGCCTTATATGGAAACGAGAAATTAGCAGAAAAAATTTTACTTGATAATAAGTACTGAGCTACCTAAATAAAAGTTTAAGAAACTACTACTAGTAATTTCTATGAATATTTTGCCTACTTTACAATGCAAAATTACCTTTAAAAAAATGATAATTTTCACTGCTTGTATTATGAGCTAAAAGGATGATAAGACTGTCCCGAATCTACAGTTTTATCCACTTATTATTTTTATATCCAATCTTTCTAAAAATGTTTTGTTAGTCAGTTAAATTTTTGTCAAAGGAAAGAATCGTGGAATCAATAATTGGAATCGATGAAGAAAAGCAGGTGTTTTCCATATGCTTGAACATCGTTCAATTCATTCAACTTTAGAGACAGGGATTTCGAGCGGAATTTGCAATGAGTCTTTTCTTGCCGTTTTTTTCGACCGCTTGACTTTGCCCTAATGCGCATGAATATTTTGTTGAAAAAACAAAACAAAAACAACTGGCGTATAAATCCACAACTTCGCATTTCTTTCTTCTGAAATAAAAAAAACAGTAATAATTTGCATATTAAAAAAATGTTTGATTTCAACACCATTAACCGTATTTTAAAATCGTAAGTGAATTGTTGACTTCAGTAAATAAAAAGGAAAGTTGCGTTAATTGGTACGTCGTGTACAAAACTACCAAAAGTTAAAATTTTAGTCTTTTAATTTAATGAAACAATTTGAAGGCAATTTGGTAATGTCGAAGCACCCAAAATGAGCTATAGTATATCCAACTTTAATTAATACGCGTAACTATATTACGTTGATTTATTAATTAGTCAATAAGTTGCTTTTCATGTAGTTTACAGATAAATAATTTTTAAAAAATCATAATGAATTGTGAAAAATTTAGTGGAAAGTTTTGAAATTTTAATTCTTGCTTGCAAACACGCTGTGATACTTTTTCTTGCTTAATGATATTTCCATTCTTTGAGTTTGATATAAAAACATTTCATTCAAATTCTCACTCAGTATTAGGGCACATGGCATTATTAAATGGATCTTTGAATTTCTAGATCATCAAAATAGTTTTTAGCAAATGGTTATAATCGTGTATACCTTTTTTCGTAAATTAATAATAGTAGAAAAGTAGGTTCTACCGTTGTCTAGTATTTATGGAAACAGTAATGGAAATAGATGTAGATTAAATGCTATTTTCCGTGCTTTTCATTATGGTAAATTAATTTTTTAGCCCTTACATATTTTACCTTGAGAATTATACAGCCCTTCAATTGCGCAATGATTAAATAAGCTATTTAAAGTAACATAGAACTTTTTTAGAAATTTATAATTGGTATTTTGTCTCTCGATTTTTTCCCATTGTAGCAATAAAAAAGAAGAAACACAGATTCACAAATAAAAACACTATTGTAGTATATGTACGCAATATAACGTGACAGCCAAAGACACGCATCGCCCTGTTACGTTTTAGGCAGAAACACTTGAAATAAATAAAATCTAATAAAAGAAAAAAAATTTAGTTCATATTTTGAATTATGATTTAATAGTAATTTACATACTGAAGTGTTATACGTTTGAAATTGAAAAAAAACTATTATGATCGTAAGTCGATAGTTTAGAAACTGCCTAAATTGAATTAAAAAGATGTAGTGGTCGTTTTAAATCAAAGGTTTAATTCAGTTTATGATTTAAGTTTATTCTTAAAGCTTATTAATTGATAGAATTTTTTTTAAAAAATTATTTATACAAAATAAAACTGAAGAAAAACGAAATACACGAAGAAAAGATGTCAGTGAAACGTCTAAATAACCGATAGTAAAACTCGATGCAAGGTCATGGTCATAAAGTCCTCTAAATGCTATCTTTTAAAAATAAGTTAGTTTTCTTAATTTGGTTATACAAATAACATATTTTAAAATGACCTAAAACGATTTAGTAATGCTTCAAAATAACTGTCTTTACGATTTTGTATTTTTTTGTAATTAAAAAAACTGCTTATACCGTTACATAAATGTTATTTAGAAGTCTTATGTTTTAATTTAGTATTTAAAAATGATTTGCTTAAATTTTTTAATCAATTTTTTCTATATCAAACGTTGTATATACGGTGCGTGAAATGGTAAATACTTACAGTAAGGTCAGTGATTATTAAAATAAATTATTAACTAAACAACACTTACAATGGTTTTGCTTTTATTAAATATTTTCCATGACATTTGATGGAAACGCGAAATTCACGATTTCTTAACTAATTCTATTTATAATTTCTAGGGAGCAAAATGCCCAACGATGCACCACAACATGCATTACAAAGGTAAGTTTTAGATTTCTTCTTTTCTTTCATTGCTTAAAAAAGATTTCGACTTATGCAAACACCTAAAGATGTTCACAATAATAAACGGAAATAAACTACAATTGATTCTAGAAAAGACTTAGTGATCAAAACTAGTGTTTACCAAAATTCACCGAGTTAAATCACGGCCTACTCAACTACTAAAGCCAAAGAAGCTTTCCCAAACACGCCCGGGGACGGAAAGTTAGACATCATAGTTCCAAGTGACGGTGTTCCGAAGTTGAAGAGACCATTTGTGGTGAACCTGTTTGGAACCACTCGTGCATGGCTGACAACAGTTTTAGGGTTCCGAATGCGTCCGAACTAGTTTCTCCATCTTCGGCACTCGAAACAGTGACATCAAAATTTCTGTCTACGCTCATGTTTGGGAAAGCATCTCCGCCCTTGCTTTTAAATTGGTCGTGGTTAAATCAGATTCACACTAGTTAATCTCGTTTGCTGAAACTAGCTTAAAGGGGAATGGGCGCGCAGGACCGGGGGTCTCCAAACTCAAGTGCCTCAATGTTAATCCAATGGGGAAAAAGCTATTTTCTTTGCCACATTTCTCCGGCTGTATTGAATATTTTTACAAGCGGGTTTTTTTATGCAAAATTAACTACTAAAAGAACTTTTTAAAAAATTTGAATTTATTTTAAGAACTCTAATATCGTATTGACCCTTATTCAACTTAATTTTTTTATAGAAATAAATGACTGATACCTGTAATAAAAGGCTGACACGTGATATTTGGATCTTCATCTATCGATCAAGGTCAATTTCGGAACTAATTAATGTGTTTATTGTTTGTGGGGAGGTTTTAAAAAATGTCACCAAATGGGGACGCCAGGGCGTAAGAGGTTAAAATTCTTTTGATCCATATGCGTATTTTAAACTATCCAAAACAGGTGATTTCGGATTTTAACAGTAAACCATGTTAATAATCATAACAGTAAACAGTAATTTTCACAGTAAACCAAATTAAAAATTATTCCCTACTATTTAAAAACGTCCCTCTAATGTGTCAGCACAGTGTAATGGTGGAAGTGCTGCCATCACAATGTTCTGTGACTTTACATTTGATATAAAATGAAGAGCTTAGTGGAAGAACGTGCTAAGTGACATTTTTGAAAAAAAAAATGAGATTTTTGTGTTTATCATATTACTAACTTCTTTAAAAATAATAAAAAATTTCCGTAAACTTTAATAAGTTTAGTTCATCTTTTACGGTTTGCAAGTTCTGTTTTCACAGATTTGAATGCAAACGAAAACCGTTAAAGCTCATTTTCTCGTTTTCACCTTTTTGTCACTTATCACGTTCTTCCACTAAGCTTTTCCAATGCATTGTTTGGTAAAAGCAAAAACGTTTGATTCACTGGCAGTGATTGGATGCAACCATCTTCTCTGCTTAAAAGCTATTGGAGTAGGTTGTTCATGTGACTGTGCTTAAAAACGTATGAATTTGTCGTCAAACACACATTACAGCACGGATGTAAAAAAATAACCTCAAAATATGACGTACTTTTACAGAATAGTTTTACAGTATATAACAGCCTGTCTTAATTCAAAACCGTAATTTTTTATTTCTTTAGAATGCGCAAAGGAAACACGTTGTCTAACGACGCACACACAAATTAACGCAAATGAATATTTGTATTTAGTTCTCAATAGTTAAAGCTTGTAAATAAATACTTGTATTTAGTTCTCAATAGTTAAAGCTTGTAAATAAATATTTGTATTTGGTTAGTTAAAGCTTGTAATAACCCACACTCTTCTGGTTTAAATAAGCAAATCAAGTTTTTCATATGCATTTTTTTTACTGAATTGCATTGCCTAAAGTAGCTTAAACAAGTGATTTCGGGTTTTAACAGTAACCCATCTACTGTAAATTGTTCCCTCTAACAGCTTGGCAGAATAATTCATTATTTAAAATCGTAGTTTTTCCTGCGAGTGCAAAAGATGGGATCGCCTAACGATGTTCACAAATAAAGCGATTTGCGAACGGAAATCCATCAAGGCTTTATTAGAAGAAGTGGGCTGCAAATCAATTTAAACAAATGTCCTTTTTAAATTAACCCTCACTAGCGTTACCCGCGTTCTGCAAGACCCATTATCGTCGCATCTAATTAAACGGCCGAAATGGTAGCGAAATTTTCAAAAACTATGTTCCCGCAGCGAACACTTCACTATTTTGGGAAGTAATTGCTCCATTCGAGTTCCATTGAAAGTAGAATGAGCTTTTTTTTTTTACGAACTCGCGTTTGTAATAATAGATAAAGAAATAAATGTTTTGTTTGTAATCAAGTGTAACTTTTTTTTTCGGTGCTTCGCTGTAAATTGCCCCTCACTGTGCTTGATAAGTGAAATATGTGCTTAAGTGAAATTGGTATTCTTTGCCATAAAATACACCGCATCTTGTTTGTGTTTAGAAGTTAAAAGTAACTTGAATGAATGCTGTAATTTATCGTTTTGAATGATCGCTGTTGTTATATTAACTTTAAACGTTTCTTTCCTAGCGTTAAAGGCAAGGCGATGTTATTTTGTTTTTAAGTAAAACTCAAAAATAGCACCAAAGAAAAAAAAGGTTTTATTGCCGAGCTTTTTAATTGCATTGGAGTGGAGAAACACTTTTTAGGCAAATTTCTTTTAATTAGAGTGACTTTTGAAATAAAACGACGTATTAGTAAACGATGCCTAATTAAACGTATCTAATAGCTATAACTTAAAATAGAAATAAGCTTTATAATAAAAAATAAATGATTATTCTAAGAAACCGATTAAAAGAAATGTAAGTGATTTCTTTATTTCCAACTTTTCATTTTGTAAGTAACTTTTTTCATATTACAGTATTTAAAATTAATTTTATTTTGAAGCTTTCCTTTAGCATGGTTAAAATGCAAAATATTTAGCAAATTTATAAAATAAGAATTTTGTGTCATTCTGAGTAATTTTGAGTATGCATAGTTTTAGCGTCAGTCATTTATTCTACATATAAAAAAGAAAAAAAATCTTAAAATTACTTCAAGGTAGTCAATTAAAGAGTTGACCAGTCGACTAATACTACGAGGTAGTAGCGAGTTTAAAACTCGGTTTATTTTAATTAAAAAAATTCTAACCTCTATTCAATGATTTCAGATGCACTTTCACGTTGTAACTGTAATTAAACTAAGTACAGTGGCTTTATATCACTGAACACTTGACAGTTTTTAATGTTTGTGGAACGTTCAAATAATTGTCTGTCGAATTTTACGGCGAAGTCTGCTAATTGGTTTTTTCATTAACTTAAACTATTTTCCAAATTTGAACTTTGTGCCGAAGGTCTTTAAATTGAGTAACTCAACCAATTTTCTAATGATAGTTTCTTTTTGTTTGAATAGTTCAAAAAGAAAATAAGTTAATCCAACGAGTGGTTAGAAACAATTTATTGTGCTTGAAGACGTTAAGTGCAAAACAAGTTAAATCACTTTTTGGAAAAAATTAGTTGGTTAGCTTTTCATGCAGATTATAAACAGGGTGGTTGTAAAATAACGCTTGCTATTCGGAGTGGTCTGTAGCTTGAATGAATAATCCATATGCAAAAAAACTTTGAGACACTTACTAATCAAGAAGGGGGAAAAAGAATGGAATCATAAAAAACAAACTCGTCTTTTGACCAGGGTTCTAAATTACGAGGCGTAATTGGATGTGTTGGCCGTAATAAGCCATAATTGGCTACTCCTCGTAATTAGAACCTTGGTCAAGAGACGAGTTTCTGTTTTATAATTCCATTCTTTTTCGTAAAAAAGAAACTCGTCTCTTGACCAGGGTTCTAAATTACGAGGCGCAATTAGCTGTGTTGACAGTAATTGGCCATAATTGACGACGCCTCGTTATTTAGATTCTGGTCAAGAGACGAGTTTGTTTTTTATGATTATTCTTATATTACGATAATTTTTTAGGATTCTGTCTTTTTTATGTTTCCATTATTTTTCTCCCCTCTTGATTAGTAAGTGTCCCAATTTTTGATGCATTTGGATTATACATTCAAGCTACATACCACTCCGAATAGCGAGCGTTATTTTATAACCACCCTATACGTATCGATGCTTATGAGTGATTATAATCGTACGTATTATACACATATACATACGATTTAACTTTTTTTGTGTGAATCAAAATGTTGGTGGATCCCTTCATACAATACCCTGAATGAAAAGCTAACCAACTCTATTTTTTCCAAAAAGACGATTTGACTTGTTTTGCACTTGAGCTCTTCACTTTTTATAAGCCATTTATTACCTTGATTTCGAATTTTCTTTTCGTTCGAAAGCTAGGAAATGGATGAGATATCCATGATGCAGCAGACTGTCCCATGAATGGTCTTCTCTCCGGAAGAAAATGTTCCTGAAGAACTGTTCCTCACACCCTTACCTGCTCAATCTTTGTGGTTTAGCACCTGTATTTTGATAAAGGTACGACCAGACATTCACTATGAGTCTCTTTCAAAGACCTTATTCAGAGAGCAACTTACAGCAGGTGACATATCCTAATAAGGTAAGTCTGTATTTGACAAATAAGTAAAATAATAAAACCATAGGTGTTTTTATTTTGTTTATTTAATATTTTTTTACATTTTCATTTAAAATTTGAAAAATTTGAAACATTTAAAATTTTCATTAAAATTTGAAAGTGATGCAATGAACTATTTAATAATTAATACCAATCAAGAAACAATTATTTTTTTCGTAATTACTGTAAAGCGTGATAGACTAAATTAAAATAAATTTTAAAAAATTATATTGTATTGTAAAGATAAACATTTCTTGGTTACAATATAATCTAATCCACCTAAGTAAATATGCATAATTAAATCAAATGAAAACATTGTTTTTAATGGATGGTTTATTTATTTCAAACCCAAATGAGTTTGTTAGCATTTTTGTAAGTATGTAAAGATAACAGAAGTTTTGCCTTAAAATGTAACAATTTCTTAATACATTTTTTAAATAATTTGAAAAATATAATATATATATTTTGAATTTTTATGCGTTTAATTAAATTTGCAAAGAGTAAGTGTAATATGGAAGTATTGGCTCAGGTAAGTTCAGATTTGAATTTATAAATGTGGTAATGGAAAAATTGTATTTTTAAAGAAGGATATTTCGTAGAGCCTAATGATGAGGAAACAATTATATTCAATTTTTATATTAAATTACTTATGCCTGTTCGATGACAGTATGGTTTAAAAAAATTCAATTATTAAATGTATAAAATTACATTGTATATTGGATGCACAAGAAATTTGGATAATTTTTTGAAAATCTATTGAAAGAAATAAAAAAAAATCTTACATGTAAAAAAGTTTAAAAAAATTTAATTAAAAAAATACATACATTTTAATAATTTCACTCAGCTATAACATATATTTATAATTTTAAAATATAATTCAAAATATAAAACAAGTTTTTTTTATCTTTGTAAGTTTTCGAGTAAGTATCGATCACAATTTAAAACTGTTTGATTTTATTGAAAAAAAAACACCTCCAATTGGTAAATAATGAAAATTCAAGTTAATATAAAAAGGATCAAATAAAAATGTAAAACAATACTTCATGAGCTTTTCTTATTAAGTACACGCACTGCATAAATTCGTCACGGCAAAAAATTAACGGGAATTTTTAACCTGTAGAAAGAGAAAACTACAGTATTTGGAAATGACCTCTTGCAAAAAAATATTTATATGTATTTTTTCGGTTAAATGAACTAGTAACTAATATTTAGATGAAATTTTATTCCGTTTTTAGAAATATGCATAAATTTCGTTAGTACCTAAAAATTCCACGACTAACTCCTGAAAAGAAAATTTTCCAAAACAATATAGTTACCACTACTTTTCTGTTAAATGACGCCTCTAGGTCAGGAACTTTTTTAATGAAAATTAGTCATCTCCAAGTCCTTACAAATATCTGCTTTCCAATTCACATTTTTAACTGTAAAAAACACTAAACACTAAACCTTTAACCTAAAAACATAAACTTTTATGTGTCTGACCAAAAGTTATTTTAATAGTTCTTTCGTTTATACGAATGTGCCTTAAGGTTTTTTTTAGAAAAAAGCAACACATATTATTTTGCCTGCTTTCTTGCATCTAATTAAACAACAAAGGACGCCAGGTAAATTAAATTTACTGAGAATGTACGTTTAAAGAGTAAAGCGATATACTTCAAAATAAATACTTTATGTTTATTTCAGGAAGCACGTTTTAAGTATATTTTATTTCTTTAAAAAGTCAAAAGTGAATATTTTGTAACAACTTCTAAATATCTAAACACCTGCAATCGCATAATAAATTAATTAATTTCCTTCAAGAAAGTGTTACAATCTAAATATTTAAACAGTTATTACGTAATACGTTATACGTAATTTTTATCCCTACAGGCTATTTGAAAAATGCTATTGATAATGGTAAATATTTATTATGAAGTTATGTACGTATGTGCAGATGGGCGCATACTTGAATGACTTACAGTAATTTGTAACAGATTTTCGTGGACGAATATTGTATAAGGAATATTATGCGTGGAAGAATATTATGCTACCAATAATATTATTTAATTTCCCCGACACAATATATTAAAATTCATTTTTTTTGAGTCAAACTATATTAAATCAAAAATTAACGAGCTATTCTATCTTAAGGTTATAAACAATAATAAAATAATATGTAAACATGCGGTAAACATTTGAAGGCGTAAGAAAGAAAAATAATTAAAAATTACTCTGAGCAGTTAACAAACGGACTTCCTTTAATGGAGAAAATGACAAATAAATTAACAGCAACCTCAAACATAAGCGATATAACTTTCCAAACAGCCTGAAAATTGACAAATACGTATGGTTGTTTTCATTGCATAAATGTTAAATCAAATTTATTTAAAAAACATAGTGTTTAAAAAATAATCAGAATTAGACTTATTTTTGAAGAGATGATTAAAAAACTCTTTTCCGGATTTAGTAAAAGACATTGTGAATAAAAATGTATTAGTTATAAATTTTTAAAATTAAAGGTTATTGAAAGAAAGATTGTTTGAATAAAATACGGAAAAAACCGTGTCTATACCTTGTCTATATAGAATGCGAGCCTTGAAAGCATTTTCCTCCCCTACCCCGCATGCGGTTTTGTTCGAAACGGCGTAAACGTTTTTCCCCCGCCGTACTTGGGTTTGAACTGTTCAGATTGTTAACCTCACAAGAGAACCTCAAACGCGTTAGGTTTAGAAAATCGATGCTTCCCCCGTTCCTTAGGAAACAAGGAAAGAGATGGGGAGGGGACTCTATTCGAGACTAGCATAGTAATATAACGACCGGGGGATACATATTTCAAATTATAGTTTGAACATTTAAAATTTTAAATTTACGCGCATATTTTCTTTGTATAAGCATGACAAACTAATACTATTTATGGTATTCCTGAGCCTCCAATACACGACCACTTTTCACAGCTGTCAAAAATAGCCGTATTTTAGAGTGCAGAAAGTCACTTACATGAAAATACCCAGATAAAAATAATGGTGCTATTAAGTTAGGAAATGTGCCGTTTCCGTCCTATGCACGCAATAATTGTACTTTTTGATCTTGGCCACAGCTGTAAGTATACTAGCAGTTTGGGGTGTCTTTAACATATACTTCTTCTAATTTATTCGTGTTATGAATATTATAAGAAAGTAATAAAAAGTCTTCCTATTTATTGATCTAGAAATTACTACTTTCAGGTATAGCTTTTTATCTTTGAAAAAATATATATTTTGAAAGGCTGAAACAATATTTTATCGTTATAAAAATAACTCTTTTGCAAACTACCGTTTTCAGTATCGTTTTAAGAAAAAATATGGAAAAATTGGGATCTTCAATATAAAATTTTTATCGTTTTTTTATTTGTATTATCATTTTGATACATATTCGAAAACGAATTATTAATTTTAATTTTCTAAACGAGCTTTTCTAAACTAAATTTTACAAAAAATTATGATTTGATTTTTTTAATAAGCTTAAAATGTTTCGTTGAATTAATTCAATTAGGGCATGATAATTCATATTTCAAGGACAAATCTTGAAAATTCTTATACAATCACCAAATAAAAATACTAAAAATAGCGTATGCTATTTGTTAATTTGTTAATGATTCAACTTTGATTGTTTTATTTAAGTACTATAAATTTTGCCACAATTATAATCTCCTCTCCCTTTATAGTTTTTGAGTACGTCATTATATATTTTATTAGCTAGTTTCTAATCATCTGCAATTTTTTAGTTAACCGTAAAATACATAAAAGCCATCTTTAATTAACGAAACCCACAATAATTATGAATCAATAATTAAATCGGAAGAATTCTTCTGTGCTTAAGTAATTTTTATTTTCTTCTATTAAAATTGTTACAAATCTAATGATGAGGGAATGAGTTTTATAAGTCAATACGAGTTTTATTTATTTTCCTTTCGGGCTAGCATTGTTATAGGCAAATTACATCAACGGAACTAGACAAAAACGTTTTTCAGTTAAATGTACTTTTTATGCATATTAACTGAAATGTTTGTCTTAATGGGTTTTATGCTCGATTTTTTTTTATTCGTGCTCAAATCTCAATTATAATGTTCCGTTTAACTTCTTACGTGATATGAAATTAAAATTACCTTTAAAGTTTCACGCTATGTAAGTGCAAAGTTCAAATAGGAAATACATATGTTACTTTCTAACTTTTTCATTCACACTAAGTGATATTAATTGATGATATCACGAGAATGTTATTTGTAAAATAAACAAAGTCCATATTTCAACTGAGTAAAATGCATGCAAATAGATGTTAATACAAATGCATACAAGTTCTTAGCGAAAATAATATTTTTTTACTGTAACTTTTTTAAACTTTTTTTATCTGTCAAATATTTCCGTCAAGTATGTTACAGTGGATATTACAGGACATTTCTACTCTAATTATTTAAATAAACTTAAAACTCTTGGATTGTACTTGTCACATGATTGCGTGTTTTCTACAAATTGTCTCTTGACATTATACGTTTTGGCCAATGTCATGTCTAACATCTATTACATATAAACTAGATAAATATAAAATTATTTTAATCGCGCGCGCGTTTGATCATAATCATTTGATCGTTTTATCAGTTTGGTATGAGCTTTAAAATCTTTACTTTTTTTTGTTCCCCAACTGATTTATTATCATTCGATAATCATTCATTCATGTCAGCACTGATTATTTTCTTATCTCTAGGTGTTCGGAAGACATCATAAGTGAATGACTTTGCATACCTCGAGAGAGCTGTTCTTGTGTCTTCTAGTTAAAACCAACCTTTTCACTAGTCATGGAAGAGATGACCCTAGTACAGCATTTACTCAGGAAATAACTAGTGTCAAGAACTTACTAATAAAGTGCGGCCACACAATTGAAACACTTTTTAACAAATGTGGAACTAAGACTGTATATATATATATGAAATGGAGAGTAGCACTTTTTTTACCTTGTAAATAAGTGTAACTTTTTTTAGTGATACATTTTCATTTGGTGACTTTTCTTGTTGTGAACTTGTTTCGAAGACTGATATTTTCATCTGTATTATCTGTAGATTGTAATTATTAAAGATTTAGAGTTTTTAGTGGTTGTCTTTTTTTCAGAAATACGCAACTGGTAGAATATACACTTACGCTTTATTTTTATGCTTGAGTTTTTATCTTGAAACTCATGGATATTTTTTAGGCATTATTAAACCCTCACATGTCTTTTATGGTATTTTTTAATTCTGAAAAATTATTTAAAAAATATAAATACTGTTTTTTTAATTAAAAAATAAGGTTCAAATGTGCAAAATTAAAGGGAAACTTGATTCTTAAAAAGGAAGGTTTAAGGTAGGCAAATACCCAAAATTCTAAAATTTTTACTATTACTTTAATCTTTTCCAAATTTGGCATAGTGATTTCAACTACTATAATGAACAATGCTTTTTGGGCATTTTTTTTTTATTTAAGTATAATGATTTATTTTAAACGGTGTTTTTCAACTAAAAAAAGGGGTTTACGCCAACACTTCTAGCATAAAAAGTTTTACATTAATTTACCTGAAATTTTTCACAGATGTTATTTCAATATATATCTGTGCCATGAATCTCTAACATCTGGTGTAAGTATACAAGTTTTTTTTTTAAATGTCCAAGTGTAAGTTAATCAAAAAAAATCCTTTTTTTGTGGTTAATTTGTAACATTTTTCTGAATAACTTTTTTTTCTTGTAATTTGTATGTAACTCTAGAGGGTCATTGCATGTATCAGTTCAAAACGAAGAATTTAACACATAATAAATGTTCATAGGATGAAAATTGAATGTGGTAGACTTGTTAGCGTAAACCTCTTTTTTTAGTAGAAAAACACCGTTTAAAATAAATAAATTATAATTAAATAAAAACAAAAGCCTAAATAGTATTATTCATTATATTTGAAATCACTGTGCCAAATTTGGAAAAGATTAAAGCAATAGTAAAAATTTTAGAATTTTGGGAAATTTTGGGTATTCGCCTACCTTAAATAAATAAGAAGTGTTAAAAAATTTAACTTATTTTAAAGTTCTATATGTCTTGAAGTAATATTTTTTTTAAGTATTTTAAAAAGTTTAAACAATTGAAAAAAAGATCAATAAACTTTTCCAGTTGAAGGGACAATTACATGATCCGGAAAAAGATGCATTTTAAAATTTAAAATTTTAAGTGAAGCATATAAAATAGAAGTTATTATAGCCATACGTACAAAGAGAAATAAGGTAAAACACATGGAAATTTTATACTATTGTTACCATTGATAATATTAATGATAAAATACACTTTTGATATTTAAAAAAAATCATAAATATTAAACATTTTTCAGTTGGAACAGTTCCCTTTTAAACATGGCTACTACTGGAGATTTTTAGATTTGTTTTTAATTTTCACTTCACTAACGTCTGTATAATTAAGACATAAACATAGTTTCCATTCATAGAGTGCAAATATATTTAATTTGTATGCAAATGAAAAAGACTAAGTATATGACTTGTTTGAAGTCTACCGAACTAGCTAGTCACTTATAAATTGACTATTTTAAATTTGAAAAAGTAAACAGCTTTACCTATCTGGGAGTAGACGTGAATAATAAAAATTGTTTGACCCCTGAGATGCATAATACACTGCTCACAACAATTAGGGGAGCGCATGGCTTAAACTATATCAACCCCAAAGTTTCCATTTCGAATCATGAGCTTGCGATTTTTTTCTCACTAAGTTGAGCTTGCACTAATTTATCGTTACATGGAAGAATCAAGTCTTTTGAGGATGTAAATAATGTTTATTTTAATAAAATTAAAATATGAAAACATTATAAAATAAAATTCACTCCCAAAAAAATTTATGAAATAAATTGACCCTAAATTCTTCACTCTTGCATTCTCAGATGTTTAAAAATTGATTTTACTTCTTTTTTGCAAATAAAAATTTGAAAAAATTATTGTTATAACTTATTCTTAATTTTTGATTCCAATTCCCACCCCCCTTAAATTTTAGTTAAAAATTTAATATTTTTCCGCTTGCTTTTTACCATTTCATTCTGGATGCACAAGTAATATATTTCACAAATTTTAGATAGTTAGAATGAAAAACAAAGCGCTGAATCAGAAAGGGTTAACAAAAGTACGCAAAGTGCTCCCCTAATTAATTTGAGCAGTGTAGAATTTTGACAGCAAACAGGTGTTTTTACGCATTAAAAAGCTAATTCAAATCAAGTTTTCTCCAAACTGCTCACTAAGCTGCTAATTTATCAGAGACCCATTAGATCCGTCCTAACTTATGTATCAGAGACTTGAGTAATAACTCTACGCGATCAAGAGACTTTGGGTATTCTTAAGAGGATAGTTTTGCGCTGCATACGTAAAGGAACTTAACGGAATATGTCAATACATTTTGGTTAATGTTATCTACATTTTGTGCTGTCAATGCTACTGTTTTATTTTATGCTATTTTGATACTTGTGTAAATGAATTTATGCATCAAAACTGAACGAGTTACCGTTACCCACTAGTGCATGTCCACCCACAGAAAAAAATTAAAGTGAATCATAATATATTTTTAACGTGCTTAAAAAATATTTTGCAGAACAAATATTTCTTTATTAATATTCTTCATTTAAAGTTAAGGTTGAATTTACAATTTTACTGGCTATCATTAGAAGAATTAAAAGGAAAGAAGACGTGGAGGCAAATGATAAAAATAACAATGTAAGTAATACAATTTCAAATAAATTCGTTTTAAGGCCTAATAAGCAATAATTTTCAAAATATGATTTCAGTTAAACTCATTTTCTAAGAATTTGATAAGAATAATTATAAAAAAAAAACTTTTAAGATTTTTCCTTTTTTTTTTTGTAAAATTAGGAACACACATTAACGGATCATGGCGCCACCTATTGTGTTCCTTTACAAATATTCTTTTAAAGATTTTGAGAGAACTTCAATTATTTATGGAATTAGTTATATTTTAACCTTTATTGAAAAAGATGTGTTCAAAGGCTCTGTAATATTTAACAAAAATTCGATTTTGATGCATGGTTTTCCTGCCATAGTATATGATTTATGGAAATTTGGAATTCTAAAAAACCAATTTGTTGTTGAAGAATAAATAAAACGATAAATAAAAAAATAACTAACTGTTTTTTGTGTGCTCTTTTACTTTCTTACAGTGGTAATGGAACATGAGGCATTGGGACCCCAAAAAAAAATTCCTTTGCATAATATGTGTTATTTTTTCTTATTTAAGAGAAATTTAATAAAAACTGCTATCTTTTAATATATAATATCTGACTTGTTTTAGCAATTTACATAGCTACTTGAAAATGACTTTAGTTTATAAAATAAATTTCATTCTGCACACCAAAATTAAGCCGTTGGCATAAACTTCAAAATTAGATAGCTATTTTCCCAGGCAAAAACTTAAAAAAAAAAAAAATGATGCTTCACAAAATATTACATAATCTCCCTTAAAGAGTATCATTAATAATATGTATAAACTAAAAACGGTAAGTTGTCTCATGATATATAATGATAACAAAACTTTATCAGCCGTGATAACGAATGAATAGAAACACATATGACGGAATGAACATAGACCAGATAATTGTTTACTAAACTAAATGAATACTTACAATTTCAAATCTACAATAATAAGGGATAGGAGACGAGCATGGATCAAATTTGCGGGACTCCATTCTGGGTAAGAAAACGAATGCTATTACAATTTAATCAAAATGGACTATTTTAATTTTATTATATTTATCAATTGCTGGATATTTTCAAAAAGTGATGATTTTAAATAGTGATTTAAATTACCGTTAACAAGTCATCATTTTTAATTTTTGACTATAGTCTTATCTATTAGAAGAAATTGTATTACTGATCCCTCTTGGTAAGAACGTAGCCGACTCAACTACCGTCAGTGCGGGTAACTTTGGCCAAAATCATAGATTTTTTTTACAAAAGAAGAACAATTTAACTACAAAAACGATTTAAACACTTAAAAATCATTATGCATTCTAAGTATTGTACTTTTAGGAATAGTTTTCAAGCATCTTTGTTAAATTTTATAAATTAATAAAAAATTGGTATTAGTTTAAAAAATTAGGACACTGTTAGGAGCCGGGCGGGTAACTTTGGCCACCCATGAAATAAATAAGAAACATACTTTTTAACATCCTTAATCGCTGTGTTAACGAATTAAATAGCAATATTAAAACTTTAAACCTAAAAATAACAAAGTTGTTAGGCATATAGTTATTAAAAATGGTATATAACTTAACATTTACATTGCAGTGCATGGTGGAATGGCATTACACGATGAATACTAGTATTGTTTGTCGCTTAAAAGAAATATAAACTTCTATTTTAATAAGGAAAAAGAACTTTTTTGAAGCAAGTTTTAATAACAAATATATTTATAAAAAGCAAACGATTTTATTATAAAAGGGGAAAAAATAATACATTCATAATTAGGAATCTGAAAATGTTTACCTTTCGACATTTGCGATTTTAGTGGTATACGTTTCTTGCATTCTATCTTTATCTTTTTAATGCTCAAAGTTGTGAGATTTTTTAAAAATAAATATCTAAAAAATGAGTAATCATAAAAGTAAAAATTTTTCAAAAGTAGTTAAACAGAATACACTTTTAAGTACATTTTTTAAAGTGCAAAGTTCCATAAAGAAATATTTACATCTATGGCCAAAGTTACCCGCATTCATCGGCAAAAGCTTCCCAATTACAAATATGTAAATACAACATAAAAGGTATTCAACTTAGAATAAAACAAATGGTGTAATATTCTTCCCCATAAATAAAAGAATCGAATAGAGTGTTTTATTCAAATATTTTCAATATTTTTTAATGTGTTCCAGACAAAAGTTGGAAGCGATAGATTTCTGCCATTTTATGCTCGCAAGAATGAAAACAGCATTTGTAGTATTGCCAGAAGTAGAATGAGATTTTTTTTACATGAAATGAAAGGCAATGTTTCCACCTTTACAAAAATGTAAAACAATTTAGGATGAGATCATTTTATGAAGATAAATTAAGAAACAAATCTTTTTCCGACCCGTGGCCAAAGTTACTCTCCGTGGCCAAAGTTACCCGCTCTGATGGTGCCAAAGAAGATTTCTGTGACGTCACACTATCCGTCCGATTCGGTTTTTCGGCTATTCCGTTAGAGAAGAACTAAACTGTTTGGTTCCTGTAAAGTATCTTTGGCCGTGCGCTTATATGTTCCGTACTTTTTCTACAGAAAAGCCGTCAATCCGATCCGGACGGATAGCGTGACGTCACAATGAGTTTCTACGGTTTTAAAGTTGATCAAGGCCGTGGTTAACGGCCAACATCTGTATAATAAAGAACTAGTTAAAGTTTTTATAAGCTTACTGTACTCATGGGGGGATGTTACTAAGTGGCTTTACTAAAATAAAGCTATATATTCTTACAAATTGAAAAATAAATACTAAACTACGATATTCAAAATGAGGTTACGGCAATTTGACCTAATGTATAATGGTATTTATCTATCCTTTCTTTTATTTATTCTTGTTAACTATTCACTTGAAGGGTGTAGTTTCCCAACTCGCATTCTCCAAAGCATAACCACGATATCTGTCGTGAGCTGGTAAACTAGTAACCACAACAATAAATTGGAAAGTTTTTTTCTTTAAATTATTAAGTCTTTCAGTATATATTCTTATAGGTTAGAGTTATTGAGAACTTACAGCAATGGTACAAGTCATAAGTCTAGATACTTCCGTTCAACTGCCCACAGCAGGTAAAAGGTACGGTCTGTTCATTGGCGACTTTCGGAGAACTTTAACCCTTTCAGTCCCAAAAATTTACTACACTACAGAAACATCTGATATTCACAAAATAAGCTTATTTTAGGTCAAAAATAAGAGTTCTATAAGAGAAAAAAATTCCTTTTAATTTTTTATATGGTTTTTGAAATAATGCCAAAATTCTTTAATTGTGGAAAACAACAAAATAAAAATATATATATTACCTAAAAACACTTCGAGTTATATATTTTAAGGTATCTGACCATATTATTAAAAAAAATTCGTAATTATTTTAACCAAAATAGTTTAAATTGTGTTTTAAATATGTGGAACTGAAGTGAACTTTTCAAAAATCAGGTGAAACGCTTGTTAGCTATTTTTTAATTTAAAAAAATAGTAGTTCTGACTTCTATTGAGATAATGTAAAATATTGTCTTATAGAACAAAGTGTGAAGAATCGAATGATGTGTGTTTGGATGTCATAACGGGACATGAACATTTGAAAAAAATATTGAAAGTGATGATTCCAAATGGCATCACTGGGACTGAAAGGGTTAATTCAATAAGACGAAGTCTCCAATGATCGAACAATACCCTATATATTAGGGCAATTCCATGCGTGACGGAATGACATTATGAACTGTAGAAACGAAGTAAAACAATTACCACAAAGCTATTTTCAAAGGAAAATAGTTATTTTTTTTTCAGTTTATATATTACTGTTAGTGATTAATAGATTATGAAAAAATAGATTTTTTTAAGTATTTAATTATTTTATTTTTGACTAATTTTTTTATTGTGTTATGGAATGATATTTTTGCAACCACGACTGCATCCTGGTACTTAAAAAAGGGAAATTTCTGTGAATTAACAATACATTGAGTTTTTAAAATAATATCTATACATATCTTAAATATGATGTATAAGCTATGTAAATTATAGTTTAGAGTGAACCTGTAACATGGTTTAAGTTATTAACTGTTATTTGACGTGACGGAATGACCATGACAGAATGACTAAAAGTTTCATAAACATATATATTAAATTTAAAGTTTGTAAAATAATAACTTTAATATTTTTTATTATTTAGAATACTAATGATATCAAATATTACATTATATACATTTATTCACATGTCAAAGGCTTTTCAAACACTTATCGAGGTCGATTTCCAACTCGTTGAAATGCGGCTGAACTTGCCAAGAAATATTTTTTTTTGTAAACACGGTATATATCTTCTCTTTCGGGAAATGTGAATGCATGACCTTTATCGCCATGCTTTCTTAAGGGGTCATAGGAGTCTTAAAAATGTGCAAAGAAGGTACTACAAAGTATAGTTTGATCCTTCATGTAATTTTTTAACTACTCAATATATAAGTATAATTTTTTACGTGTAATTCTATAAGATTTATTTAATATAAAACAAAATTTAAAACTTATGAAACTTTAGCCAAAACTAAAATAAATGATATTAAACATAAAGCTATTTTAACACATTGGGATTAGGCTTGCGCGGCAAATTTTGCGGTCAAAATTGAAAAAATGACCAAGAAAATGAATTTATATTGTACAAATATGTACAAACAAAGACTTATACCTAAATTCTCATCTCAATTTTAATTAGAAATCATTAAAAAAAAATTAAAATCAAAATTTAAAAATTTTTATTATTTTTTTTAGAAAAAAGTTCCTAAAATAATTTCTAATTAAAACTGACCTAACCTAAAATAATTTCTAATTAAGCTAAGAATTTAGGTATAAGTCTTTGTTTGTACATATCTGTACAATATAAAGTCATTTTCTATGGTCATTTTTTTCAATTTTGACCTCAAAATTTGCCGCGCAAGCCTAATACCAATGTGTTCAAATAGCTTTATGTTTAATATAATTTATTTTAGTTTTGGCTTAATTTTCATAAATTTTAAAATTTGTTTTATGATAAATAAATCTTGTAGAATTACATATAAAAAATATACTTATATATTGAGTAGTTAAAAAATGACATGAAAGATAAAACTATGCTTTGTAGTACCTTCTTTGCACATTTTAAAGACTCCTATGACCCCTTAAACCGAAACGCCCCTTAAGTATACTTTAAAGAATTTGAGTTTTGCAGTTAAATCCTTCACTTGTAATTACTTTTTTTTACAGAATTCTAGTGTTTCTTGGGATGTGGAGGCCCCGTTTGTTAGTCAATGCTTCCAGCATCTAGTGCTGGTTCTTGGTTCCTGTGGAGTTCTGTGGGTTGTGGCACCATTTGAATTTTACAAGATCTGCAAAGCTCGTGGAAGCCCTTCACCTTGGACAACCCTCTCAATCAGTAAAATTGTAAGTTTATTTGCAAATTTATTTCTACTATTAAAACGTTTTAAGGCATAATTTTTTTTTGTTTTTTATATGTCTATGGTTATAAATACAATATAGCCTTTGAAATTTTTTCCATAAGCATTTAAAAAAAGTTAAAATTTTCTCACATTGTAAAAGAATGTGTGCTTGGTTTCACCATAATAATGGTTCCTATTGGCTGCAAAGACTGTAGTAAAATTTTTCATCGTATTTTTGATAATCGGTTGAACAATTATTAGGTTTTGATTCTAAAAGATGATAAACGATTAAATTAAATACCAAATATTTGGTGAAATATTTCACCACATAGTTCTTGTAGCTACCATCCGAAACTTTTTTTTTGTGAAACCAAGAGCCAAATATTGAACATTTCTCAAATCCAACGATTAATATTCTTAAGAAGAAATCAGTTTTGACAATTCAACTTGACTTTTCTGGAAAAAGAATTTTATGCCATCCTACTCAATGCTACTTTACATTTTTGTGACTATAAACTTTATTTTAAGTAGTAAAAATGATTTGTTTTTTTTTAATAATAATTTTTGGTGATCTATACTTTATTTTTTCAGACGTTGAAATCTATTCTTCTGATTATAAGCTTATTGGATTTAATCACAGCCATTTATTCATATGTAACTGACCGAACTAAAGGAATTGATGAATTAATATCCACGACGTCTTTCTTCATTACAATCGTAAGTATTAATGTTATGGAAAACTTGTTTTTAGTCTGTATTTGAATGTCTACTCAATAGTTTTAGTAAGTTAAAACAACAATCGTTCGAACATTTTGGTATTCATAGAATTTTTGTGTCCTTAAGTTGGTGGTTTTGTTAACTAGCGGCGTTGTTTAAATGCCAATTTGGACATTATTCCCTTGAACTAATCGTTTCTGAAGCTTAAAATGTGTTTAATAATTTAAATCTTTTTATATTTTAAATCTTTAGTTTTGAAATATGTTGCTTAGATCACTACAATCTGTGTGGAAGTTATAGTTTGTTTTTAAATTTCGTACATGCACGTGTGGTCGCCATTTTTTCTTTCTTATTGTTGATGTTTCTGACAAACTTTTTAGTACATTTATATTCTGTAATTGATTTAGTATATGTGTCCAACTCAACTACTTTCCAAATAATTGGGATATGGCTATTACAATAAATGTACGAATATAAGGTCATAAAACAATGACATAGTAAATTGCGAAAAACACTATATTAACAAATAATTGTACTGTCACCTATCGGCGGTGGGATTGAAGGAACGTGAAGTAACGCTTTGCAGACTGCAAGTTAAGTATGAAGAATCTCTATGTGGTAGAGGCTTGCTGAGATACTTCCTTCGGTTTACAGGTGAACGAAAAATATTTGCTAAACTTGAAAACGAAAGAAAATAAGCTGTATCATATCATGGTTTTAGGAAATAATTGGATTATTAAGTAAAAGAAAAATTCCTGAAAGTAACTTAAAGTATAAAATATTTTCTAACTCAATTGTCCTGTACTAGTCATGTTTATACTAATTAAGTTAAGCAATTTAGTTTTCATGTCATCAAGATAACCATTTTTGAAAAACTTCCTTTGATTCGACACTTTGATATTGCAATTATCATTTTTAAAAAATAAAAAATGATACAGATTTTTTTGATAAAATTGTTTATGTTTTACAACCCAAACAACCATACGTTAGACAAATTAATTTAAACAGCGAAAGCAATTCAAAAATTTAAATACAGTAACCACTATTATTTTACAATAAATGTTTTTATCGAAAAATAAATGGCATTGAACGTTTAGGATTTGGATTCGCCTATTCGTTTAAAGACGTTTGAGGACTGTGTAGGTCTTTGAACTGACATACGAAAATAAACTACGACCTTTACTGGTATAAAGAGCGCCATTTTATCCGTTGGTTGGATAGCTGGTTTACTGCTCCGCTAACGGCGTGCTTATACTAGTCACAGTCATAGTCCTTGAACGACCCTGTTGTAAAAAGTAATTAGCGTAACACTTGACTGTAAAAGATATAACACTTGACAAATTTATTTCCCTCACATCTGCCTTGAGTTCTTCAAGAACCTCCACAAAGAATTTATTTTGTTTAGACCATTGTCCGACCACTCCATGATCCAGCCATTGCTAAAAGGGATGCAACCGAGGTGGTTCCTCATAGTCTCCCGTCGATCCTCGTAGTAAACACAATCCCAGAAGCACGTGCTCAGGGGTTTTCTCGGCTTTCCCACACCTACACGTTGGGGAAGCAGTGAGCTTGAAGCAATGTAAAGTCGTGTTCAGGGTGGTTGATTTTGTAGAAGACGGGCAAGTTGCACATCCATTTGCTATTAGGGGAGAATTTGTGAATAGTATTTAACATTGGATTTGTCCACGGTAGAGATTTAGCATATTTAGTTTGCTGCCATGACTCCACCACGTGGTTGGCATATTTTCTCTTTAGACCATTGATAATGTCCTCTGGGACAACAAGACGGCTAATAAAACCTTGAGACACGGCACTCTTTGCCGACTATCTCGTTCTCTGGTATTCCGACGTGTGCGGGAACCCAGACGAATTCACAGGACTTAACTCTTTCAGAGTTTCCTTAATTATTCTGCCAAGTTATAATGTTGCTGAGGGGGATTTCATACTAACATTCTGGAGAGCTTGAGTATTTGACTTACTGTCAGATAGGACCACGATCGGTTTGGTCTTGTGTGAGAAGTGGTTGAGATCATGTACAATTGCAAGATCTTCACTTGTATAAATTGAGTTGATGTTAGTAACCTGGAATGAGTGGTTGAGATCATGTACAATTGCAAGATCTTCACTTGTATAAATTGAGTTGATGTTAGGGATCTGGAATGAGATAACTGCTTTCTCATTTAGGCTGATAGCAGCGATGGCTGTTGTGCCAGCAGATTTGGTTGCATCAGTGGCGATGATCAGTGAATCTTTCCAGCGGGCGTTTTTATGAGCTTAAAAAAAAGAGCAAACAGCAGCTGGAGAATTGGGCCTCTGGAAATCAAAGATATCGGAATGGAAGACGATATTAGGGGGTAGTTAGGTACAATAATTAGAGATGATAATATTACGACTCTCGATGTTAATATCTTCAAAAATGATTTGTAATCTATGTAGGAGAGACCCTGAAGCATACGGGCCTGGCCCGATGTTGTTGATATTACGAAAGATTATAGACATAGGGGATGCCTTGTAAAACGCAAAACTTCTGATGCTGAAGATGCCCGTAAGCAGGGAGTGTCGATCGATCAACTTAGTCGACCCAGCAATTGCAAGGAGGACGGGTATGGGCGTCCAGTGGGGCAGGCCCGTTGCTGCCCGAAGAGCAGAATAGTAATATGTTTCGATGGCTCTTTTGTCCGTGAGAGAAGCACGGGTCCAAGATTTGCAGCCGAAATCAAAAATGCCACGGATGGTGCAGTTAAGGATTTTTATGGTGGGACCTAGTACCCCAACTCTTTCCAAAAATTATTCTAAGAATTTGTGTGCGTTTGAAATACTTTTTTTTTGGGGGGGCCCTTGGAAGTGTGCCCTGAAGGATAAGTTACTGGACAGATTGATGACAAGAAACTTAAT
Source organism: Hylyphantes graminicola (assembly GCA_023701765.1). Classification (NCBI taxonomy): domain Eukaryota; kingdom Metazoa; phylum Arthropoda; class Arachnida; order Araneae; family Linyphiidae; genus Hylyphantes; species Hylyphantes graminicola. The sequence continues at coordinate 11,708,913 of CM043123.1, forward strand.
AGACGAGGACCAGGAAATGGGGTTGTTGTCATAAATGAGATTGAACATAGGTCTAACACGCCTTCTGGAGAAATTGATTGCCTCGCATTTGTCCGGCGCTATAGTCATCTACCATTCGTCGCATCAGCCGTTTGATACACTGCAGTGCTACTTGTAATTGTCTCTCTACCAAGTCCCAGCTCCTACCCTGCTGGTAAATGATGATGTCATCCGCGAAGACAAGACACTTTACGCCATACGGGAGAATTTTAAAAAGGTCATACATGTACACGAAAAATAACTCTGGAGAAGCACACTTCCTTGCCCAACGCCACGGTAAATGGAGATAGGAGAGGAGAAGGTATCACGCCATTTAACACGAAGAGTGGCAGGGAGATTTCCCGGATTGTGGGCCTCAGAGATTGAATGCGGGTTCTTTTCTAGGTGTCCCAGCACTCGCCCTATCTGGGTGAAAAGAATACCGAGGTACTTCGTTATTTGTTCTTGTCGTTCGACTATAACTTTTATGGATGAGGTAATTTGGTTAAGAGTATGGCCGGCAGTTTGTTCAATTAATTTACTTATTTGTTTATTCTCAGCCCTAAGGCTGGGTAGAATTTACGACTTCCGTGAATGAACGGTTAGCTATGGACAGCCATAAAACGTGTTCTAGCTTCCGAAATTGACAGATTGTGGTTGTTCTTTTAACGCAAGAATTTGGATTTCTTCTTGTCGAGCAGCGCACCCAGCGTGATTGGCAGGGTGCCCCTCACGACAGTTTGAACAGCAGGGCGGATTAATGCACTGCGGGTGACAACCTACGTTCCCACAGTTTACGCAGATTTGGGTTTTGGCGCAAAATTTAGTTACGTGGTCGAAATGAAAACAGTGGCCACATTGACGAGGTTTGTCTATAAAGGGTGAAATTTTTTTGGACAGAGTACCACAATTTGACATCACTTGGTAGCCTAGTTCCTTGAATCGATACAATGATAGTTTCGGTTGGGGTGACGGTATCGCCGACTCGCTTAGCAAAACCTTCTAACTTCGAATACTGTTAGGTTATTAGATGATTCAATTCGTACACGACTTCCAACATTGGGATATTGGTGGGGATATCTCTGAATGCAAACTTTTTCGTCGTGCATTCACGTTGAATGGCAGCAGAAACAGGGACGCTAAGCAGGCTGCTCCAGGTTGCTGATTGGCAGGGCGCATTCGCTATTCGAGGTGGACACAACGATTTTATTGTTCCTAGTGAACTTTAGATTATCAATGTGACTGTGGTAGCTTATTTTCTGGATGATTTCGGCTTTCAAGTCCTTGGGTTTGTTCTTTGGGATTCCCACCGAGCTATTTTCCAGGAAGAGGAAAAAGTTACTAAAGCCATTTTCTGGGGCCATAGAAATGGCTACATTATTATCTAGCTTCCAGAGGATAAAATTATGGGTATTCATTGTTAATGAGGCATAATTGTCAACGTTGAAGGAAGCAAGTCTCAAAAGACCGCCGGCAGCCAGTGAACTTGCTGGGGATAACCGGGTAGAAAATTGAAAAAAAAAGGAACGAACTTACAGAAGGAAAGTCAGCAGTCCAACTCGGGCTGACACGCGAAACTAAATGCGAAGGGAAAGAAATACAGGCTGCAACCGCTACGACAAACTTGTGAAAACTGGAACTTGCTCTGTACTAAGACACCGTAGAGATCCTTATTTTTAGTGAATGAGGAACAACCAATCATTTCTGAAACTTCAAAGATGTTTAATAATATATCTCTTTTAATATTTTAAGTCTTTAGTTTTGGAATATTTTTTCAATAATTTCAGTGCACCATGCAAATATTGTTAATTAAGCCGTGATTTACCCTCTAAAAATACGAAAATGTCCAGTCAACTCTTCCCAAATGTAAATAATCAGTTGGTTGACTATTTCTTTAAAGAAGTCCATCGATACCTAAGCACTAAACCGCTTTAATCTATTCAAATACTACCATAGAGAAAATAGCCCGAATAATTTAAACACTGGATTCTAAAAAGTCATCTGGATATGATCTGATATCAAATAAAGCCCTAAAATTATTTGAAAAAAGGTTTTGTACTCATTACTAATCTTTTCAACGCATGTTTCCAACTCAACTACTTTCCAACTAAGCTGAATACGGCCATTATAGTACGAATATAAGGTCATTAAACAATTACATGGTAAATTGCGAAAAACACTATATTAACACATAATTGCACTGCCACTAATCGGCGGTGTGATTGAAGGAACGTGAAGGTAACGCTTTGCAGATTGCAAGTTAAGTATGAAGAGACTCTGTGTAGTGGAGGCTTACTGAGATACTTTATTCGGTTTTATAGATGAACGAAAAATATTTGCTAAACTTGAAAACGAAATATAATAAGTTCTGTCATATCATGGTTTTAGGAAATAATTAGACTATGAAATATTTTTTTTTCGCGAATGTGAATTAAGTATAAAATATTTTTTAATTCAAATGTCCTGCACTAGTCATGTTTATACCTAATAAGTAAAGCAACTTAGTTTTCATGTCGTCAAGATAAACAAACACTTTCATACTGCAATTTTCATTTTTCGAAAATAAATAATGATATCGATTTTTTTCTTGGTAAAATTGATGTTTTTATAACCCAAATAGCCATGATGCGTTAGACAAATTAATTTAAGGGGTCTAAGGAGTCTTAAAAATGTGCAAAGAAGGAACTACAAAGCATAGTTTGATCTTTCATGTAATTGTTTAACTACTCAATATACAAGTATAATTTTTTTATATGTAGTTCTACAAGATTTATTTAATATGAAACAAATTTTAAAATTTATGAAACTTTAACCAAAACTAAAATAAGTGATATTAAACATAAAGCTATTTGAACACATTGTGATTAGGCTTGCGCGGTAAATTGTGAGGTCAAAATTGAAGACATGACCAAGAAAATGACTTTATATTGTACAAATATGTACAAACAAAGACTTATACCTAAATTCTCAGCTCAATTTTAATTAGAATTTATTTTAAGAACTTTTTTCTAAAAAAATTTATAAAAAATTTTGAATTTTGATTTAAAAAAATTTTAAAAATTATTTCTAATTAAAATTGAGCTGAGAATTTAGGTATAAGTTCTAGTTTGTACATATTTGTACAATATAAAGTCATTTTCTTGGTCATGTCTTCAATTTTGGCCTCACAATTTGCCGCGCAAGCCTAATCACAATGTGTTCAAATAGCTTTATGTTTAATATCATTTATTTTAGTTTTGGCTAAAGTTTCATAAATTTTAAAATTTGTTTCATCTCAAATAAATCTTGTAGAATTACGTATAAAAAAATTATACTTGTATATTGAGTAGTTAAAAAATTACATGAAAGATCAAACTATGCTTTGTAGTTCCTTCTTTGCACATTTTTAAGACTCCTTAGACCCCTTAAGCAACCAAAGGCATTCAAAAATTTTTAGATATAATAACTACCACTATTATTTTACAATAAATGTTTTTTATTGAAAAATAAATGGTTTATACTCGAATATTTCTTTAACTGCGTGACCATTTAATGACGTTTGAGGGCTATGTAGGTCTTTGAACTGGTATTAAGAGAGCCATATGATAGGTATCAAATAATCATTCGAACATTTTGGCATTTATAGACGATTTTATGTCCTTAAGTTGGTGGTTTTGTTAACTAGCGACGTTGTTTCGATGCCCATTTGGATTTTATCATCTTGAACCAATCGTTTCTGAAGATTCAAAGGTGTTTAATAATTTAACTCTTATAATATTTTAAGTCTTTAGTTTTGGAATATGTTGTTTAGATCACTACAAACTGTGTGAAAGTTATAGTTTGTTTTTAAATTTCGTACATGCACGTGTGGTCGCCATTTTTTTCTTTCTTATTGTTGATGTTTCTGTCATAAAGTCGGAATACTTGATTGTCGTTGATCTTTACCTGAACAACCAACTCTGTTTTGGTTTTTAACATGGCGAATTCTCAAATTGCATTCCATCTATGTGGTTAAATTCTTAAAGCTTAAGACAGCTGTAAGATCTCTCAAAAGTCACTCGAAGACACCAGATTTGCTCTTCATAGCAGTCACGACCACTTTGTTGATAAGTATCAGGTTTCTGCTTCAATAATTTTGTACCATGCAAATATTGTAAATAAAGCCATGATTTACCGTCTAAAATGACTAAATGTCCAATCATCTCCTTCCAAATGTAAAGAATGAGTTGGTTCACTATTTCTTATAAGTCCATAGATGCTTCAGAACTAAACCGCGTTCATCCTTTCTAATATTTCGCTACAGGGAGTAGCACAAATATTTAAAACACTGGATCATATAAGGTCATCTGAATATGATCTGGTATCAAATAAAATCCCCAAAAATCTTCCACAGAAGGTCATTGTACTCATTACCAATCTTTTCAACGCATGTCTCCAATTCAACTACTTTCCAACTAAATGGGATACGGCCATTATAATACGAATATAAGGTCATAAAACAATTACATGGTAAATTGCGAAAAACAATATATCACATAATTGTACTGCCACCTATCGGAGGTGTGGTTGAAGGAACTTGAAGGCATCGCTTTGCAGAATGCAAGTTAAGTAAGAAGAGTCTCTGTGTAGTGGAGGCTTACTCTGAGATACTTAATTCGGTTTTATAGATGAACGAAAAATATTTATCATGATTTATCATGATTCATAATCATGATTTAAGGATATAATTGGATTATGAAATTTTAAAAAAATTGTAAAAGTATATTTAAAGTAATGAATATGATTTAATTCAATTGTCCTACTAGCCATGTTTATACCAAATAAGTAAAGTAACTCAGTTTTCATGTCATCAAGATAAATATTTTCGAAAATCTTCTATGATATTGAAATTAACATTTTTCAAAAATAAATAATAATTATAATAATATCGATTTTTTTCTTTATAAAATTGTTTATGTGTTTATAACCCAAGCAACCTTGTGTTAGACAAATTAATTTAAACAACGAAAGCTGTTCAAAATTTTAGATACAATAACTACCACTATTATTTTCCAATAAATGTTTATTATTGAAAAGTAAATCGCTCCCTTAAGTGTTCGAACTTCTCTATAGAATTTAAAGATGTTTGACGACAGATTAAGTCTTTGAACAGGCTCACAAAAATAAAATAATAGTTGTCAAGTAGTCGTTCGAACATTGTGGCGTTCATAGATGTTTTTGTGTCCTTAAGTTGATGGTTTTGTAAACTATCGCCGTAGTTTTGATGCCAATTTGGATTTTTTTTTATTGTTATCTTGAACCAATCGTTTGGGAAGCTTCACACAAAGATGTTTAATAATTTATATCTTTTTACATTTTAAGTCTTTAGTTTTTGATTGTGTTGTTTAAATTAATTCAAATGTGTGTAAAGTTATAGTTTGCTTTAGTTTTCGTACATGCACGTGTCGTCGCCATATTTTTCTTTCTTATTGTTGTTTCTGGTAAACTTTTCAGTACATTTTAATTCTTTAATTAAAATATACTGAAAAGTTCTGTAATTGACTTTGAATTTAGTTTCTTTTTAAGGACTTGGTTTCTCTTTAAACCTTGTGTATTTTCTTATTAACCACAATCTTGAAAAAACGAATGCTGTTCTTAATGATTCGGACATTTTAATTCTTGAATATTTTAACATTTAACTGACCACCCCGTACTTTTTTGACTCAACGATTAATGATTCTACCGAATGAAGTCTACCGAAACACTTTGTAAATTCTGATGATAACTTGCTTACTTGGTGACCGTAGTCGGAATACTTGATTGTCGTTGCACTACATCTGAATCACCAACCTTGTTTTGGTATTTAACAAGGCGAATTCTCAGTTGCAAAAAGCACTAAACCGCGTTCGTCTATTCTAATTTTCTCTAGGCGGAGTAGCACAAATAATTAAAGCACTGGAATCTAAAAAGTCATCTGGATACGATCTGATATCAAATAAAGGCCAAAAAAAATGCTTTGACAATATATCATTGTACTCATTACTATTCTTTTCAACGCATGTTCGCAACTCAACTACTTTCCAACTAAACTGGATGCCATTATAGTACGCATATAAGATCATAAAACAATTTCTTGGTAAATTGCGAAAAACACTATATTAACACATAATTGTGTGCACTGGCACTAATCGGATTGAAGGAACGTGAAGGTATTGCTTTGGAGATTGCAAGTTAAGTGTGAAGAGTCTCTGTGAAGTAAAGGCTTGCTGAGATACTTATTTCGGTTTACAGGTGAACGAAAAATATTTGCTTAGCTTGAAAACGAAAGAAAACTAGCTCTTTCATATCATGTTTTAGGAAATTATTGGATATGAAATTAAAAAAATTCTTGAAAGTATATTTAAAGTATAAAATATTTTTAATTCAATTGTCCTGTACTAGTCATGTTTTTACCAAATAATTTAAGCAATTTAGTTTTAATGTCGTCAAGATAGCCATTTTTGAAAAGCTTCCTTTGAGGCGACAGTTAATAAAAAAAATAAATAAATAATAATAAAGAAAATAATCAAAATAAATAATAATATAATTTTTTTTCTTGACAAAATTATGTTTTTGTAACTGAAACAACTATGCGTTAGACAAAGTAATTAAGGTAGGCGAATACCCAAAATTCCCCCAAATTCTAATATTTTTACTATTACTTTAATCTTTTCCAAATTTGGTATAGTGATTTCAAATATAATGAGTAATACTATTTAGACATTTTTTTAAAATTTAAATATAATTTATTTATTTTAAACGGTGTTTTTCTACTAAAAAAAGAGGTTTACGCTAAAAAGCCTACCACATTGAATTTTCATCCTATAAACATTATTTATGTGTTAAATTCTTCGTTTTGAACTGATGCATGCAATGACCCTCTAGAGTTATATATAAATTACAAGAAAAGAAGTTATTAAGAAAATTGTTATAAATTAACCAAAAAAAAAAAGGATTTTTTTCGATTAACTTACACTTGGACATTTAAAAAAAAAACCTACTATATTTATATAAGATGTTAGTGGTTCATGGCACAGATATATATTGAAATAGCATCTGTAAAAAGTTTCAGGTAAATTACAGGTAAAGCACTGTTTAAAATAAATCAATTATATTTAAATAAAAAAATTGCCCCAAAAGCATTGTTTATTATATTTGAAATCACTATGCCAAATTTGGAAAAGATTAAGCCAATAGTAAAAATTTTAGAATTTTGGGTATTCGCCTACCTTAATGCATGATGTTACCAAACGGCAACACATGTAAAAACCAACTACAAACTACCAATTTTGAAAAGAATGATTAGAAAACTACTAAATATAGTTTGAAATAAATATCTTGACCTACAATATTTTTTTGTTTACAATTTATTTGTACTTAGTACTAATATTATTACTTTGAATACTGCCAAACACGTAAATTTACAACAGTTAGAAACTTCGCTTTTTAATTTTGAATACACTTTTACTACTGTCATTTATGAGGGTAAATATTAACTAAAACTTCAAAATGGAATGTAATAGATGAAAAAAAACAAAAATTTGTCGAGAGGGAGGACTACTTTAATAGAATAAAGTGGATTATGTAACTTGTTACCACACGGTAACAGTATGCATTAGTGGGTTAAAGTAAAATAAAAGAGTGAAATCCACTCCAGTTGGAGAAGTGCATTTTCGACATCCTAAAGGCATGCATATTTTCTCAGACTGAGTTAAAATCACTCGTTTGGAGTGATCCTGTCGGAGGTTTAACATACAAAGGATCCACTCCAAAAGGAGAAGTGCATTTTCCTGTCTGGAGGAGTGAAATCCACTCAGACTGAGGTAAATTGGGAGTGTTTGTTTTAAGAGTGTACATGGTAAATTGCGAAAGACACTATTTAAATGAATAACTTTACTGCCACCTATCGGCGGTGTGGTTGAAGGAACGTGAAGGTATCGCTTTGCAGACTGCAAGTTAAGTATGAAGAGTCTCTGTGTAGTAGAGGCTTGCTGAGATACTTCCTTCAGTTTATAGATGAACAAAAAATATTAGTTAAATTTGCAAACGAAAGAAAAAAAACTCTTTCATATCATGGTTATAGGAAATAATTGGACTATGAAATAAAAAAAAATGCATGTCGTCAAGATAACAATTTTTGAAAAGCTTCCTTTGAGGCGACACTTTGATATTGCAATTAACATGTTTTAAAAAAATGGTTTCGATATTTTTCTTGATAAAATTGTTTATGTTTTTAAAACCCAAACAACTATGCGTTAGACAAATCAATTTAAAATACAAAGGGCATTCAAAATTTTTTTTTAGATACAATAACTACCACTATTATTTTACAATAAATGTTTTTATCGAAAAATAAATGGCTTCTTCAATGGAATCTTCAATTTGGAATGCCTTCTAAGGACGTTTGAGGACTGTGTAGGTCTTTGAACAGGCATACGAAAATAAGTAACTGCTTTAGCTTTGATTAAGAGAACCATATGATGGGTATCAATCGTTTGAACATTTTGGCTTTTATAGACGTTTTCATGTCCTTAAGTTGGTGGTTTTTGTTAACTAGCGGGGTTGTTTTGATGGCTAAGTTGGATTTTATTCTCTTGAACCAATTGTTATTGAAACCTCAAATCTGTTTAATAATTTATCTCTTTTGATGTTTTAAGAGCCAGGTTTTTTTTTTTTAAGAATCAGGCAGCCTTGGATAGTTGACATGTTTGGTTTTGCTGAAAATTGCAGAATATGTGCTTTATGATAAACTATTTGACATGTATATTTTTTTTTTGCTTAATTTTTTTTATAAACGTTTTGGGGGGTCAATGTTGAAGATCGTCAGTTTTTCGAAGAAAAACGAACCAACTTTCATATGGCAACACTTTTTGTGTCAAGAGTAAAAAATGGCAGTGACAATTTTTTCGTGTTCTACTTGTTCCATAGTACATGTTAGAACATACATTTGGCACAAAGGTCCAAGGCCATTCAAAGTTATTAAAAAAAATGGTTTTTTTTTCTGAACTTCTGACCTTTAATATTTTCTTGTGCCAACAGCGAACCAAATGTGTATATGATCTAATGAATACACATTGAAGAGAAGATCTCAAAAATAGCAAGTGATGGGCGGTGGTACTTTTGGTTACAGAAATAGTGGACCTTCAATTGCCGAAAATCTAAAGTTGCACGAATTTCGAGGTCATTTATTCCTTGTGCCAGCATTGTAAACGTATAAAATTAGCTGGAAAATAATCCTTATGCATTGCAGAAACAAAACTTATTCACAAACCTATGGGTATTTGCTCCAGTTTTATTTGATGAGTCTTTAAACTTTGAAAAAAACCGCAAAATTTTGTGTTTGCTGCAAAGTTTGGAGCTCCTTAACTCCTTGTATAGAAAGTAACCAGTAATAAAATTAGCTGGAAAATAATCTTTATGTATTGTAGATATAAAATTAATTCACGCAATTATGGATATTTGCTTCAATTTTATTTAATGCGGATCTAAACTTAAAAATAAAAACCCAAAATTTCGTGCAATTTTGTGCTTTCTGCAATATTTAGAGCTCCTTAACTGCTTGTGCCTAAAGTAATCAGTTATAAAATTAGCTGGAAACTAATCCTTATGTATTGCAGAAACAAAATTAATTCACAGACCTATGGGTATTTGCTCCGAATTTATTTAATGAGGCTCTAGACTTTGAAAAATAACTCAAAAATTCTTGCTATTTTATGGCCTGAAACATGCCCAGTGTATGTGAAAAACGTTCTCATACAACAGACATGTTTCAGCCCTCCAAAATTTTGAGTTCTTTTGCAAAGTTTAGAGTCTCATTAAATAAAATTGGAGCAAATACCCATAGGTCTGTAAATTGATTTTTTTTGCAATACACAAGGATTATTTAACAGCTAATTTTATAACTTTTTACTTTTGGCACAGCTCTGAAGTTAGCAGCAAACACAAAACTGCGCGTTTTTTCCAAAGTTTAGAGCCTTATTAAATAAAATTGGAGCAAATAACCATAACTCAGGGAATTTATTTTATTTTTACAATACAAAAAGATTATTTTCTAGCTCATTTTATTACTGGTTACTTTTGATACAAGGAGTTAAAGAGCTCTAAACGTTGCTGAAAACACAAAATTGCGCGATTTTTTCAAAGTTTACTCATTAAATAAAATTGAAGCAAATACCCACAGGTTTGTGAAATGATTTTGTTTCTGCAATAAATGTGGATTATTTTCAACCTAATTCTATACATTTTCAATGTTACACAAGGAATAAAATGACCTCGAAAGTCGTGCAATTTTAGATTTTCGGCAAGTTTAAGGGAAAATATTTCTGTAACCAAAAGTGCAACAGCCCACCACTAGTCATTTTTGGGTATTTCTGTTTGGTTTGGATTCATTAGATCATATACACTTTTGGTTGACTGTTGGCAAAAGAAAATATTAAAGGTCAAAAGTTCAGAAAAAATAAATTTTTTCGTATATCTTTGAATGGCCTTGGACCTTTATGCCAAATGTCAACCATAAGTTTTTATGTCCTAACATGTACTATGGAACGAGTAGAACACGAAAAAATTTTCACTTCAATTTTTTAACTCTTGACCCAAAAAATATTGCCATAGGGAATACATTTTATTTCTTGAATATTTTAACATTTAACTGACCACCCCGTGCTTTTTTTTACTCAATGATTAATGATTCCTTCTGCTACTTATTTATTTTACCATTCGACGTTTTAAATCTACTGATACACTTTGAACATTTTGTAAATTTCTTGCTTACTTGGTGTCATTAGTCGGAATACTTGATTGTCGTTGCACTTTACCTGAATTACCAACTCTGTTTTGGTTTTTAACATGGCGAAATCTCAAATAGCATTCTACTCATGGGATTAAATCATTAAATCTTAAGAAAGCTGTAGGATCACATAAAATTCGCTGGAAGACACCAGACTTGCTCTTCATAGCAGTCACGACCACTCTTTTCTGATAAGTATCAGGTTTCTGCTTCAATAATTTCATTGTACCATGCAAATATTGTTAATAAAGCCATAATTTACCCTCTAAATTTACGAAAATGTCCAGTCAACTCTTCCCAAATGTAAATAATGAATTGGTTGACTATTTCTTAAAAGAAGTTCATCGATACCTAAGCACCAAACCACGTTCCTCTTTTCTAATACTTCCCTAGAGGGAGTAACACGAATAATTGAAACACTGGATTCTAAAAGGTCATCTGTATTTGATCTGATATCGAATAAAGCCCTAAAAATATTTGAAAAAAGGTCTTGTACTCATTACTAAACTTTTCAACGCATATTCCCAACTCAACTACTTTCCAACTAAACTGGATTCGGCCATTATAGTACGAATATAAGGTCATAAAACAATTACATGGTAAATTGCGAAAAATACTACATTAACACATAATTGCACTGCTACCTATCGGCGGGATGATTGAAGGAACGTGAAGAAATCGCTTTAGAGAATGCAATATAAGTGTGAAGAATCTCTTTGCAGTAAAAGGCTTGCTGAGATACTTCCTTTGGTTTATAGATGAAAAAAAAATATTAGCTTAATTTGCAAACGAAAGGAAATAAGCTCTGTCTTATCATGGTTTTAGGAAATATTTGGACTATGAAAAAAAAAAAAATCGCGAAAGTAAATTAAGTATAAAATATTTTTGAATTCAATTGTCTTATACTAGTCATGTTTATACCAAATAAGTTAAGCAATTTAGATTTCATGTCGTCAAGATAACCATTTTTGAAAAGCTTCCTATGAGGCGACACTTTGAAATTGCAATAAACATTTTTCAAAAAAATAATGATATCGATATTTTTCTGGATAAAATTGTTTATTTTTTTATTACCCAAACTACCATGCGTTAGACAAATTAATTTAAACAACAAAATGTATTCAAAATGTTTATATACAATAACTACCACTATTATTTTACAATAAATGTTTTTTATTCAAAAATAAATGGCTCTTATTGGAACGTTTATTTTATAAGTCCATTTAAAGACTTTTGAGGCCTGTTCAGGTCTTTGAACGGGCATACGAAAATAAGTTACTGCTTTAACTGGTATTAGGAGAGCCATATGATGGGTATCAAATAATCTTTCAACCATTTTGGCATTCAAAGATGTTTTTATGTCCTTAAGTTGGTGATTTTGTTAACTTGCGGCGTTGTTTCAATGCCAATTTGGATTTTATTTTCTTGAACCAATCGATTCTGAAGCATCAATGGTGTTTAATTATTTATACCTTTTTAGATTTTAAGTCTAAAGTTTTTGAATATGTTGTTTATATCACTATAATCTGTGTGAAAGTTGTAGTTTGTTTTTAAATTTCTTACGTGCACATGTGGTCGCCATTTTTTCTTTCTTATTGTTGATGTTTCTGGCATAAACTTTTTAGTACATTTATATTCTGTAATTTACTTGAATTTAGTTTCTTTTATGGACTTGGTTTATCTTTAAACCTTGTGTATTTTCAAATTAACCATGCCAATCTTGAATAAACGATAGCTGTTGTTATTGACTCGAACATATTAATTCTTGAATGTTTTAACTGACCACCCTCATGCTTTTTTTTACTCAACTATGAATGATTCTTCTGCAACTTATTTATTTTATCATTCGACGTTTCAAATCTACTGATACACTTTGAAAATTTTGTAATTACTTGCTTACTTGGTGTTTGTAGTCGGAATACTTGATTGTCGTTGCTGTACACCTTACTTACCAACTCTGCTTTGGTTTTTAACATGGTTAATTCTCAAATTACATTCCACCTATATGATTTAATTCTTAAAGCTTAAGAAAGTTGTAGGATCATACAAAAGTCACTCGAAATTACTAGACTTGCTCTTCATAGAAGTCACGACCACTTTCTTGGTAAGTATCAGGCTTCTGCTGCAATAATTGTAGTGTAAAATGCAAATATCGTTAATAACGCCATAATTTACCGTCTTAAATTACAAAATGTCCAATTAACTCTTCCCAAATGCAAAGAATGAGTTGATTGACTATTTCTTAGAGGAAGTTCATCTATACTTAAGAACGAAACCGTGTTCATCTATTCTAATTCTTCTCTAGTCTGGAGGGAGTAGCACAAATAATTAAAACACTGGATTATTCTAAAAAGTCATCTGGATATGATCTGATATCAAATAAAATCCTTAAAAATCTTCCACAGAATTTCATTGTACTCATTACTAATTTTTTCAACGCATGTCTCCAATTCAACTACTTTCCAACTAAATGGGATACACTCATTATTATGCGAATATAAAGTCATAAAACAATTATTTGGTAAATTGCGTAATACACTATATTATTAGCACATAATTGTGTTACTGCAGCCTATCGGCGGTGTGGTTGAAGGAACGTGAAGGTATTGCTTTGCAGACTGCAAATTAAGTAGGAAGAGTCTCTGTGTAGTGCTCGGTTGCAAAAAGCACTGAACCGCGTTCTTCTATTCTAATACTTCTTTAGACGGAGTAGCACAAATATTTAAAACACTGGAATCTAAAAAGTCATCTGGATACGATCTGATATCAAATAAAGCCCTAAAACAAGCTTTGACAATGGGTCATTGTACTCATTACTATTCTTTTCAACGCATGTTCGCAACTCAACTACTTTCCAACTAAACTGGGATGCCATTATAGTACGCATATAAGATCATAAAACAATTACTTGGTAAATTGCTAAAAACACTATATTAACACATAATTGTGTGCACTGGCACTAATCGGATTGAAGGAACGTGAAAGTATTGCTTTGCAGGTTGCAAGTTAAGTATGAAGAGTCTCTGTGTAGTAGAGGCTTGTTGAGATACTTCCTTCGGTTTACAGATGAACGAAAAATATTTGCTTTGCTTGAAAACGAAAGAAAGCAAGCTCTGTCATATCATGTTTTAGGAAATTATTGGATATGAAATTAAAAAAATTCTTGAAAGTATATTTAAAGTATGGAATATTTTTAATTCAATTGTCCTGCACTAGTCATGTTTTTACCAAATAAGTTAAGCAATTTAGTTTTCATGTCGTCAAGATAGCCATTTTTGAAAAGCTCCCTTTGAGGCGACACTTTGATATTACAATTATCATTTTTCAAAAATAAATAATAATATAATTTTTTTTCTTGACAAAATTATGTTTTTATAACTGAAACAACTATGCGTTAGACAAAGTAATTAAAACAACGAAAGCTATTCAAAATTTTAGATACAATAAATACCACTATTATTTTACAATAAATTCTTTTTTATTTGAAAATAAATTGCTTCTATTCATTCTTCAAAATTCATGAATGGTTCATTTCAAGACGTTTGAGGACTGGCATACGAAAATTAATTTACTTCTTTTACTGGGTACTAAGAGCGCCATATTAGGAATCAAATAATCGTTCGAACATTTTGGCGTTCATAAATGTTTTTGTGTCTTTTAGTTGGTGGTTTTGTTAACAAGCGGTGTTGCTTCAATGCCAATTCGGACTTTATTATCTTAAACCAATCGTTTCTGAAGCTCCAGAGGTGTTTAATAATTTTTCTCTTTGTATATTTGAAGTCCTTAGTTTCGGAATATGTTGTTTAGATCACCAAAATCTGTGCGAAAAATATAGTTTGTTTTTAAATTTCGTGCAGCACTTGTGTTAGCCATTTTTTCCTTCTTATTGTTGATGTTTCTGACGTAAACTTTTTAGTACATTTTAATTCTGCAGTTAACTTGAATATAGTTTCTTTCAAAGAATTGGTTTTTTCTTTTAATCTTGTGTATTTTCTAATTAACCATGTCGATCTTGAATAAATGAATGCTTTTGTTATTTACTCAAACAATTTAATTTTTGAATATTTTACCATTTAACTGACCACCCCGTGCTTTTTTTTTTTGACTCATCAATTTTAGATTCTTCTGCTACTTATTTATTTTGTCATTCGACGTTCAAATCTATACTGATACACTTCGAAAATTTTATAAATTACTTGCTAACTTGGTTAAGGTAAGTCGGAATACTTGATTGTCGGTGCACTACCACCTGAATTACCATCTCTATTTTGGTTTTTAGGCCCAGAGGCATAGTGGTACAGCTTCGCATTGCCACGCCACAGGTCCGGGGATCGAATCCCGGACTGGGCGAGGTTGACCCAGCCTTTCATCCCTTGAGTGGGTCGATAAAATGGGTACCAAGCATGCTTGGGAACTAAACACTGGGGGTTCCACGTGAGGCTGACCACCTTACCGGGACATATGCGTAGAACCCCAGAGCCCAAGGTCACGAAAGTTGAAATGGAAACGGCTGGCCTTGGCCCAGTAATGGGCTGTTGCGCCGGGGAGTTTAGTATTTTGGTTTTTAGCATATCGAATTCTCAAATTGCATTCCACCTATATAATTAAATCCTTAAAACTTAAGAAAACTGTAAGATCGCACAAAAGTCAGTCGAAGACACCATACTTTTTCTTCATAGCAGTCACAACCACTTTCTTGATATGATCTTATATAAAATAGAGCCCTACATAATCTTTTACAGAAAGTCATAATACTCATTACTACTCTTTTCAACGCATGTCTCCAATTCAACTACTTCCGAACTAAATGTGATACGGTCATTATAATACAAAAAAAGTCATAAAACAATTACATGGTAAATTGCCAAAAACACTGTATCAACACATAATTGTACTGCCACCTATTGGCGGAGTGATTGAAGAAACATTCTCAAAACTATAATTTTCAACACATAGGTACACTTTTCTTCAAATCTATTAAATATTTCTTAATAATTTTTTTTGTTATAAAACCATTTTCGATCTAGTTAAGTCACCTAATTTTGTCTTACAAATTAAAAAAAAATTTTTTTTATCATTTTACACTTTTCTTCGCTGAAAATCAGTATTTTTATGAATTTGGAAAATGTTTTGAAAATAAAATTTAAAAATTATTTTAGGCAAAAAAAATAGGTGACCAACATCAATCGAACTGTTTACTTGCATTTCAAAAAGTTTTATGTGCTTTCAGTGTATATTTTTTGTACAAAGTGTACCGAAAAAATTCTTGTATTTTTGAAAATTCGTTAATGTATGTTTCAAAAGATGTCTTTTTTTCTGAAAAATAATTTTTAAAATAAGATTCTTAGGTGTAAATATAATAATAAAAGTAAAATTTATAATTTGGTGCAATTTTTTTTTTATTGTGCCATAATTTTTAAATGATCCAATCGTTCGTGAAGCTTCAAAGGTGCTAAATAATTTATATCTTTTTCCATTTTTAGTCTTTACTTTTGGAATGTGTTGTTTATATTTATACAAATGTGTGTAAAGTTATAGTTTGCTTTAGTTTTCGTACATGCACGTGTGATCGAATTTTTTTTTCTTTCTTATTGTTGTTTCTGATAAACTTTTCAGTACATTTTAATTCTGTAATTAAAATGTACTGAAAAGTTCTGTAGTTGACTTTGATATTAGTTTCTTTTAAGGACTTGGTTTTTCTTTAAACCTTGTGTATTTTCTAATTAACCACAATCTTGAATAAACGAATGCTGTTGTTATTGATTCGGACATTTTAATTCATGAATATTTTAACTTTTAACTGACAAGTAGAGATAGAATTTTATTTAGATACAATAACAACCACTATTATTTCACGATAAATGCCTTTTTATTGAAAAATAAATGGATTCTGTTTCGAGTAACTTTGGTATTCTCTATTTAAAGACGTTTGAGGACTGTGTAGGGCTTTGAACTGGGATTAAGAGCGCTATATTTGGCATCAGATAATCGTTCGAACATTTTGGCGTTTTTAGATTATTTTGTGTCCTTGAGGTAGGCGAATACCCAAAATTCCCCCAAATTCTAAAATTTTTACCATTACTTTAATCTTTTCCAAATTTGGTATAGTGATTTCAAAAATAATGAATAATACTATTTCAGCATTTTTTTTAATTTAAATATAATTTATTTATTTTGAACGGTGTTTTTCTACTAAAAAAAGAGGTTTACGCTAACAAGTCTACCACATTGAATTTTCATAATATAAACATTAATTATGTGTTAAATTCTTCGTTTTGAACTGATGCATGCAATGAACTTCTAGAGTTACATACAAATTACAAGAAAAGAAGTTATTAAGAAAACTGTCATAAATTAACCACACAAAAAAAGGATTTTTTCGATCAACTTACACTTGGACATTTTTTAAAAAAAAAACTTGTATACTTACAATAGATGTTAGAGGTTCATGGCACAGATATATATTGAAATAGCATTTGTGAAAAATTTCAGGTAAATTAATATAAAACTTTTTATGCTAGAAGTGTTGGCGTAAACCCCTTTTTTTAGTTGAAAAACACCGTTTAAAATAAATCAATTATATTTAAATAAAAAAAATTGCCTAAAACGCATTGTTCATTACATTTGAAATCCCTATGCCAATTTTGGAAAAGATTAAAGTATTAGTAAAAGTTTTAGAATTTTGGGTATTCGCCTACCTTAAGTTGGTGGTTTTATTAACTAGCGGCGATGTTTCGATGCAAATTCGGACTTAATTTTCTTAAACCAATTGTTTCTGAAACTTCAAAGTTTTTTAATAATTTTTCTCTTTGTATTTTTTAAGTCTTTAGTTTTGGAATATGTTGTTTAGATCACTATAATCTGTGTGAGAAATATATTTTGTTTTTAAATTTCGTACAGCACTTGTGTTTGCCTTTTTTTCTTTCTTATTGTTGATGTTTCTGACACGAAACGAAATACTTGACTGTCGTTGCACTATATCTGAATCACCAACCTGAATCTACATCTGAATCACCACCAATTAATGATTCTTTTGCTACTTGTTTATTATACCATTTAACGTTTTAAATCTACTGATGCACTTTGAAAACTGTTAATTTCTTGCTTACTTGGTGTCGGTAGTCGGAATACTTGATTGTCGTTGAGCTTTACCTGAATTACCAATTATGTCTTGGTTTTTAACATGGCGAATTCTCAAATTGAATTCCACCTATGTGATTGAATTCCTAAAGCTTAAGAGAGCTGTAAGATCACACAAAAAAGACCCTTGAAGACACCATACTTGCTCTTCATAGCAGTCACGACCACTCTTTCCTGATAATATCAGGTTTCTGCTTCAATAATTTCAGTGTACCATGCAAATATTGTTAATAAAGACATGATTTACCGTCTAATATTACGAAAATGTCCAATCAACTCTTCCCAAATGCAAAGAATGAGGTTTTTGACTATTTCTTATAAGATTGTTCATCGATACTTGAGAACTAAACCGTGGTCATCTATTCTAATTCTTCTCTAGAGGCACAAATAATTAACACACTGGACTCTAAAAAGTCATCCGGATATGATCTGATATCAAATAAAGAATTAAAATAATCTTTGACAAAAGGCCATTGTACTCATTACTAATCATTTCAACGCATGTCTCCAACTCAACTACTTTCCAACTAAACTGGATAAGCCCTTATAATACGAATATAAGGTCATAAAACAATTACATGGTAAATTGCGAAAACACTAATTAACACATAATTGTACTGCCACCTATCGGAGGTGTGATTGAAGGAACTTGAAGGTATCGTTTTTCAGAATGCAAGTTAAGTAAGAAGAGACTCTGTGTAGTGGAGGCTTACTGAGATAATTAATTCGGTTTTATAGATGAACGAAAAATATTTGCTAAACTTGAAAACGAAATATAATTAGCTCTGTCATATCATGGCTTTAGGAAATAATTAGAGTATGAAATATTTTTTTTTTCGCGAATGTAAATTAAGTATAAAATATTTTTTAATTCAAATGTCCTGCACTAGTCATGTTTATACCTAATAAGTTAAGCAATTAAGTTTTCATATCGTCAAGATAAACAAACACTTTGTTACTGCAATTTTCATTTTTCGAAAATAAATAATGATATCGATTTTTTTCTTGGTAAAATTGCTCATGTTTTTATAACCCAAATAGCCATGATGCGTTAGACAAATTAATTTAAGCAACCAAAGGTATTCAAAAATTTCTTAGATATAATAACTACCACTATTATTTTACAATAAATGTTTTTATTGAAAAATAAATGGCTTCTACTCGTACATTTTTTCAATCGACATGACCATTTAATGACGTTTGAGGGCTATGTAGGCCTTTGAACTGGTATTAAGAGAGCCGTATGATAGGTATCAAATAATCATTTGAACGTTTTGGCATTTATAGACGATTTTATGTCCTTAAGTTGGTGGTTTTGTTAACTAGCGACGTTGTTTCGATGCCCATTTGGATTTTATCATCTTGAACCAATCGTTTCTGAAGATTCAAAGGTGTTCAATAATTTAACTTTTATAGTATTTTAAGTCTTTAGTTTTGGAATATGTTGTTTAGATCACTACAAACTGTGTGAAAGTTATAGTTTGTTTTTAAATTTCGTACAGCACTTGTGTTTGCCTTTTTTTCTTTCTTATTGTTGATGTTTCTGACACGAAACGAAATACTTGACTGTCGTTGCACTATATCTGAATCACCAACCTGAATCTACATCTGAATCACCACCAATTAATGATTCTTTTGCTACTTGTTTATTATACCATTTAACGTTTTAAATCTACTGATGCACTTTGAAAACTGTTAATTTCTTGCTTACTTGGTGTCGGTAGTCGGAATACTTGATTGTCGTTGAGCTTTACCTGAATTACCAATTATGTCTTGGTTTTTAACATGGCGAATTTTTAAATTGAATTCCACCTATGTTATTAAATTCCCAAAGTTTAAGAGAGCTGTAAGATCACACAAAAAAGACCCTTGAAGACACCATACTTGCTCTTCGTTGTTTCGATGACTGACCACTCTTTCCTGATAAGTATCAGGTTTCTGCTTCAATAATTTCAGTGTACCATGCAAATATTGTTAATAAAGACATGATTTACCGTCTAATATTACGAAAATTTCCAATCAACTCTTCCCAAATGCAAAGAATGAGGTTTTTGACTATTTCTTATAAGATTGTTCATCGATACTTGAGAACTAAACCGTGGTCATCTATTCTAATTCTTCTCTAGAGGCACAAATAATTAACACACTGGACTCTAAAAAGTCATCCGGATATGATCTGATATCAAATAAAGAATTAAAATAATCTTTGACAAAAGGCCATTGTACTCATTACTAATCATTTCAACGCATGTCTCCAACTCAACTACTTTCCAACTAAACTGGATACGGCCATTATAATACGAATATAATGTCATGAAACAATTACATGGTAAATTGCGAAAACACTAATTAACACATAATTGTACTGCCACCTATCGGAGGTGTGATTGAAGGAACTTGAAGGTATCGTTTTTCAGAATGCAAGTTAAGTAAGAGGAGACTCTGTGTAGTGGAGGCTTACTGAGATAATTAATTCGGTTTTATAGATGAACGAAAAATATTTGCTAAACTTGAAAACGAAATATAATTAGCTCTGTCATATCATGGCTTTAGGAAATAATTAGACTATGAAATATTTTTTTTTCGCGAATGTAAATTAAGTATAAAATATTTTTTAATTCAAATGTCCTGCACTAGTCATGTTTATACCTAATAAGTTAAGCAATTAAGTTTTCATATCGTCAAGATAAACAAACACTTTGATACTGCAATTTTCATTTTTCGAAAATAAATAATGATATCGATTTTTTTCTTGGTAAAATTGCTCATGTTTTTATAACCCAAATAGCCATGATGCGTTAGACAAATTAATTTAAGCAACCAAAGGTATTCAAAAAATTTTTAGATATAATAACTACCACTATTATTTTACAATAAATGTTTTTATTGAAAAATAAATGGCTTCTACTCTTACATTTTTTCAATCGACATGACCATTTAATGACGTTTGAGGGCTATGTAGGCCTTTGAACTGGTATTAAGAGAGCCGTATGATAGGTATCAAATAATCATTTGAACGTTTTGGCATTTATAGACGATTTTATGTCCTTAAGTTGGTGGTTTTGTTAACTAGCGACGTTGTTTCGATGCCCATTTGGATTTTATCATCTTGAACCAATCGTTTCTGAAGATTCAAAGGTGTTCAATAATTTAACTTTTATAGTATTTTAAGTCTTTAGTTTTGGAATATGTTGTTTAGATCACTACAAACTGTGTGAAAGTTATAGTTTGTTTTTAAATTTCGTACAGCACTTGTGTTTGCCTTTTTTCTTTCTTATTGTTGATGTTTCTGACACGAAACGAAATACTTGACTGTCGTTGCACTATATCTGAATCACAAACCTGAATCTACATCTGAATCACCACCAATTAATGATTCTTTTGCTACTTGTTTATTATACCATTTAACGTTTTAAATCTACTGATGCACTTTGAAAACTGTTAATTTCTTGCTTACTTGGTGTCGGTAGTCGGAATACTTGATTGTCGTTGAGCTTTACCTGAATTACCAATTATGTCTTGGTTTTTAACATGGCGAATTCTTAAATTGAATTCCACCTATGTGATTAAATTCCCAAAGCTTAAGAGAGCTGTAAGATCACACAAAAAAGACCCTTGAAGACACCATACTTGCTCTTCGTTGTTTCGATGACTGACCACTCTTTCCTGATAAGTATCAGGTTTCTGCTTCAATAATTTCAGTGTACCATGCAAATATTGTTAATAAAGACATGATTTACCGTCTAATATTACGAAAATGTCCAATCAACTCTTCCCAAATGCAAAGAATGAGGTTTTTGACTATTTCTTATAAGATTGTTCATCGATACTTGAGAACTAAACCGTGGTCATCTATTCTAATTCTTCTCTAGAGGCACAAATAATT
This sequence comes from Hylyphantes graminicola, assembly GCA_023701765.1. Lineage (NCBI taxonomy): Eukaryota > Metazoa > Arthropoda > Arachnida > Araneae > Linyphiidae > Hylyphantes > Hylyphantes graminicola. The sequence goes on from CM043123.1 coordinate 11,730,740, forward strand.
AACACACTGGACTCTAAAAAGTCATCCGGATATGATCTGATATCAAATAAAGAATTAAAATAATCTTTGACAAAAGGCCATTGTACTCATTACTAATCATTTCAACGCATGTCTCCAACTCAACTACTTTCCAACTAAACTGGATAAGCCCTTATAATACGAATATAAGGTCATAAAACAATTACATGGTAAATTGCGAAAACACTAATTAACACATAATTGTACTGCCACCTATCGGAGGTGTGATTGAAGGAACTTGAAGGTATCGTTTTTCAGAATGCAAGTTAAGTAAGAAGAGACTCTGTGTAGTGGAGGCTTACTGAGATAATTAATTCGGTTTTATAGATGAACGAAAAATATTTGCTAAACTTGAAAACGAAATATAATTAGCTCTGTCATATCATGGCTTTAGGAAATAATTAGAGTATGAAATATTTTTTTTTCGCGAATGTAAATTAAGTATAAAATATTTTTTAATTCAAATGTCCTGCACTAGTCATGTTTATACCTAATAAGTTAAGCAATTAAGTTTTCATATCGTCAAGATAAACAAACACTTTGTTACTGCAATTTTCATTTTTCGAAAATAAATAATGATATCGATTTTTTTCTTGGTAAAATTGCTCATGTTTTTATAACCCAAATAGCCATGATGCGTTAGACAAATTAATTTAAGCAACCAAAGGTATTCAAAAATTTTTTAGGTATAATAACTACCACTATTATTTTACAATAAATGTTTTTATTGAAAAATAAATTGCTTCTACTCGTACATTTTTTCAATCGACATGACCATTTAATGACGTTTGAGGGCTATGTAGGCCTTTGAACTGGTATTAAGAGAGCCGTATGATAGGTATCAAATAATCATTTGAACGTTTTGGCATTTATAGACGATTTTATGTCCTTAAGTTGGTGGTTTTGTTAACTAGCGACGTTGTTTCGATGCCCATTTGGATTTTATCATCTTGAACCAATCGTTTCTGAAGAATCAAAGGTGTTCAATAATTTAACTTTTATAGTATTTTAAGTCTTTAGTTTTGGAATATGTTGTTTAGATCACTACAAACTGTGTGAAAGTTATAGTTTGTTTTTAAATTTCGTACAGCACTTGTGTTTGCCTTTTTTTCTTTCTTATTGTTGATGTTTCTGACACGAAACGAAATACTTGACTGTCGTTGCACTATATCTGAATCACCAACCTGAATCTACATCTGAATCACCACCAATTAATGATTCTTTTGCTACTTGTTTATTATACCATTTAACGTTTTAAATCTACTGATGCACTTTGAAAACTGTTAATTTCTTGCTTACTTGGTGTCGGTAGTCGGAATACTTGATTGTCGTTGAGCTTTACCTGAATTACCAATTATGTCTTGGTTTTTAACATGGCGAATTTTTAAATTGAATTCCACCTATGTGATTAAATTCCCAAAGCTTAAGAGAGCTGTAAGATCACACAAAAAAGACCCTTGAAGACACCATACTTGCTCTTCGTTGTTTCGATGACTGACCACTCTTTCCTGATAAGTATCAGGTTTCTGCTTCAATAATTTCAGTGTACCATGCAAATATTGTTAATAAAGACATGATTTACCGTCTAATATTACGAAAATGTCCAATCAACTCTTCCCAAATGCAAAGAATGAGGTTTTTGACTATTTCTTATAAGATTGTTCATCGATACTTGAGAACTAAACCGTGGTCATCTATTCTAATTCTTCTCTAGAGGCACAAATAATTAACACACTGGACTCTAAAAAGTCATCCGGATATGATCTGATATCAAATAAAGAATTAAAATAATCTTTGACAAAAGGCCATTGTACTCATTACTAATCTTTTCAACGCATGTCTCCAACTCAACTACTTTCCAACTAAACTGGATACGGCCATTATAATACGAATATAAGGTCATAAAACAATTACATGGTAAATTGCGAAAACACTAATTAACACATAATTGTACTGCCACCTATCGGAGGTGTGATTGAAGGAACTTGAAGGTATCGTTTTTTAGAATGCAAGTTAAGTAAGAAGAGACTCTGTGTAGTGGAGGCTTACTGAGATAATTAATTCGGTTTTATAGATGAACGAAAAATATTTGCTAAACTTGAAAACGAAATATAATTAGCTCTGTCATATCATGGCTTTAGGAAATAATTAGACTATGAAATATTTTTTTTCGCGAATGTAAATTAAGTATAAAATATTTTTTAGTTCCAATGTCCTGCACTAGTCATGCTTATACCTAATAAGTTAAGCAATTAAGTTTTCATATCGTCAAGATAAACAAACACTTTGATACTGCAATGTTCATTTTTCGAAAATAAATAATGATATCGATTTTTTTCTTGGTAAAATTGCTCATGTTTTTATAACCCAAATGGCCATGATGCGTTAGACAAATTAATTTAAGCAACCAAAAGTATTCAAAATTTTTTTAGATATAATAACTACCACTATTATTTTACAATAAATGTTTTTATTGAAAAATAAATGGCTTCTACTCGTACATTTTTTTAATCGACATGACCATTTAATGACGTTTGAGGGCTATGTAGGCCTTTGAACTGGTATTAAGAGAGCCGTATGATAGGTATCAAATAATCATTTGAAGGTTTTGGCATTTATATACGATTTTCTGTCCTTAAGTTGGTGGTTTTGTTAACTAGCGACGTTGTTTCGATGCCCATTTGGATTTTATCATCTTGAACCAATCGTTTCTGAAGATTCAAAGGTGTTCAATAATTTAACTTTTATAGTATTTTAAGTCTTTAGTTTTGGAATATGTTGTTTAGATCACTACAAACTGTGTGAAAGTTATAGTTTGTTTTTAAATTTCGTACATGCACGTGTGGTCGCCATTTTTTCTTTCTTATTGTTGATGTTTCTGTTATAAAGTTTCTAGTACATTTAATTTCTGTAATTGATTTAAATTTAATTTCTTTTAAGGATATGTTTTTTCTTTAAATCTTGTATATGTTCTATCCATTCTATAACCATGCCGATCTTCAATGAACGAAAGCTGTTGTTATTGACTCGAACATTTTAATTCTTGAATATTTTAACTGACCACCCCATGCTTTTTTACTCAACTATTAATGATTCCTCTGCCACTTATTTATTTTATCATTCGACGTTTCAAATCTACTGATACACTTCGAAAATTTAGTAATTACTTGGTGTTGGTAGTCGGAATACTTGATTGTCGTTGATCTTTACCTGAACTACCAACTCTGTTTTGGTTTTTAACATGGCGAATTCTCAAATTGCATTCCATCTATGTGGTTAAATTCTTAAAGCTTAAGACGGCTGTATGATCTCTCAAAAGTCACTCGAAGACACCAGATTTGCTCTTTATAGCAGTCACGACCACTTTGTTGATAAGTATCAGGTTTATGCTTCAATAATTTTGTACCATGCAAATATTGTTAATAAAACCATGATTTACCGTCTAAACTGACTAAATTTACAATCATCTCTTTCCAAATGTAAAGAATGAGTTGGTTCACTATTTCTTATAAGTCTATAGATGCTTCAGAACTAAACCGCGTTCATCCTTTCTAATATTTCGCTACAGGGAGTAGCACAAATAATTAAAACACTGGATTATATAAATTCATCTGAATATGATCTGGTATCAAATAAAATCCCCAAAAAACTTCCACAGAAGGTCATTGTACTCATTGCCAATCTTTTCAACGACTGTCTCCGATTCAACTACTTTCCAACTAAATGGGATACGGCCATTATAACACGAAGAAAAGGTCATAAAATTAATTTATATTTTTTTGCAAAATTTTTTACCCTATTATTTTTCACGCTGTCTAAAATATATATATTTAAAAAAAATACTGAAAAGAAGGAACATTGACGATTTTTTCATGAATTGAGTCTGTGTAAACTTTTGTGCAGAACTGTACAAATGTGTGTAAAGTTATAGTTTGCTTTAGTTTTCGTACATGCACGTGTGGTCGCCATTTTTTTTCTTATTGTTGTATCTGAGAAACTTTTCAGTATATTTTAATTCTGTAATTAAAATGTACTGAAAAGTTCTGTAATTGACTTTGATTTCAGTTTCTTTTAAGGACTTGGTTTTTCTTTAAACCTTGTGTAATTTCTAATTAACCATAATCTTGAATAAACGAATGCTGTTCTTGTACAGAACTTTCATCAAACTGGCCGTGATCTGAAAGTCCAGTACACGGATATTGACCAAACAAGAAAATTAAAGAAAATATAATTAACTGTTCCTAATGATTTGGACATTTTAATTCTTGATTATTTTAACTTTTAACTGACCACCCAGTACTTTTTTAAATCATCTATTAATGATTCATCCGACACTTATTTATTTTATCATTCGACGAGTCAAGTCTACAGAAACACTTTGAAAGTTCTGATGAAAACTTGCTTACTTGGTGACCGTAGTCGGAATACTTGATTGTCTTTGCACTACATTTGAATCACCAACCTTGGTTTGGTATTTAACAAGGTGAATTCTCAGTTGCAAAAAGCACTAAACCGCGTTCTTCTATTCTAATACTTTTCTAGACGAAGTAGCACAAGTTATTAAAACACTGGAATCTAAAAAGTCATCTGGATACAATCTGATATCAAATAAAGCCCTAAAAAAAAGCTTTGACAAAAGATCATTGACTCATTAATAATCTTTTCAACGCATGTCTCCAACTCACCTGCATTCCCACTAAACTGGATGCGGCCATTATAATACGAATATAAGGTCATGAAACAAATATATGGTAATTTGCGAAAATCACTATATTAACACATAATTGTACTGCCACCTATCGGCGGTGTGATTGAAGAAACGTAAAGTAGGGTGTGCCGAAAAACGTTTTATTTTATTTCGGATCGCTATAGTGCGGAAAAGTTGCCATTGGTAAAGACATGAAAAATGCACTAATTATTATTTTTTTATGACTACATCTTTCGTTCGCGCAATGTCATCAAAGTTGGCAAAAATTGTCAAAAACCGTAATTTTTCATAATTTTTTTAAACCCGATATATGATTTTAATTGCTTTCCTATATCATGTTGTATGATTAAAATTTACAAAAAGTTAAAACTTTGGAATTTAGCAAAAATACGAATTTTCCTAATTTTATACTACGTTGAGTGGTCGGAAGATCTGACACAAATGTATGATAACTTATTATACTAATAAATTATAGCATATATTATTAATAAGTGCTATAATATTTGGATTTTACATACTTTTAGAAGTTAATTCATGATATAGAAACGTAATTAAAAACAACTGCCTTGTTTAAAAAAAATTATAAAAAATTACGGTTTTTAACAATTTTTCGCCAACTTTGAAGGCATTGCGCGAACGGAAGATATGGTAATAAAAAAATAATAATTAGTGCATTTTTCATGTCTTCACCAATGGCAACTTTTCCGCACTATAGCGAGCCGAAATAAAATAAAAAGTTTTTTTCGGCCCTGAAGAGTCTCTGTGTAGTGGATGCTTGTTGAGATACTTCCTTTGGTTTTCTAGATGAACGAAAAATATTTCCTCAACTTGAAATCGAACGAAAATAAGTTCCATCATATCATGGTTTTAGGAAATAATTGGATTATGAAATAATAAAAAAAAATTCGCGTGAAAGTATGTTTAAAATTTAAAATATTTTTGATTTCAATTGTCCTGTACTAGTCAGGTTTATATCAAATAAGGTTAACAATTTAGTTTCCATGTCGTCAAGATAAAAAAAAAATTTGAAAAGCTTCCTTTGAGGCGACACTTTGATATTGCAATTATCATATTTCAAATGTAAATAATGATATCGATTTTGTCTCGATAAAATTAAATTGTTAAGTTTTTATAACCCAAACAACCCCTTAATCATTCGATTATTTAGAGAAATGGAGTTATTTTTACTTGCTCTAGAAGCAAACTCTAATTTATTTGAGAAAAAACATTTTATAATCAGACACTTTATTTGAAATAACATTATTTCTAGCTATGTTCTGATATTATACAAACTATAATTGGCTGTGTTATAGAATAATAAGCAAACGAAGTATTCATGTTTTTGTAACAAGGAAAAGCCATTGAAAGAAAAACTACTATATTTACCATTTCATAACTTGTAAACACTGAATTCAAAACTTGTAAATGCTTTATTGTCTTTAAAACTTGATAATTGCAAATTTTTCTACATACTTATTATTTTGAGATGTGGTCTCATTATTACTAATTCCTTTCTGCTGAAAAACATATACTAATAATATTTGGAAAAGTTAAATTGAAATGCCTAATATATATATATATATATATATATATATATATATATATATATATATATATATATATACATAAAGCAATGGAAAATACTAAACACGGAATACAAAAATAAAGAATCTTACCAACAGGCGCTGAAGCTGCCATAATCAGTAAAAAACAAAATAACATTGTAAGACAAAAAAATACTAGAAAAAAATATATAAATGGAATTAAACCAAAAGATAGTGGGAAAGGCCATTTCATCAGGAAGTAAAACCCTAGACCACTATAAAAACAATACACTTTTCTGTTTTGGGAATCGACAAGAGTCAAAAGAAAGATCCCAAATCACCTCGAAGTGCATTGTGGAGTATCCAAGATAAAACAGAATCAAATATTAAAAACACAAAAACAAAAATAAAATAAAGCAGAGGAAAATAACAACAACCTGATACTTCATAATCAGCCGCCAAATTCACAAAAATAAAGAATAGACTATTGACAGTTACAGTGTAAAAGGGATGCAGTTAAGGAAGGAAAAAGGGGCAATTGGTAAAAATTATGTGACGTCACAGGAAAAATCATTGTAGGTACTTCTTAATAAATTTTGGAGGAAAATTGTTGTTGATGAGTGTACGTTGGAGGTCAAGTTTTTGAGAATATTTAAAGTTATCGACGTTGCAGATGATTTTAATGCGATGTAGGTGATTTATAATACAATTTCTATAGATTTTAGCAGAAAGGTTAGAATTCCAAGGAATAAGTCGAATAACATCAAAATTAAAGTCATTACGTTTATCATAAATGTTGGTGTTGGCAGAGTTATCTGAGATCTGAATATAAATATCTAAAAATTGTAATGAAGAGGTGGAGCTATTGGTTTTTTTAAGGAGAAGTTCTGAAGGGTAAATTTTTTGCCAGAGATGAATAAATTCAGGATAATCAAAAACAATCAAATCGTCGACGAAACGGAAAGCAGTAAAGTTTAATAAATTGTAGTTTTTTTCAAACCAGTGTAAAAAAAGATTTGCAAGGATAGTTGAAAAGGAACTACCTTGTGGTATTCCATTAACTTGTTGGTAGATTTGTTCACCATTATAAATAAAATTATTAAAAATGCAAAAATTAATGAGCTTATTCCAATATTCCTGACTAATATTTAGTAAACTATTGTAATCATGATAATAAGCAGTGAGGACATCTTTTAGGTGGAATAAAGGTAGGCTGGAAAATAGATCTTTGAAGTCAAAGGTGTCTACAGATTGAATAATCTTGTTATGCAAGTGCTCTAAAACAGGTTTATTGTTGTTGATAATCCAAGTAAAGCCTTCATTGACAATAAAATGGTATAGTTTATTCAGCAAATTAAAAAAGATGTCACCAGGTTTATTGATGTAAGTGTTGGAGCCACAAGTTATAAAGCGAAAAGCTAAAGGGTTTTTATGGAATTTAGGAGTGATCGGTAACATAGGGAAATTTAATGGTGGAGTTGTTAATTTTAAAATATTTATTGAAGGCAATAATCTTTTTACAGACACTTTTGTAATCTAATTTGGAAAGTTTGTATGTGTCTGATGATTTTAGCTCATTGTCAAGAAGAGACAAGTAGAGGTCTTTACATATGAAAGCATAATTATTGGAGGCCTTGTCCACTGGAGTAATGATAAAATTCTTTTGGATGTGTTTGATAGAAGCATTTAAGTGTTTTTGGTTACGATCATTTCAATTTTCATAATACTATCAATAATATTTCCAATTTTTTCCCTATTAAGAACCTAAATATCTCTAAAGCTTTTAAATACACAACTCCTTTTGGCAGATCTATTTTCAACTATAATGACTTTTGTTCAAATACCATCTCTCACCGTAATACCATTAACTGCTGCTGCAAAGACTCCCTTTATAAAGATTTTATTGATAATCATCACAATCACATCATCACTGGTGACCTAAATTTAATTGATGATCCACAATTAAGGGATGCCCTTTCAAAAGGCACTAAATTTAGACCCATTTTTCAAAAAAATATTGATAAATATAAGCTTTCTTTCCTGATTTCCTGGATCATCAATTAAATTTAGGTCACCAGTGATGATGTGATTGTGATGATTATCAATAAAATCTTTATAAAGGGAGTCTTTGCAGCAGCAGTTAATGGTATTACGGTGAGAGATGGTATTTGAACAAAAGTCATTATAGTTGAAAATAGATCTGCCAAAAGGAGTTGTGTATTTAAAAGCTTTAGAGATATTTAGGTTCTTAATAGGGAAAAAATTGGAAATATTATTGATAGTATTATGAAAATTGAAATGATCGTAACCAAAAACACTTAAATGCTTCTATCAAACACATCCAAAAGAATTTTATCATTACTCCAGTGGACAAGGCCTCCAATAATTATGCTTTCATATGTAAAGACCTCTACTTGTCTCTTCTTGACAATGAGCTAAAATCATCAGACACATACAAACTTTCCAAATTAGATTACAAAAGTGTCTGTAAAAAGATTATTGCCTTCAATAAATATTTTAAAATTAACAACTCCACCATTAAATTTCCCTATGTTACCATCACTCCTAAATTCCATAAAAACCCTTTAGCTTTTCGCTTTATAACTTGTGGCTCCAACACTTACATCAATAAACCTGGTGACATCTTTTTTAATTTGCTGAATAAACTATACCATTTTATTGTCAATGAAGGCTTTACTTGGATTATCAACAACAATAAACCTGTTTTAGAGCACTTGCATAACAAGATTATTCAATCTGTAGACACCTTTGACTTCAAAGATCTATTTTCCAGCCTACCTTTATTCCACCTAAAAGATGTCCTCACTGCTTATTATCATGATTACAATAGTTTACTAAATATTAGTCAGGAATATTGGAATAAGCTCATTAATTTTTGCATTTTTAATAATTTTATTTATAATGGTGAACAAATCTACCAACAAGTTAATGGAATACCACAAGGTAGTTCCTTTTCAACTATCCTTGCAAATCTTTTTTTACACTGGTTTGAAAAAAACTACAATTTATTAAACTTTACTGCTTTCCGTTTCGTCGACGATTTGATTGTTTTTGATTATCCTGAATTTATTCATCTCTGGCAAAAAATTTACCCTTCAGAACTTCTCCTTTAAAAAACCAATAGCTCCACCTCTTCATTACAATTTTTAGATATTTATATTCAGATCTCAGATAACTCTGCCAACACCAACATTTATGATAAACGTAATGACTTTAATTTTGATGTTATTCGACTTATTCCTTGGAATTCTAACCTTTCTGCTAAAATCTATAGAAATTGTATTATAAATCACCTACATCGCATTAAAATCATCTGCAACGTCGATAACTTTAAATATTCTCAAAAACTTGACCTCCAACGTACACTCATCAACAACAATTTTCCTCCAAAATTTATTAAGAAGTACCTACAATGATTTTTCCTGTGACGTCACATAATTTTTACCAATTGCCCCTTTTTCCTTCCTTAACTGCATCCCTTTTACACTGTAACTGTCAATAGTCTATTCTTTATTTTTGTGAATTTGGCGGCTGATTATGAAGTATCAGGTTGTTGTTATTTTCCTCTGCTTTATTTTATTTTTGTTTTTGTGTTTTTAATATTTGATTCTGTTTTATCTTGGATACTCCACAATGCACTTCGAGGTGATTTGGGATCTTTCTTTTGACTCTTGTCGATTCCCAAAACAGAAAAGTGTATTGTTTTTATAGTGGTCTAGGGTTTTACCTCCTGATGAAATGGCCTTTCCCACTATCTTTTGGTTTAATTCCATTTATATTTTTTTCTAGTATTTTTTTGTCTTACAATGCTATATATATATATATATATATATATATATATATATATATATATGCCTGAAATTATTTGATATTTATAATTTGTAATACAATAAACCCTTTTACAAATGTAAAATTTGGAATTGTAAATTAAAGGTTTAAAATTCTTTTTCATTGTTTTATGGTAATTTCTGTTTGCATATTTACTTAAATTTTATAATTTTTTTTATCGTATATAAAAATATTATAACAGTAGTTATCGTATATTTCAGTAAATATATAAATAATATATTCACTTTTTTAATTAAATAACAAGGCTTGTTTCACGTGGGAACTAGCAACAGCTCCGCAGTCTTGTTTTCATTTTTCTCGAATTACTTTTGCATTCTATTTGCTTTGGTATTCCCAACTGAATTATCTAAGAATATTATAGTTGTTATATATTTAAACCAATTATTACAACTTCTTTCGATGCAAGTTTTCCTGGTTAAATTATTAAAACAACCAACAGCACAGCAAGAAGTTGTAATTTTAAAATATAACAACTAAATTAACTTATTCTTAGAAAACTCAATTTCGAAAAAACACCCAAAAGTAATTCGAGAAAAGTGCAAACTAGACCGCGGAGCTGTTGCCAGATCCCAAAACAAGCCCATTAATATAATGGTTTCTGGCTGCCTACTTCTAGCCTCCATTCTGAGCTTTTACACAGTCAATAACGCCTCGTAATTTAGAACCCTGGTCTAGTGCCGCAGTCTATTAAGAAAAGCGTAAATTACACGAGTTACAAAACGTTTATAGCTGTGTTAAAATCCACTTTTTGGAGGTAAAAAATAAGCAGTTAGAAACGCTCCAAACTAGGCACAAAAGTAAAAAATTTCCTCACTTGACTAGGGTTTTAAATTACGAGGCACTATTAGCTACGTTAAAGCTCCTAAAGAGCTAGAAACAGGCAGCCAAAAAACGACTATACTTGTAGCGCCCTACCAGATTAATTCGTTACTATACGCCAGGGGGGTGGAGACTTTTCGCCTCATTCACCTACGTAAATGCGCAGTCTGTTTAGATTCTTGTCTGTGATTCCACCTATGGGATTAAATCCTTAAAGCTTAAGGAAGCGGAACAATCACACAAAAGTCACTCGAAGACACCAGACTTGCTCTTCATAGCAGTCACGACACCTCTTTCCTGATAAGTATCAGGTTTCTGCTTCAATAACTTTAGTGTACCATGCAAATATTGCGAATAAATCCATGATTTACCATCTAAAATGATGAAATGTCCAATCATCTCTTCCCAAATGTAAAGAATGAGTTGGTTGACTATTTCTGATAAGATATTCATCGATACTTGTGAACTAAACCGCGTTTATCTATTCTAATTCTTCTATAGAGGGAGTAGCACAAATAATTAAAACACTGGATTCTAAAAAGTCTACAGGATATGATCTCATATCAAATAAAGCCAAAAAAAAAAAAAAACTTTGGCAAAAGTACATTGTATTCATTACTAATCTTTTTCAACGTCTCCAACTCAACTACTTTCCAACTAATTGGGATACGGTTCTTATAATACGAGTATAAGGTCATAAAATATCTACATGGTAAATTGCGAAAAACACTATATTAACACATAATTGCACTGCCACTAATCGACGGTGTGATTGAAGGTAACGCTTTGCAGATTGCAAGTTAAGAGGACTCCCTTGGAATTCCACATCTTGAAAATCGTAATGTTATTCCTATGGAAAACATTCGCAAGTCAATTGCCGCCACAATTTTAATAAAAGGTTACTAGTTTTTGGTATCATTGTGAAAAACGAAAGGAGTAGATTTCGTAACATTAATTAGTTTTGTGAAAATCACATATTTAGTATTTTTAATAATTTTTTGAAGCAAGTAAAAAATGGAGCATGCATTAAGTTCTGACTTCAAAAAATTACTAAAAATACTAAATATGTGATTTTCACAAAACAAATCAATTTTACAAAATTTACTCCATTCATTCTTTGCAATGATACAAGAAACTAGTCACCTTTCAATAAAATTATGGCGGTAATTGACTTGCGAATGTTTTCCATAGGAATAACATTACGATTTTCAAGATGTGGAATTCCAAGGGAGTCCTCTTAAGTATAAAGAGTCTTTGTGTAGTAGAGGCTTCCTTCGGTTTACAGATGAACGAAAAATATTTGCTAAACTCAAAAGCGAAAAAAATAAGCTCTGTCATATCATTTTTTTAGGAAATAATTAGATTATGAAATTTAAAAAATTCGTGAAAGTATATTTAAAGTATAAAATATTTTTTAATTCAATTGTCCTGTACTACAGCGCGTCCCAAAAGTTTATGGACGGATGTGTTTTTTCAATTTTATGACAGGAAAACGCTAAGCAAGAATTTTTTTATTTTTAATTATCAAACATATCAATACAATATTAGTACTGTACACAAATAAAACAACAACATCACAGATTTCGTGAAAAATGAAAAAAAAATTAAATTTGAGTGTCCCAAAAGTTTATAGACAAGTCCATTTTTCCGTTAAATTTTGTACTATTGTTCAAATTTTTAAACCGTTCTCATTATCACTTGAAAAACTCGATCTGGCATACTTAAAACAAGACTTATTATTGAAATGAAGAATTTCGGTTTTCAATTTAAACCAACTTTGTTCGATTTGCATCTTAGATCTTGAACTGTTGCAAATTGGCGCCTATTTGCATAAATATCCCTCGAAAGTATTCCCCAGAGGTTCTCCATGGGGTACGGGTCAGGACTTAATGCTGACCACTCCATAACTTTAACATTGTGGCGTCTAAACTACTGCATAGTGGCGTTAGACACATGAATTCAGCAGTTGTCTTGCTGTATATTCCCATTTATTTCCCCCTAGCAACTCCCCAAATGGAAGTAAGTGGGCTTCAAGAGTTTCTTGATAAACATCAGAATATTGTCTACCTTTCAAAAAAGCAATATCAGTTGTTCCGTTGAAGGAGAAGGCTCCCCACCCTTACTGAACCCCCTCCTTGTTGCCTGCTTAAAAAGGACCTTGGTTCCTTCCGAAGATTGTGCCAGTAGTACTTCCATCCATCGGGTCCATTTAAATTAAACTTTTTTTCGTCACTGAAACCACACTTAGCCATTCGTCTTTGTAATGCATGTAATTTCTTGCCCACTTAACTGGAGCATCCTTAAGGCGTTTTGTCAGTTTTGGCGTGCGTCGCATTTTATGATATTTTAAAAACTTACTTGCTTTTAGCCTTCGGTGTACTGTAGATTTTGACACTGAAGCTGTAATTTCTTTGGATGTAGATCGTACAGACAATTTTTCGGTCAAAACAAGTCTCAAAATGTCTCTGTCTTGCCTCTTTGTTGTCTTTTTAGGTCTTCCAGGACGAGATTTTGGTTCGAAATTGTCACCTTTCGCTAGGATTTGATAAATTCCAGCTTTGCTACGCTTAATTCTTCTAGTAATATCTACAACTCTCATTCCACGAGCTTCTAAAATATGAATTTGTAAAATTTAATTTTTCGTAAATTGCACGTTGGCAGCCATCTTTGAAATCGATCAAAAAAGAAACAACCCACTAGTTTTTATCTCAGGAAGCTATTTACGTCTCGTGTACAAATAATAGAATATGCACATTTATATTTTTCTTAATAAAAACAGCCCTTAACACCTTTTGTCTATAAACTTTTGGGACAGCATTTTTTCGTTTTTATTTTTTAAAAATAAATTTATGATTCCTCACAGTTTTTTGAACGTTTTATTATTTGAAATACCATCTTAGATATTTGCATAAATTATTTCGTCATTCACCCTCGCTTAGTAATCTCTTAAACTCGAAAAAAACAGCTGTCTTTAAACTTTTGGGACGCGCTGTAGTCATGTTTATACCAAGTAAGTTAAACAATTTAGTTTCCATGTCATCAAAAGATCCTTTTTGAAAAGATCCTTTTGAGGCGACACTTTGATATTGCAATTATTTTTCAAAATTAAATAATATCAATTTTTTTTCTTGACAAAATTATGTTTTTATAACTGAAACAACTCAGCGTTAAACAAATAAAAACAACGAAAGCTATTCAAAATTTTAGATACAATAAATACCACTATTATTTTGCAATAAATCTTTTTATTAAAAATTAAATGGCTTCTCTATTGCAGCTTTCGATTAGTAGTTCATTTAAAGACGCTTGAGGACTGTGTAGGTCTTTGAACTGGTATGCGAAATTAAATTACTGCTTTTGCTGGGGGTATTAGGAGCGCTATATTAGGCATCAAATAATCGTTCGAACGTTTTGGTGTCCTTGAGTTGGTGGTTTTGTTAACTGGCGGCGCTATTTCGATGCCAATTCGGATTTTATTTTCATGAACCAATCATTTCTGTACCTTCAAAGTTGTTTAATATTTCATCTCTTTGTATATTTTAAGTCTTTAGTTTTGGAATATGTTGCTTAGATCACTGCAATCTGTGTGAAAGTTATAGTTTGTTTTTAAATTTTGTACAGCACTTGTGCTAGCCATTTTTCTTATTGTTGATGTTTCTGATAAACTGTTTAGTACGTTTAAGTTCTGAAATTCACTTGAATTTTGTTTCTTTTAAGAGCTTGGTTTTTCTTTAAACCATGTGTATTTGCTAATTAACCCTGTCGATCTTGAATAAAAGATAGCTGCTGCTATTTACTCGAACATTTTATTTCTTGAATATTTTAACATTTAACTGGCCACCCAGTCCTTTTTTTTTATTCAATGATTAATGATTCTTCTGCTACTTATTTATTTTATCATTCGACGTTTCAAATCTACTGATACACTGTGTTGGTCTTTGAACTGGCATACGAAAATAAATTACTGCTTTTACTGGTACTAAGAGCGCAGTATTAGGTATAAAATAATCGTTCGAACATTTTGGCGTTCATTAATGTTTTTGTGTCTTTAAGTTGGTGTTTTGTTTTAACTAGCGGCTTTGTTTCGATGTTACAAGTTGGATTTTATTATCTTGAACCAATCGTTTCTGAAACTTCAAAGATGTTTAATAACTTATCTCGTTTTATATTATAATTCTTTAATTTTGGAATACGTTGTTTAGATCACTATACAATCTGTATGAAAGTTATAGTTTGTTTTTAAATTTCGTACATGCATGTGTGATCGAATTTTTTTTCTTTCTTATTGTTGATGTTTCAGGCAAACTTTTTAGTACAATCAAATTGTGTAATCAATTTGAATTTAGTTTATCTAAAGGACTTGGTTTTTCTTTAAACCTTGGGTATTTCTAAATTATCCATGCCGAACTTGAATAAACGAAAGCAGTTGTTATGTATTTGAATATTTTAATTCCTGAACATTTTAACTTTTGACTGACCACCCCGTGCTTTTTTTGACTCAACAATTAATGATTCTTCTGCTACATAATTATTTCATCATTAGACGTTTGATATCTACTGATACACTTTGAAAATCTTGTAAATTACTTGCTTACTTGGTGTCGGTAGTCGGGGTACTTGATTGTCGTTGAACTTTACCTGAAACACCAACTCTGTTTTGGTTTTTAACATGGAATATTCTCAAATTGCTTTCCATCGATGTGATTAAATTCTTAAAGCTTAAGAAAGCTGTAGGATCTCTCAAAAGTCACTCGAAGACACCAGATTTGCTCTTCATAGCAGTCACGACCACTTTGTTGATAAGTATCAGGTTTCTGCTTCAATAATTTTGTACCATGCAAATATTGTTAATAAAGCCATGATTTACCTTCTAAAATTACGAAAATGTCCAGTCAACTCTTCTCAAATGTAAATAATTAGTTGGTTGACTATTTCTTAAAAGACGTCTATTGATACCTAAGCACTTAACCGCTTTCATCTATTATAATACTTCCATAGAGAAAATAGCACAAATAAATAAAACACAGGATTCTAAAAGGTCAAATATTGTTACTAAAAGCCATGATTTACAGTCTAAAATTACGAAAATGTCCAATCAACTCTTCCCAAATGTAAAGACTTCCCAAAGAGTTTTTTTTACTATTTCTTATAAGATGTTCATCGATACTTGAGAACAAAATAGCGTTCATCTATCATAGTTCTTCTCTAGAGGGAGTAGCACAAATAATTAAAACAATGGACTCTAAAAAGTAATCTGGAAATGATCTGTGATATCAAATAAAGAATTAAAATAATATTTGACAAAAGGTCATTGTACTCATAACTAATCTTTTCAACGCATGTCTCCATTCTCCAACTCAACTACTTTCCAACAAAACTGGATAACCTTTATAATACGAATATATGGTCATAAAACAATTACATTAAATAAAAATAATTAAATAATAAAATATGGTAATTAAATATAAATGGTAAATTGCGAAAGACGCTATATTAACACATAATTTTTCTACCTCCTATCGGCGGTGGGGTCAAAGGAACGTGAAGGTATCGCTTTGCAGACTGCAAGTTAAGTATGAATAGTCTCTGTGTCAGAGAGGCTTGCTGAGATACTTCCTTCGGTTTTATGGATGAACGAAAAATATTTGCTAAGTTTGAAACTAAACGAAAATAAGCTCTATCATATCATTGTTTTAGGAAACAATTGGATTATGAAATAAAACATTTTTCGCGAAAGTATATTTAAAGTATAGAAAAAGTTAAAGTTAGACAAATTAATTTAAACAACGAAAGTTATTCAAAATTTTAGATGCAATAACAACCACTATTATTTTACAATAAATGCTTTTTTATTGAAAAATAAATGGAATTCTGTTTTAATATGTCGTAAAGTTTTCCATTTAAAGACTGTTGTGAACTGTGTAAGTCTTTGAACTGGTAAGCCAAAATAAATAACTGCATTTGCTGGATATTAAGAGCGTTTTTTGGAATCAAATATTCTTTCGAACTCTTGGCCAGTAGTTATTAAAAATTAAAGATTGAAATTCGTTGTTGGAGTATTCGAGGGCTGTTTACGAAAACACGCCAGGTGTTACAAAGTTCGATAGGAATTTGGGGGGAGCTCTCAAAAAGAAAGTTAATGATCGTTGAAGGGCAACATTCCTAGTCATTTTTATATCGAATCAATTTGACTTTTGTAAGAAATAGCAGTTACTCAACTCGAACTTGAAAATTTCTATAAAAACCGGCAGGAGGTAAGACGCTTTTGTGTAAAAAATTAGAAAAATTTGTAAACAAGCTGCTGCGGTACTAGGAATCGGGAAGGTATTTTGACCATAGAATAAGAGACCGCCGAATCAATGGACGAAGATTTGCGTCACTGGGCGAAGTCCCCCTCCGGCAAATTAAAAGTTAGGGGAAGGAAATAGTCCAGTAACCAGGTAGTTTTTTCAGGAAAAAAATACAGAAATTCTTTTCTCAACTGTTTTATATGTTTTCGAGGGTGCTGAATCCGAATATCAACTTTGTTAACAAATTCGGGCATGGGAACATTTTAAAAAAATCGAAAAAATCCCGAAATTTCACCTTTTTTTTGTTTTTTTCCTTCTAGCAGGAAAAGTATTAATTTCTCAACAAAAAAGTCAATGCAAAAGTTAAAGTACTTGAAACAAGCTAAATAAAAGTCAATTACACTATTTATGTCAGATTAATAGTTTAGTTGCTACAGCGCGCTGAAAATCGTGCAAATTACTTCTCAATGTGAAAAGTCCGAAATTTCCACTTTCAGCACACACGCAAAATAGTACTGTCGAAATAGAACTAGGGGTGGAATTAATTGGAACAGAAACTAATCTTGTTGCAAATGGTAGGAAACATGCTTCTAATGAACATACTAAAAATCACTTCCCGAACTGTCGCTCAAAATAAGTTTTTTAGCCGCAATCTTGAAAAAACATCATTTAAAAAAAAATGCAATAAACCATAATAAGTCAAGTTTGGTATCAAATTAAAGGGAATTTTATGCTGACAAAGAATATATACTTAGTTTTAAAACTTAAATATTTGCAAATATGATTTTTGAAGGAAGCGATGAGAAAACGGCCGAAAAATTTCACTGCAAGCCACGGCACTCCTTGTCATTATTGAGATATCCAACAAAAGTTTGCGACCCAGAGCCATGCTTCAGTGAATAACAAACATGTCCCCAATAATAAGTCCCAAAATAATAAGCAATATTGAACAAACCCTCATGAAATGTACCAAAAGAATTGAGAAAGAATGACAAAGTCAACATGGAACCTTGTTTTAAATCATTCAAAATGCAGTGAAATAACTTATGCAATGAGTTTGCTGACCAGTGTTTTCGTTAATCTAACTCAAGCAAGAAGGACGAAAGATTTTGTTGATCAAAACAAGGTAATACATTTTTTTATAGACCGCAATGTGTGTGTGGGGGCAATCCATTCACTGATTTTTCAAGTGCTTTGTAGAATTTTGCTAATGGAATAATATATATTGCAGACAAGGCTAACGTAACATGATTTGAAGCGATATTTAAAACAAACTAGTCTACTTACCTTTTAGAGACGGAACTTAATAGAAAAAGGACTAAGCAGCTACGATGGAAAAAGGAGTAGTAATCAATGCCGTCTTTACCATAAGGGCACACGGGGCCCGTGCCCAGGGCCCCCATTCTCGGGGGGCCCCGAAGGACCGACAGTTTCCTTCACACATTTATACTCAAAACATTTTTGTCGGGCACATCACACGTTTTTCACAAATCAGTCATCTTATCAGAAGGTATTTACAAGGCATATACTACGCCATTATATCGCAGGCTGCGCCTATTACTTTTCTAATTAATAACACTGCCCGATCTGTCCCACCGTTGACCAACTGACTTTTATAGTTAGATACCTAAAAACCATAGCAAAGCAATCAGCGGATTTAAATATCTCAACCTTACATAACCTAATAAAATCAGATAAATTGGAAGAAACTTTTCAAACGTGGAAATTGCTACAAGAATATTGCCTAATTGTAGTGGAGAGCGGTCATTTTCGCAGCTTAAGAAAATAAAAAAGGAATTGCGAGCAACAATGTTACAAGAAAGGCTGAGTAATTTGTCAATTATGTGCATAGAAAATGATATCCTCCAAAAAAGTTTACTTTGAGGATATAATAAAAGATTTTGGTCAACAGAAAAACCGAAAAAAACTGTTATCGTAATCGTAAAACCAGCAGTATTCTAATATCATTAATGACATATTATATCATACTGTATTTGATTACCTATAATAAATGGTCATACTCAGTAAAAAAATTATTATAATTCGCTTTTTTACGTTCCAAAAGGGCCTCAAATTCTTGTGTGCCCTAGGGCCCCAGCCCAGTTTAAGACGGCCGTGGTAGTAATGACTAGTCCTTTCTGGTGAAACTCATCGAATAAATTCAAGTCTTTTAACATACAGGATGCGAGCTTACAAGTTACATTTGCTTGGATAATAAAGGACAGTACGAAAAATTCAATTACGAGCTATCTAAACGTTACCAACTTCCTTTATTGACCATAGCAATCGACGAATGAATAAAACGGACACATATATAGCAAACTCATCAGATTCCATTTATAACAATAAAATTCAATAGACTCCTTGTGCCCAGCAAAGTATTTCCTACGTGCTTGATAACGGTGCATAATTTTTCTGGGACACTTGAACAACATTGGGGATGTCATAAGGAATTACTTGTAGAATGTCAACAAAATTTATGGAAAAGTTATAATAGTGTTTGATGGGTATGAAAAACCAAACATAGCATATATGGAGCGCATTGTTTGCATTACCTTGTTTAGATCTACAAAATCTTTCACCAATCTTGCATGAGTTAGATTAACGGAAAACACTGGTCAACAAACTCATTGC
This sequence comes from Hylyphantes graminicola, assembly GCA_023701765.1. Taxonomy (NCBI): domain Eukaryota; kingdom Metazoa; phylum Arthropoda; class Arachnida; order Araneae; family Linyphiidae; genus Hylyphantes; species Hylyphantes graminicola. Next base: position 11,750,623 of record CM043123.1, read on the forward strand.
ATAAGTTATTTCACTGCATTTCAAATGATTTAAAACAAGGTTCCATGTTGACTTTCAGCCATTCTTTCTAAATTCTTTTCGTAGGGGAGAGTACCCCAAAACGGGATAGCCTATCTATTATTCGCTTTATTTCCTATTGTGTACGCAATATAGATTCCAAAGCTAGATGTCATTAAAAAGCACATTTTCAACTACTTAAAATACCTTTATCACATTTGTTCAATAATATTAATATGTAAAAAATAGTGGTTTCACAAAGTCTTGCACTATCCCGTTTTACCCTACCAAGGGTGGGTAAAACGGGATAGGGATTTCTATGTTAATAGGTTTTTGCTGATTTGACTGTTAATTTAGTTTTTAAAACAAAAATAATTTACGTTTTTATAGGACGAATCTTTTTAATTGTAAATTTAAAAAAATTACACAGCACAAAATCGCATACAAATGTGTTGTCTTCTTCTGCTCTGGAACAGGCTTCGTGGGCCCATCCCTGGCAGCTCGAGCATTGTATCCAGCCTTCTCCAGATTTCGATTCAAGATACAGAGCGTTGCAGAAAATGCATGCTTCATCTGTTTCACGACGATGTCAACATTGGCTAACTGATAATTTTGTTTTAGGGTTTTCTTATGTAATGTCCATTTCCTTCGATTTCGGCAAATGATGATTGTGGTTTTTTTCAGCTTCAGAGTAACATTTTTAAACTTTATTTGCCTCTTTTGAATCTCCACTTGGTTTTCTTTTACGCCTCAAAACATTTATGGAAATGGTCGGGTAAAACGGGACACATCAAAATTATATCCCGTTTTGGGCACCTCAAAAGTGTCCCGTTTTGCCCGACCATGATGCTTTTGACAACTTATATGGCTGGCGCTTGAACCGTCACTCACTAGCGATATTTAAATACAGGAAATTGTTCGTAAAAGAACTGCGAACAAAGCACAGTACTTACCTGAATTGTTTCGAAGGCCCGAGAAGCACAAGGATAGATGTTCTGCAGTCGAAAAAGTACAAAGTAGGTAAAAATTTCACATGAAAACTTTGAAAAATTATTTCTTTGCAAAAAACGTAGCTGGCTTTGAGAGATCAACTGAGAATGGTGTCGTGGTGGTCTAGAACTAGTTTAGCCTTTCTCCAGCGAGACAGCACCACCAGCAGAGATCCGAGGCTCACTATCCCGTTTTGCCCGCCTATCCCGTTTTGGGGTACTCTCCCCTACATTTCATGAGGGTTTGTTCAATATTTTTTTACCGTTTTCCGGAAATTTTTCGCCCGTTTTCTCATCATTTCCTCCTAAAATCATCTTTGTAAATAGTAAGGTTTTATAACCAATAGTATATTCTTTGTCAGTGTAAAATTTCCTTTAATTTGATACCAAACTTGACTTATTATGGTTTATTGTAATTTTTAAAAAAATTGACGTTATTTCAAGATTGCGGCTAAAAAACGTATTTTGAGCGACAGTTCGGGTTGTGATTTTTAGTATGTTCTTTAGAAGCATGTTTCCTACCATTAGCAACAAGATTAGTTTGTGTTCCAATTAGTTCCACCCCTAACTCTATTTCGACAGTATTATTTTGCGTGCTGAAAGTGAAAATTTCGGACTTTTCACATTCAGGTGGAATTGCCCGATTTTCAGCGCGCTGTAGCAACTAAACTATTAATCTGACATAAATAGTGTAATTAACTTTTATTTAGCTTGTTTAAAGTACTTTAACTTTTGTATTGACTTTTTTGTTGAGAAATTAAAACTTTTCCTGCTAGAAGGAAAAAACCGAAAAAAGGGGTGAATTTTCGGGATTTGTTCGATATTTTTTAATGTTCCCATGCCCGAATTTGTTAAAAAAAAAGTTGATATTCGGATTCAGCACCCTCGAAAACATATAAAACCGTTGAGAAAACAATTTCTGTTTTTTTTTCCTGAAACACCCCCTTTTGACTACCTGGTTACTGGTCTAAAATGGGGAGTGATATTTGGTCCAGGATTCGATATTAAAACCGGAAGGGGTTTGGATTTTACACCGGAAGGGCGGAAGTAAAAAAATACCTGTCAAGGGTCGTAGCAAAAACGGAGAGCAACAGAGAGATCTACCTAAGACTTAAAAAAGAGCACAAGCTCTTACTTGCACGCTCCTTATTAAATTTAAGACTTCGTCATCAGTAAGATGAACTTGTAACAGAGTAAGTCCATTCCCTTATCTCCACCGCATGGGCTCCGGTCATTACATTCTATATTAATATTATGATTTAATGTAACTTATTTGTGTTTGTGACTGAGAGTAATTGTAATTTGTGACTTATGAAGTTGGTAATAAATGTTTGTGGCCAACTTCCTGTCATCATCATTTAGGGGATATTGCGGTAGGATTAAGATTTGATAAGTTCTTAATAATTTATGATAGCGTTCTATCTATTCATTTAGTAATTAATATTTAAGTTCGTGATTATTAACATTAACGCAAAGTACTGCACTATACGATTGGCATATCATGAACGGTAATTTTTGCAATTATCAATTACTATCATTCATTAAAACTTCAAATTAAAACATGTACAATTTCGGATTAAGAAGCAAGACGGCCCAAGAACTGGTGCTGTGACTTATTTAATCAATAAGAGCGAACAAATGATGATGGACAGTTGGTTGATTGCAAATATGTCTATTAAAATCTAGTCGCGAGAATTCATGAGAAACCTTCAAATGCCCCAAAAATCGGGTCAGGCTGAATGGATGGACAACAGTAAGAAACGTATATTCTAAGAAAAAAGAATTTTTTTTTAAAGTTGATCTTAATAATAAATGCAAGTTAATTGAACTTGCAATATAATTTTTTAAACTGGGATAGGGAAATGTTGAATTTTTTTTTAAATGAAAATATTCTCTTAAACCAATCGTTTCTGAAGCTTCACAGAGGTGGTTAATAATTTTTCTGTTTGTATATTTTAAGTCTTTAGTTTTGGAATATGTTGTTTAGATCACTACAATCTGTGTGAAAAATATAGTATGTTTTTAAATTTCGTACAGCACTTGTGTTAGCCATTTTTCAATTCTCATTGTTGATGTTTCTGACATAAACTTTTTAGTACATTTTAATTCCTGTAATTCACTTGAATTTTTTTTCTTTTAATGACTTGGTTTTTTTTAAACCTTGTGTATTTGCTAATTAACCATGCCAATCTTGAAAAAAACGATAGCTGTTGCTATTGACTCGAACATCTTATTTCTTGAATATTTTAACATTAAACTGACCAAACCGTGCTTTTTTTTACTCATTGATTAATGATTCCTTCTGCTACTTAATTTTTTTACCATTCGATGTTTTAAATCTACTGGTACACTTACTTGGTGACCGTAGTCGGAATACTTGATTGTCGTTGCACTACATCTGAATCACCACCAACTAATGATTCTTCTGCTACTTATTTATTTAACCATTTGACGTTTTAAATCTACTGATACACTTTGAAAATTTTGTAAATTTCTTGCTTCCTTGGCGTCGGTAGTCGGAATACTTGATTGTCGCTGCACTTTACATGAATTACCAACTCTGTTTTGGTTTATAACATGGCGAAATCTCAAATTGCACCTATATGATTAAATCCTTAAAGCTTAAGAAAGCTGTAAGCTCACACAAAAGCCAATCGAAGACACCATACTTGCTCTTCTTAGCAGTCACGGCCATTCTTTCTTATAAGTATCAGGTTTCTGCTTCAATAATTTCAGCGTACCATGCAAATATTGTTAATAAAGCCATGATTTACCCTCTAAATTTACGAAAATTTCCAGTTAACTGTTCCCAAATGAAAGAAATGTGGTTTTTGACTATTTTTTAAAAGAAGTCCATCGATACCTAAGCACTAAACCGCTTTAATCTATTCTAATACTTTCATAGAAAAAATAAAAATGACTTTTTTTAAGGAGTTGCTAGTATTGATGCTGCTTAACGCTTTTTTTTCGATAGAACTCCAAATTTAGTCTAATAATATTAAATCTGCGCCACCTAACCGCCGGTCGAAAAGGAATAAAATATTTTTAATTCAATTGTCCTGTACTAGTCATGTTTATTCTAAATGACTTAAGCAATTTAGTTTTCATGACGTCAAGGAAACCATTTTTGAAAAGCTTCCTTTGAGGCGACACTTTGATATTGCAATTATCATTTTTTAAAAATAAATAATGATATCGATTTTTTTTCTAGATAAAATTGTTTAATTTTTTTGTAACCCAAACAACCATGCGTTAGACAAATTAATTTCAACAACGAAAGCTATTCAAAATTAAGATACAATAACTACCACTATTATTTTTTAATAAATGTTTTTATTGGAAAATAAATGGCTTCAAATAGATATGATATAGAGTTGTAAAGTTCTATTTAAAGACGTTTGATTACTGTGTTGGTCTTTGAACTGGTATTCGAAAATAAATTTCTGCTTCTACTAAGGTAATAAGAGCGTCATATTAGGAATTAAATAATAGTCGTTGGAGCATTTTGGCGTTCATATACGTTTTTGTTCTTAAAGTTGAAGTTTTGTTCCTTGAGCTAGCGGCGTTTTTCGAAGACAATTTTGATTTTACTTTCTTGAACCTTACACAGCATTAAGGGGTCGTAGGAGTCTTAAAAATGTGCAAAGTTAGTTTGGTTTGGTTTGAATTATCGTCGCACTAGAGCTACACGAGGGCTATTGGCGACGGGCGTCGTATTTTAGAACCATACAGTCAGGTGACGAGCCACACCTGAATAGGCACCCAACGCAACCGTTAAGGGCGACATCGTACGCAGCGTTAGGACTTTGAAGGATATTTAACGTGCACTCCCTTACACGGGGTATTATTCGTCGGACATTTTTGGCTGCACGGACCGTTTATAGGTCGGCAGCTATTTTGGCGAGCAAAGTTAGTTAGGTTTGAACTATAGTCGCACTAGAGCTACACGAGGGTTATTGGCGACGGGCCTCGTATTTTAGAACCACAGTCAGGTGACGAGCCAACACCTGAATAGGCACCCAACGCAACCGTTAAGGGCGACATCGTACGCAGCGTTAGGACCGTATTATTCGTCGGACATTTTTGGCTGCACGGGCCATTTTTAGGTCTGCAGCTATTTTGGCGATGCCCGGGCCCGATCCTGGGACCTTCAACATGCTAAGCGAGTGCTTAACCAACTGGGCTCCCCAGCCCCAAAATATGCAAAGAAGGTACTACAAAGTATAGTTTGATCTTCCATATAATTTTTTAACTACTCAATATATAAGTATAATTTTTTATATGTAATTCTACAAGGATTCATTTAATACAAAACAAATTTTAAAAGTTATGAAACTTTAGCCAAAACTAAAATAAATTATATTAAACATAAAGCTATTTGAAAACATTGGGATTAGTCTTGCGCAGCAAATTGTGAGGTCAAAATTGAACAAATGACCAAGAAAATGACTTTATATTGTACAAATATGCACAAAAAAAAGACTTATACCTAAATTCTTAGCTCAATTTTAATTAGAAATCATTTTAAGAACTTTTTTCTAAATTTTTTTTTTAAATTTTGATTTTACATTTTTTTTAAAAATAATTTCTAATTAAAATTGAGTTGAGAATTTAGGTATAAGTCTTTGTTTGTACATATTTGTACAATGTAAAGGCATTTTCCTGGTCATTTTTTTAAATTTTGACCTAAATTCAAGCCTAATCCTAATGTGTTCAAATAGCTTTATGTTTAATATCATTTATTTTAGTTTTTGCCAAAGTTTCATAAATTTTAAAATGTGTTTTATATTAAATAAATCTTATAGAATTACATATAAAAAAATTATACTTATATATTGAGTAGTTAAAAAATGACATGAAAGATTAAACTATACTTTGTAGTACCTTCTTTGCATATTTTTAAGACTCCTATGACCCCTTAAGATGGTGAGCATTTTGGTAACTAAAGAAACAAAAAAAAAAGGAAAATGTAGAAAATAATTAATCTTATCGAGCAAAATTTTTACAAATAATACCTGAATTGGGTCCATCTTTTATGACAAACTCACTTTTTTAATTCTTAATAACGGAATACTAATTTCACTCACCAATATTTTGTATAGCTTATATGTAGCTCCTTAAATAAAAACCCAACTTTATTTGATCAAATATCTTTTCAACGAAAAATTGCTTTAACCCTTTCAGTCCCAGTGATGCCATTTGGCATCATCACTTTCAATATTTTTTCCCAAATGTTTATTTCCCGTTACGACATCCAAACACACATCATTCGATTCTTCACACTTTCTTCCTATAAGACAATATTTTACATCAATCTCAATAGAAGTCGGAACTACTATTTTTTTTTTATTTAGAAAATAGGTAACAAGCGTTTCACCTGATTTTTGAAAAGTTCACTTCAGTTCCACGTATTTAAAACGCAATTTAAACTATTTTGGTTAAAAAAATTACTAATTTTTTTTAAATAATATGGTCAGATACCTTAAAATATATAACTCGAAGTGTTTTCAGGGGTAACACATATATTTTTATTTTGTTGTTTACCACAATTGAAAAATTTTGGCATTATTCCAAAAACCATATAAAAATTGAAATGATTTTTTTTCTCATGGAACTCTTATTTTTGACCTAAAATAATCTTATTTTGTGAATATCAGATGTTTCTGTAGTGTAGTAAATTTGTGGGACTGAAAGGGTTGAATCCCTCAAAATAATTTAAACCTAATACATTCCCAATCATAATTGAATCGGTGAGTGCAGAAACCACTTCATCAAAAAAATCCGAAAACTCGTTTTCAATGAAAATACGCGTAGAAAGGCAAAATGCGTGTTGGGTGCAAAAACTATGTTAGTCTGTTGAGTAGTTCCGTAAATACAGGGCGTTTGTTTCGAGTGTTGAGTGCAGAAGTAGAGGAGGAGTTATTACGTTTTTTCTCCCTCCTGAAAAATTTGAAATTTGTGACTGACGTTGTTTCTGCACTCACCGATTCAATTGTCCCTAACAGACACTTTAACCCTCTAATACATACTGTTACCGTTTGGTAACAAGTTACATAATCCTCTTTATTCTATTAAAGTAGACCTCCCTCTTGACAAATTTGTTTGTTTTTTCATCTATTACATTCCATTTTGAAGTTTTAGTTAATAATAACCCTCATAGATGACAGTACTAAAAGTGTATTCGAAATTAAAGAGTGAGGTTATTGACTGTGTTGCGAAATTACGCTTTTGACAGAATTCAAAGTATAATAATATTAATACACACTAAATACAAATAAATTGTTTTGAAAAATTAATTGTTGTTAAAGAGGGTTATTTTGAAATATATTTATTGTAGTTTTCTAGTCATTATTATCAAAATTGGAATTTTGTAGTTGGTTTTGGTAATATGGAAAAAAATTTAAAAATTGAAATTATTTAAATTCTAATGCAGTTAATTTTTTTTTCAGTATTTTTCCCATAATGTATGAGTATTAAAGATTCATATATAGTTTTTCGGGATGAAAGAAAAAATTCATGCATAAGAGGGTTAATGTTTAGTATTATTTAATGAATTTTTACTAGCAGCTTAAGTTCCAGGCTTGAGAAGCTATTATTATAATTAAAGTGCTCATATAAAAATAATAAAAAAGCAATTATTTGGTAATCACAATTTCATTTCTTTAAAAAAATTGAAAACATACACTTGGTATAAATAAGGTTTTGCTCCTCGAAAAGAGATAAGAATCAATAAATTTATCTGCTTTTTATAATATCTTTATATATATTTTTAAAACTTATACACTCAGCAAAAACATGCGTTCAAAAATTACAGTTACTAATCTAACCTGCAAGTTATTTATCCGAAACATTAAAAAACAGATGCTGAACTGCATTTCGGGAAAAATACATGCGTGCTATGCCTTTAACGCAATTTTCGTACTGAGCATGTGTAATTATTTGGTCCCAATACAACTGTTGTATTTTTTTTTTAAAGTTAATTGTGATAACTGGGAACAACAAAAATTTTTGTATTGAAGGTCGACGCACATTTATTTTCAGTGTAGAAATTAATACAGTTGGAGACAAATTAATTCGAAATTTATTTAATTTACATAAATTATTGAAAGTTAGTTCAATAATAAAAACAACAAAAAGTTATAATATATATATTTTAAACCCAATTAGGTTCTTACTATAATCCTCACGCTGCTATGCAAAAGTCGTGGGTTACGAGTATCCCTTGTTTTGCCTTCCTTCTGGATGCTTTCTACAGTCACTACACTGATATGCATTTACAATGACATAAATGCCTTGGACGAGGTTAGTTAGCCTTTTAATATTTTAAAATTTGTTATTGTTTAAATTTTGTCAAATAACATAACATATATGAAGAGTACACGGGAAGAAGCGATTGATTTATTAGGCGGACGCCCGCAACTGTCTGCTTGGCGGCATAAAACCGGTTTCTCTCTCTCTTCTTCGCTTGGTCCAAGCGTCGGGATTGCCAATCGCCTGAACTTGGTAGCTAGGAGCCACAGAGATAGTAGTTAAAGTACTACACGGGTATATCACGTGACCTACAACACTGACTTCATTGCTTGCGCAACCCGTCGTTAGCATTGGAGGTCACGTGATCTGCCACTATATTACTTTAACTATGACATCTATGGTAGGAGCTGGTTTCCTTACACCAGTTTAGGCGATCACTCGCTATCATCGCCAAAGTGGCCTGCTAAGGAAACTTCTCTGAAAAATCAATCGGTTTTTCCCGTGTACTCTTCATATATATTCTAAGATTTTTAGTAGTCATATTACTTTTATCCAAAATTTTATTTTTTGGAATGACTGGATAATTTATTTATTTCTAAAACTTTGTATACAATATTCAATTAATTTTATAAAGGGGACAAATATAGTGACAATTTTTTTGTTGTAAAATATGATTTCCTTAATACAAATGCCAAATACATTATTCATAATATTTTTATGCAAAATGGCATAATTTTTTTCAATAATTGGATAAAGTGTTGAGATTATTTTTATACAAAATAGTTTTGCTTAAAATCAGTGTCGGATTAGGTTTTCATATTAATTACTTTATTAGAAAAGTATGCATTTTATAAAATGATTAAAAATGTGTTTTTCTTTTAGGGTAAGGTGGGGTAAGTGGGCCACCTTTTTGGCATAATTCGACTTCAGACCCTCATACCACTGGATATAATCGGCCAAACAACTTATTTTTTTTGTGGTCCATTCTCTCATACGTTACAAATGTACCCATGGCAACCTTAACACAAATTGGCAAATAATAAATTTAAAAAATATGTTTTTCTTTTTGGTCATCCGAGTGGCCCACTTGCCCCGCATGGTGGGGTAAGTGGGCCACCCCCCTAATATATTTTTACACATAACTGGTAGAGATATGGTGGGGCAAGTGTAATAATCTACATGATTTTTTGAGTGTTTGAAAAAAAAAGTAATGATGTATCTTTAATAGTTCCCGCATAGCAACTTTTTCTGGCATGCAAGCTTACTACAAGAAAAAATACGTTCATTTTCATCTTGTCATTTTTGCAAGTTGTGTAAAAAAATGTTAGAGCTACAGATTTTAAGCTGGCCTATGTCAATGAATAGGACTATGAATAGTGAATATGACAAACCCTATGAATCAGTGAATATGACTTTTTTTTTAAGTATATTAAAGAGTTGGGGCAAGTGGGCCACCCCTGGCCCACTTACCCCACCATTGTGGTGGCCCACTTACCCCAAACGGGGGGCAACTGGGCCACCCCAATTTTCTTTTAACCTTATCAACATCACAAGTACATGACACTACAAAAAGATACTATGTTTTATACACTTTCAAAATATATAACATTTTGTTTTGTATCATGAACCGTTTGGAAATAAATAAAAAAATAGTGTGATGGCGTGAATTACGAAAAGATGCAATTTTAAAAAATTTCACAAAAAGGATTGTACCTTGTTACATACTTCAATTAAAATGATGACATAATGTTTCCTGCATCTATTGGGGTAAATACGTAAAAATATTGTAACATATTTTTTTTACGTCCATAATTCGGGAAATGCCAGGGGGGGTGGCCCACTTGCCCCAATGGCCCACTTACCCCACCTTACCCTATATAAAATATTATCTGTTTTATAGAATGATTGGATAAAGATGGTTCATTTGGTGGATGATAGTATTTCTTTTCTTATTTCATTAATTCAACTTTTCTTATCCAATATGTCCGATAAAAGTCAACCATTACCTCGAAGCCAGGAAGTGAAGGTATTTTTTAATTTCTTTTGGTGGTTAATTACATTGTGTCCCAAAATGGACTGCATGTCTTTAAAAATTAATAAAAAAGACATGGGTGGAGATACTAGCACAATTCTTGCAGAAAACGAATGAGTCATGTCTGGAATTTGATATGAAACGCTTTATTATGTTCAATTTAACTGACAGATGGCGTTTTAATACCGTGTGTTGGCTGTATGAAAGAACTAGACATTCTTATACACCTAAAAGAATGAAATTTTCAGCAGACTGAACATTTCTGACCACGTGTCCTTCTTTTCGGTGTATACGCATGCCTAGTTCTTTCATATAGTCAATACACGGTATTGAAGTGCCATCTGTCTGCTTAATTGAACATAATAAAGTGTAATAACTTAAACTTAAGTAACACAATAAAGCGTTCCATATCAAATTCCAAACATGACTCATTGATTTTCTGCAAGATTTGTGTTAATATCTCTATCCATTCCTTTTTTATTAATTTTTTAAAACAGGTAGTCCATTTTGGGACACCTTGTATTAAAAGAAAACTAAAAAAGTTTACTTTATAAAAAAAAACTCTAAGCAATGTACAATATTACAATAAATTAATGAATAAATTACATTGAACTACTTATTTAGATGTTACCTTTTTGTGCTTTGTTTACTTTTTGTGTTTTCTTTCATGAGAATATTGAGCTGAATTAAGTTCTTTGGTCGAATACATTTTAAGTACTCTCATTTGTTTTTGATCACCCAGAAATATACAGGGTTGTCCAGAAATAAGTTTCCCAACTCAGAGGCCTGTGCAGGATGCGGTATTGGTCAGAAAGTGATAAAATTTGAGATACAGACATTTCAGATCATGTGCTCTCAATTTATTACACAAAAAATAAGTTCATACATTTGCCGTTAGGTGGCGCTACAGATCAAAATGGCATTCTCAACAGTTGTTCTACAGGGTGATTGGTTGGTTGGTTGGTAGACATATTAGGCTTTTCAGGTAGACATTTTCAGGCTTGTGTGCTTGGTCGCAAGGACCCGCTTATAAACCATCGTCAAGTAGGACAACACAAGACACACACATACACAAATGACAGATCCTGCCATCTGTCGCCACCTCCACAATTTAGACATGTACCTGAAGGGGAGGGAAATAGTCTCCAGGAACCTGTACCCATAGTAAACTGCGCAATGACCGACCACAGGACTTTCGGAACCCAACAGATTTAGCGAGCACGTACTCCGCATATACTCGGTAGGTCTTCAGTGGCACCGGGACTCGATCTCTCGACCTTCCGATCTCGAGACCGAGATCTTGACCACAGGGCTCCCTAAAGCCCCTTCTACAGGGTGATTATAAAGAAACTTTGCCAACATCTGTGCTTCTAGAGTCCGTTACAGTTAAGTTAACCGATCGAGATGAGATTTCAAATATAGTTATTTTGAATTGTGCAATCGAGATTCTGTGATTTACATTACAGTGGTGCTCACGGTTACGGCTATAGTTACAGAAACTTGAAAATTTCGAATGGCAACGCCTAGTTTTTCCTGTCTCAAAATGTACAGCGCTTGCGAAAACCTTAAACAGCGTTGGAACGGCTCCGATATGTCTAAACACCGACGTGTTATTAATAACCATTAAAGACCGGCCATCAGATGGAGCTGATTAAGTTTATGAGACTTACTGTTAAGATTTTTATTGGAAAAAAAATGGCTTAAACAGCCATATGATTGAGATGCGCACTTAGTAAATTTGCTGTTTAAGGTTGTTTTTGTTTTTTTTTTTGATAAAACCCTTAACAGTTAGTCCATAAACTTAATCAGCGCCATCTGACGGAAGGTCGTAAATGGTTATTTATAACAAGTCGGTTTTTAGACATATCGGCCGTTCCAACGTTATTTAAGGTTTTCGCATACGCTGAGCATTTTGAGACTGGAAAAGGTAGGCTTTGCCACTCAAAATTTTCGAGTTTCTGTAACTATGACCATAACCGTGAGCACCACTGTAATGAAATTCACAGGATCTCGATCGCATACCTCCTAATAACTATATTTGAAATCTCATCTCGATCGGTTAACTATAATGGACTCTAGAAGCACAGATGTTGGCTAAGTTTCTTTTTAATCACCCTGTAGAACAACTGTAGAAAATGCCTTTTTGATCTGCAGCGCCACTTATCGGGAAATTTTTTTTGTAATAAATTGAGAGTGCATGAACTGAAAAGTATGTATCTCCAATTTTATCACTTTCTGACCAATACAGCATCATGCACAGTCCTCTGAGTAGGGAAACTTATTTCTGGAAAACCCTGTACTTGCAATATTTAAGTTACTTCTTCAATAAAGGTATATTATTCTAGGATCAATGTCCTCTTGATGGAGTATCTCTGCCGTCTCGTTTGACATTTAGTTATTTATTAGGGTACGTAAACTATTCTCTTTTTAATGAAAGATACCCACATTTCATCTGACTATGTGATATGAAAAGTAACGTTTAAATATCTAGTGTGCGATGCTAACTGCCACTCTAACGGTGTCGTCCCAGCTACATCTAACATTGTCTTATACCCCTCAAACAAACCACCCAGCAGCTAATTCGTTCAAACTACAACGGCTACGCCCACGTTGACGTCACAGCTAAGTCAAACAAACCCCGCCCCGCCCCGTTTGAATCGTTCATTTGCCATTTGGAGAACTCATATTAAAATTTCAGTATAAGTGCCACAAAATTTGTAGCAAAAGTCCCCTCTAAATGACGCTTCCAGTACGAAATGGATCTCAATTGTGGAGTTGCATATTCTGAAACTGTCTTGGATAGCTCATTAGTTAAAACAAGAATAATACTAAATAAGTATTAAGAGTTGTATGCCTTATCATTAAAAACTGCTTATGTTATTTGATTTTCGATAATTAATCCGAAATGTCATTCTATACACTGAATTTAGTTACACTACTAATAAATTTTGGTGGTTGGATTCACCAAAAATGAGGTTTGGAAGTAGTTGCAAGAGCTGTATGGTGAAAAGTTTCACCATATTTTCCTCATTCGTTCAATTCATTGCTCAGGCTTTTTCACCTCACAGCCGTTGCAGCTGCGGGAAACATTATTATTGTAAAACCAAGCACTGAATTTTCAACAGTGTATAGCGATCAGCACCACATAATTATTGAATATGTTTTCCTTAAAAAAATCCTTAATAATTGTTTTAGTATTTTCTTATTACTTTTAAATAATATTTTAATCAAACACTTAAAGAATTATGACAAATACGCATTTTTTGCAGGCTACTCACAAAGAGCATTCAAAATAGTTTACATCAAGATTATTTGCTGCCACTTTGCTCTGAACTAAGAAGCTCCTACGTCATAAACAGTTTTTACAATGCATATTCATCCAAAAAAGAGTAAACAACATTGTTTTCTGTTATTTTTTAGCTTGTACGAATTGTTTATCTGTTTAAATATTAACGTAAAAAAGCTATTAACGATTTTTACAATGAACTTTGAAACCATAGTACGATTTTGTTTTTAGAATAAATAAGAATAAATCTTTCTTGATGCTCTTTTAAAACAAAATTGTGATTTAATTGTGAATTTTTTCAATTAATTATTTTCCTTATTTCATTAATTGTAATCTTCTGACTAAACACATTGGATATTTTACAGAGGGCCTTTTCCTACTAGAAGAGAGAATCTCATAGACGAAGAAACAAGCATCGACAATGAAAATGAATCAGGATTTGACCAGTTGTATCCAAAAGGAAAATCATTGTTTATGATCTTGCTCAAAATTTCAAGAAAATTCTTAGTAATTTCTTCTATATCAGAAATCTTATACACTGCTCTTTATTTCCTTCCAGCTTACATTCTTAGGTAATATTTAATTTTTTTTTCAAAATAATATTTGCACTATTAATCTTTTTGCTAGTTCAAAAACATCCGGTAGCAACAGAAGTCTCAAAAATCATATTTGGCTGAAAAAAAACATTATTACTTAAATTGATGTAGAGTAAATATAATTTTGACGTCCAATGTAGTTATTTTGTTCTTTTGGCGTCAATTCATAATGATTTCAATCATTCTATATCCCTTTTCGACGGCGGTCAGATGGCGCTGATTTAAAATTATGAGACAAAATTTGTGGTTTTATCGAAAAAATGCGTTAAACAGCATCAATGCCAGCAACTTCTTAAAAACAAAGTCTTTTTTTATACAAATAAATGAATGGTACAAGTCAGCTGCTTCGGTATCGATATTTCTTAAGAGCTTGAACATTATCTTTAATATCCGCACGATCTTGCGAGCCCTGTAGGAAAGGGATAAATTATAAAATTTTAGCTACATCATTAATTACGTCTTTTTTTACTTTAACCTTCTAATGCATGAATTTTTATTTTCATCCCCAAAAAATATATATGTATCTTTAATACACACACATTATGGGAAAAATACTAAAAAAAAATTTAACTGCATTAGAATTTAAATAATTTAAATTTTTAAATTTTTTTCCATGTGACAAAAACCAACTGCAAAATTCCAATTTTGATAATAATGACTAGAAAACTACTAAAAATATTTCAAAATATCCCTTTTTAACTATGATTAATTTTTCGAATCAATTTATTAGCATTTAGTACTAATATTATAATTCTTTGAATACTGCCAAAAACGTAATTTCACAAAAGTTAATAACCTCACTCTTTAATTTTGAATACACTTTTACTACTGTCATCTATGAGAATTATTAATTGATAAAACTTTAAAATGAAATGTAATAGATGAAAAAAACACAGATTTGTCTAGGGGGAGCTCTAATTTAATAGAACAAAGTTGATTATGTTACTTGTTACCAAACGGTAACAGTATGCATTAGAGGGTTAAACACGTTAGTTAACAGCCAAATACAGCAATCGAGATTATTTTAAAACTACGCAATTTCAACCTTCACGGCCAAATTGAGCATTTCAATATTTTTCAACGTCAGAAAAACCGTTTCAGTCCCTTCGGCTAATATTATCTACAGCAAAGTATTAAACTCCTCAGAATATATTTCTTGCCTTGTTCTAGCCTACTTCTGGACAACGATAAAGAGGACTGGCACAACTATCTCTTTGCAAGTGCGCTATTTATTACACTGCTCTTCTCTGCTTTTGCTGATTCGCAACGAAAGTATTATGGACTAATGGGTGCTTTGAGAATCAGAACAGCTTTAATGACTGCTATCTTCGAAAAGGTAAGAATGACTATAAAATACAAATGTACGGTTTTCATTTGCAAATTTGTTCGAAATTAATTCTTAACCATCTTTGATGGTTACATATTAACGTTCTAGTGCATACTGTTGCCACATGGCAACAAGTAACATAATCCACTTTATCTCTTCAAAAATATCGATACCAAAGCAGCTAACTTGTACCATTCGTTATTTGTATAAAAACATGACTTTTTTTAAAGGAGTTTCTGGCATTCACGTTGTTTAAAGCATTTTTTTTCGATAAAATTCAAAAGACTTTTTTTTTTCGATAAAACAAATTTAGTCTCATTATTTTAAATCATCGCCATCTGACTGCCGGTCTAAGAGTTAAGGGAGCTAAATATGTAATATAAATCGCTTTGTGCTGGAACTTAATTATTTCTATTTTTAAAGCTTTGGCAATGTCATAGACTTAGCATAGCAGATGATGTATCAAACTTGGGGAAATTGTGTTCTTTGAATTATATACAAAAAAATATTTTTCTTTAAATAATTAACTTTTTCATTTTAAATCATCAATATACAGGGTGTCCCAAAATGGAGTACCTGTTTTTAAAAGTTAATAAAAAAGAAATGGATAGAGATATAAACAAAATTCTTGCTGAAAACGAATGAGTCATGTCTGTAATTTGATATGGAACACTTTATTATGTTAGTTATGTTTATTACGTTATTATGTTATAACACTTTTTTTATGTTCAATTTAACCGAAAGATGGCGCTTCAATAACGTGTTGGCTGTATGAAAGAACTAGGCATGCGCATACATCGGAAAGAAGGACACGTGTTCAGAAATGTTCAGTTCTGACCACGTGTCCTTATTTTTGGTGTATACACATGCCCAGTTCTTTCAAACAGCCAACACACGGTAATAAAGCGCTATCTTTCGCTTAAATTGAACGTTATAAAGTGTAATAACATAATAACGTAATAAACATAACTAACATAATAAAGTGTTCCATATTAAATTCCAGACATGACTTATTCGTTTTCAGCAAGAATTGTGTTATTATCTCGATCTATTTCTTTTTTATTAACTTTATCGCTATAGTAGGATGATATCAGTAATATTTTACTGCCACGATGTGGATTAATGTGTATGTTGCCAATAACAAGAACAAAAGAAATAATGCTGATCAACGCTAAGAAAATAGAAAATTACCATTTTAACCACCTAGTTAAAATGGTAATTTTCTATTTTCTTAGCGTTGATCAGCATTATTTCTTTTCCATTTACAGAGAACCTTGCAGCTTGTTTACTAATTTTACTGTTTGGTTTGGCTGTTTTTGTAAGCTAATAAAAATTTACCTTCATTTCTCTGCCTAATTGTAGAAGCATTAAATTATTAGCTTATTTCGTAATAATTGGCTACTTTTATTATTAATTTTTAAAAAATTGTAGGGAAAAAATACCTTATTTTTTATTGTAATATTTAATAAAGTAAGGTAGTTAATAATTATTAAAAAAAATATTGCCATTATTACATATAAAAATAGTTTTTAAAATTCTTTATTTTAATGATATTTTCATTTCTGCGGTTTTGTAGGCATTAAAAGTTTCTCAACAATCTCTCTCCGAGACTGTCAAGTCTCTAATAATCACTCATTCCGACAACGTATTTAAAATGATATACATGATGAGTGAAGTCTGGGGCTCTTGCATTCGGTTAGTCGTTGGAATCTATATTTTTTGGAGTTTTTTCGGAACATCCTGTTTCGTCGGAATAGCCACAGCTATGCTATTTATACCAGTCAATGTGATAGTCGAGCATGCTGTGAGTCATTACCAGGTAATGTTTGTTAAAATATTTTATAATCCATTACAAAATGCTATAATTATTATAAATATACGGTGTGTTCCAAAATGGACTACCTGTTTTTAAAAGTCAATAAAAATAAATGGATAGGGATATTAACACAATTCTTGTAGAAAACGGATGAATCATGTCTGGAATTTGATATGGAACACTTTATTATGTTAGTTATGTTTGTTATGTTTTTACACTTTATTATGTTCAATTTTACCAAAAGATGGGTCTTTAATACCGTATGTTAACTGTATGAAAGAACTAGGCATGCGTATACACCAAAAAGAAGGACACGTGGTCAGAACTGAACGTTTCTGAAAGCGTGTCCTCCTTTTCGGTGTATACGTATGCCTAGTTCTTTCATGCAGCCAACATACGGTATTGAAGCGCCATCTTTCACTTAAATTGAACATTATAAAGCTAATAACATAATAAACATAACTAACATAATAAAGTGTTCCATATCAAATACCAGACATGACTCATCCGTTTTCTGCAAGAATTGTGTTAATATCTCTATCCATTTCCTTTTTATTAACTTTTAAAAACAAGTAGCCCATTTTGGGACACCCTGTATATAAACAAAAAGTAACAATTATTTAATAATGAAATATACATATATATGTAAATAATATAGGAAATGTAATTACGCAGCTGTGTTATTGCATATAAAAAGATAAAGTCCATTGTATTTTCTATATTTTAAGTTGTTTGGGGAATTAAAATTTGTTATCGAAGATATGCAGCTATAAAAAATTAGTTCACTAATAAGATATTATTTTATAATAAGATAGTATTTAATGGTTTTTCATTTGTTATTTATGGTTGATGTTAAGTTTCAGAGTTTTTTGTTAGCAGATTCAATACAAAATCCTTTAAAAAACAATTTCTACTGACTTTTATGCTTTACGATACTATATATGCGATGCAAAAAGTGACGAAAACAAAAACTTTAAAAAACGGTATAAAACAAACCAAATATCCGAGGAAGATCCCAAGCCATCATCAATATCTCAAGCTCTCTCTACCAATTGTCTAGGAAATAGTAGTATTTTTCTACTTTATGTTTTTCATTTGTTATTTATGGTTGATGTTAAATTTCAGAGTTTTCTGTTAGCAGATTCAATACAAAATCCTTTAAAAAACAATTTCTACTGACTTTTATGCTTTACGATACTATATATGCGATGCAAAAAGTGACGAACACAAAAGTAGAGAGAAAACACCGATTCTGCATCAGTGGCGGATCAGCGGATCAGACCCTCCACTGGAAGTGGCTCTGACGTCACCGGAAGGGGCGTGGCGGAAGGGGGCGTGGCTGATATGACGTAACGGATATGACGTAAGTGGAGTTGAGTTGTTTGGGTGCTGAAAGTTGAGTTGTTTGAGTCCTGAATGTTGAGTTGTTTGAGTCCTGAAATCCTTAGGGAAAGTTGAGTTGTTTAACTCCTGAAAGTTGAGTTGTTTAACTCCTGAAATCCTTAGGGAGAGTTGAGTTGTTTAGGTGCTGATATGACGTCACAGTTCTATGTCGTGGCGCCATCTATCGGTGAGAATAATAAGTATTAAAATTGAATATATTTAAAAAATAGGTAGTGCTGCCCTCTAGTGAATAGAGATTAAAGTTTATTAAAAATAGGTTTAAGTTAGTGCTGCCCTCTATCGAAAGGGAAATGTATGATTTTAATGTGAAATTGTTACATTTTAGCACGAAAAAATATTAAAAAGTTTATTTGACAAGATTCGAACCTACGATCTCCTATAACGTCACAGTTCTATGTCGTGGCGCCATCTATCGATGAAAATAATGAATATTAAAAAAGATTATATTTAAAAAAATAGCTACTGCTGCCCTCTAGTGTGTGTGAATAGAGGTTATAGTTTATTTATTCATTAAAAATAGTTTTAAGTAAGTGCTGCCCTCTATCGACAGGGAAATGTATGATTTTAATGTGGAATTGTTACATTTTAGCGCATAAAAATATTTAAAAGTTTATTCGATAAGATTTGAACCTACAATCTCCAAAAGTGAGCATAGCCGAATGAGTTTTTTCTACGACGTTACTGACTCGGCTATGCCCACTCAAACACTATATGAAGAATTAACGTTCGATTCCAGTTTCTATCCTTATCCCCTATGGAAGATCCTTAAGGAATACCATCTAAGGATAATTAAAAGTATTTTAAGAATTGCCAAGTAATAGCGCCATCTACCGGCGAGAGAAATAATGATTTTAATGTGAAATTACCATGAAAAATAAATATTAAAAAAAATCGAGTATATTTAAACTCTATAAAAGCGGGGATACGCTTATGTGACGTAGAAGGTTTTAAGAATTGTCAAATAGTGGCGCCAACTATCAACCAAAAAAAAAAAGTTATGATTTTAATGTGAAATTATCATGAAAAACAAATATTAAAAATAGAATATATTTAAACGCGATAAAAGTGGTACCATCTATCGTTAGGGAAATTAATTATTTTAATGTTAAATTACCGCGAAACATTTTAGTTTGAAAAATATTAAAAAATAGAGTTTATTTGACAGAATTCGAACCAGCGATCTCTTAAGATGCTAATAGTCGAGTTGTTTAGATGCTGATGAATAATATTATATGTTTTTGTTACGTCTTGAGTAGGTTTATACGACATCATGAGTAATAGGGTAGATTCGAATGCATAGATATATGTTTTACAATATATTTTTAAGGAATAGTAATAGGTGTTAAAGTAAATGGTTATCTAGTATGGTCTTTGAGAAACATGTATTATTTTGAACAAAATAATATGCTTATTATAACTTTCGTTTATTACCAGACAAATTTAGAAACAATTCTTAAGTTGATAAGTTCATTAACAATTTATTTTTAAATTTCTCAATACACATTCAGTTGTTTGAATTTGTTCTTCAAAGGTTTAATTTTTTTTATCATAGATTTAAAGAATGATAAAGAACCATCATACCGGTTATTTAGTTAGTATTTTGTAGTTTTAAATTACATTTATATTTTTTTTAACGTTTACTATTACTTTTCAATATTTGAATTTTATTACCAAAGCAAATATTTTCGTTAATTAGAAGAAAGTTTCATAGAAAATTAAACAATAGTGTAACCATTTTCTATTTCAAAGAATTCTTTCAAGTCTGAAAATACCAACTTAAAACGTTTTTGTTATTACTCATGTCCAACTTAAAACTTCTCTAAAAGATTCAATATTGTCGAAATGTCGACACATAGTCTGAATACTTTAGATAAAGATCACAGATTGGAACTACTTCAGGTTCACATAGCAATTAAGGTGATTTATAGCTTACAGTCACCCTGGCACCATGAGTTTTGTGTGCAAGATTATGACATCATGGGTATAGACCAATAAACATAGATGTAGATGGCGTTGTTTTTCTTCTCGACCAATGAAAAATGTAGATAGAGGGCGTTTTAACCTCGGACTTATTCCAGTTTCAGAGCTTGAGAAATCATTCCTTCACTAACTCCCACCTGCTTGCATTACCTCTAAAATGAATTCCAAATTTTCACGAAAACGATCGTCCAGCACGCATCTACCAAGTAAAAAGATTAAATCAACTACAATATCTAACGTAGATGCTTCTTCAGAACGAGAAGTTCCAATCATCGATCTAACTTCAGATGACACCCCACAGCTGATCATCGACATATCCAGATCCTCCCCCACAGAGCCTGATGTATCATCGCCAGATGTCAACGTCGATGAAATTCCAACTGGAGATTGGTTGACTGCCATATGTCAATCCCTCGGAGAAGTTCCAATCATTGATCTAACTTCAGATGAAACCCCTCAACTGATCATCGACAAACCTGACTCTCTGCCTACAAACTCATCCGCTGCATCCTATGAATCAATGTCGGCCAGCAACCCACTTCAGAAAATCACAGCAGATCCCAAGAACAAATATGTGCCAATTATCTATCGAGAATCGAGTAAGACTCTTCAAGAATGGTCATTAGATGACTGCATTCAACTAACTCTCATACAAATAGACTATAAACTTTATATTCATCTACAAAAGTGTTCGCCTATGGATAATACTTATATATTAATGAACATTCCCACTTACATCGACTTCAAGGATAAAATTAAACAAGTGAATGTTGCATACGAAAGTTCAAGTATTATCGCAAACAACCAGCTAATTGTGTTTTCTAGAAGAGGAGAGTTGGTAATGCATCAGATTTTTCATCGCGGTGAGTTTAAATTAAAGTCAACTCCATTCAAAATTTCTCATTCCACCCTCGTGAAAATTCGAGAAACCCTCTTCGATATCGATAGAGCTATTGAAAATGCTTTAATTTCCGAGGTACTACCAGAAAAAATTTTAGAACAATCTGATCCATTACCAACTTACTTTCCTGATTTAATGGACGAATTTATCCTGTCATTACAACGAGAAATTGTCCGAAATGTCAAAACCCTTTTCAAATGCCCAGGATGCGAAATTGCAGACCCCTTACATGCCAATCATATTTGTAAGACATTAGATTATAAACATCAGCTTTATTCTAAAGGTACAGATGCATTTTTAATGTTGAATGTGGAACGTGTTATTGAAGATTTGAAAGCTATGGGTATTTTGAAATGTTTTTCAAAACCTTTTTTTAATGGCTTACATTTCTTTCACATCGATTCTAGACTTAGGGAAGTGCCCGAATAATCATTTCTTCAATATGTTTTAGACTTGACGTCATCTTATATTTTTTTTGTATAATTTCATATAATAATCATTTTTACAATATAAAAAATGTATATTTTAAGTAATAATAAATATTGATGTCACCTCATTACTGTGTTTTCATTATTTAATTTCAACTAGTTAACTTTTAAATGATTTCAATTTTTCATATGATTAAATTTTAATTTAGATAATAATAACTAGAAAAACTACTAAATATATTTTAAAATTATTTTCCAGATAACTTAATTTTATTTTAGATAATAATTACAAGAAACCTAGTAAATATATTTTTAAAATAATATTCTTGAACTATAAATATTTTTTTTTAATTGGAGTTAATACGAATTTCAATTATCAACAATGTCAAATATTATAGGTTGAGATGATATAGTTGAAACACCATGACATTTACATAAAGAATATATTTTTATTCTTAAATTTTATAAAGTATAGAGATTTTTTTTTAAACTTTATTTTCCAAAGTATAGATTTGTTTTCGAACTATATCAATGTGATGGATGCAAAATTAACAATCTCTAACAATTTAACCATGATTTTATGATGATGTCATATGAGACAAAATATTCCTTACACGGTGTAGTCGCCTTTCTTATGTTAAATGTTAGACATTTGATACGAGAATTCCATACTAGAAACGTTTTATATTGTATTGACAAAAAAAAAAAATCTTTGAAGACCCTATATACAACTTCAATATGAAAAAATAAATTATAAAAAAAATTAACACCGCATAAAATGTATATATTTTAAGACTTAATAAATATCGATGTCACCTTATTCATATATTTTTTAATGTCTAATTTTAATAAGTTAACTAGAATTGTAAAAAAAAACTCGGATTATGAATAACAATAAAAAAAAACTCTAACAAAGCTATATTTTTGATTGCATTAAGTCTGTGCTTTATACTATTTCATATGATACATACAATTTCTTTAAATCAGAAAAATACATATACATAAAAAATCATCACAAATATTTTTTATATAAATGAAAATTTTTTTTAAAAAAATACATATAGGGAAATGTTAGAGAAACATGTTTTCTTTTTCGAGTTACTAATGCTCTTTTAAAAAGTTTCCATACGACCATACTGTCTAACGTTAGCATTCATGAAAATATAAATTTATTGAATCGTTCCATACTACTGCAAAGTATTAAAGAAATATTAACATCTACAAAAATATATTGTTGCAAATCATACTATTATTCTCCCCATTTGGTACAATTTTCAGAGGTTTGAACGAGTGGTTGATAACTTCAAATAATTTTATGTATATAACACAGTATAAAATATAGAAAAATATCAAGAACTAATAAAATTTCATACAACTAACAAAACTTTATAGTGAATAAGGTCTGAATAAAACGAAGCTTAATTTCATGAGGTGGGAGCATTTACACCCCCATTACATGTAGAATTCACAAATATCAAAGAATTTTATCGCCAAAATTACTGTCTTATCGCCAAACGAGTGGAAAAATAACGAAACGGAAATATATTTAAAAGTTAACTAGTTGAAATTAAATAATGAAAACACAGTAATGAGGTGACATCAATATTTATTATTACTTAAAATATACATTTTTTATATTGTAAAAATGATTATTATATGAAATTATACAAAAAAAATATAAGATGACGTCAAGTCTAAAACATATTGAAGAAATGATTATTCGGGCACTTCCCTAAGTCTAGAATCGATGTGAAAGAAATGTAAGCCATTAAAAAAAGGTTTTGAAAAACATTTCAAAATACCCATAGCTTTCAAATCTTCAATAACACGTTCCACATTCAACATTAAAAATGCATCTGTACCTTTAGAATAAAGCTGATGTTTATAATCTAATGTCTTACAAATATGATTGGCATGTAAGGGGTCTGCAATTTCGCATCCTGGGCATTTGAAAAGGGTTTTGACATTTCGGACAATTTCTCGTTGTAATGACAGGATAAATTCGTCCATTAAATCAGGAAAGTAAGTTGGTAATGGATCAGATTGTTCTAAAATTTTTTCTGGTAGTACCTCGGAAATTAAAGCATTTTCAATAGCTCTATCGATGTCGAAGAGGGTTTCTCGAATTTTCACGAGGGTGGAATGAGAAATTTTGAATGGAGTTGACTTTAATTTAAACTCACCGCGATGAAAAATCTGATGCATTACCAACTCTCCTCTTCTAGAAAACACAATTAGCTGGTTGTTTGCGATAATACTTGAACTTTCGTATGCAACATTCACTTGTTTAATTTTATCCTTGAAGTCGATGTAAGTGGGAATGTTCATTAATATATAAGTATTATCCATAGGCGAACACTTTTGTAGATGAATATAAAGTTTATAGTCTATTTGTATGAGAGTTAGTTGAATGCAGTCATCTAATGACCATTCTTGAAGAGTCTTACTCGATTCTCGATAGATAATTGGCACATATTTGTTCTTGGGATCTGCTGTGATTTTCTGAAGTGGGTTGCTGGCCGACATTGATTCATAGGATGCAGCGGATGAGTTTGTAGGCAGAGAGTCAGGTTTGTCGATGATCAGTTGAGGGGTTTCATCTGAAGTTAGATCAATGATTGGAACTTCTCCGAGGGATTGACATATGGCAGTCAACCAATCTCCAGTTGGAATTTCATCGACGTTGACATCTGGCGATGATACATCAGGCTCTGTGGGGGAGGATCTGGATATGTCGATGATCAGCTGTGGGGTGTCATCTGAAGTTAGATCGATGATTGGAACTTCTCGTTCTGAAGAAGCATCTACGTTAGATATTGTAGTTGATTTAATCTTTTTACTTGGTAGATGCGTGCTGGACGATCGTTTTCGTGAAAATTTGGAATTCATTTTAGAGGTAATGCAAGCAGGTGGGAGTTAGTGAAGGAATGATTTCTCAAGCTCTGAAACTGGAATAAGTCCGAGGTTAAAACGCCCTCTATCTACATTTTTCATTGGTCGAGAAGAAAAACAACGCCATCTACATCTATGTTTATTGGTCTATACCCATGATGTCATAATCTTGCACACAAAACTCATGGTGCCAGGGTGACTGTAAGCTATAAATCACCTTAATTGCTATGTGAACCTGAAGTAGTTCCAATCTGTGATCTTTATCTAAAGTATTCAGACTATGTGTCGACATTTCGACAATATTGAATCTTTTAGAGAAGTTTTAAGTTGGTATTACGATTAAGTTGTCGAGTAAAATAGGATATTGCTCCAATCTATGGTATTTATCTAAAGTATTTTGACTGTGTGTCTCCATTTAGACATGAGTACTAACAAAAACGTTTTAAGTTGGTATTTTCAGACTTGAAAGAATTCTTTGAAATAGAAAATGGTTACACTATTGTTTAATTTTCTATGAAACTTTCTTCTAATTAACGAAAATATTTGCTTTGGTAATAAAATTCAAATATTGAAAAGTAATAGTAAACGTTAAAAAAAATATAAATGTAATTTAAAACTACAAAATACTAACTAAATAACCGGTATGATGGTTCTTTATCATTCTTTAAATCTATGATAAAAAAAATTAAACCTTTGAAGAACAAATTCAAACAACTGAATGTGTATTGAGAAATTTAAAAATAAATTGTTAATGAACTTATCAACTTAAGAATTGTTTCTAAATTTGTCTGGTAATAAACGAAAGTTATAATAAGCATATTATTTTGTTCAAAATAATACATGTTTCTCAAAGACCATACTAGATAACCACTTACTTTAACACCTATTACTATTCCTTAAAAATATATTGTAAAACATATATCTATGCATTCGAATCTACCCTATTACTCATGATGTCGTATAAACCTACTCAAGACGTAACAAAAACATATAATATTATTCATCAGCATCTAAACAACTCGACTATTAGCATCTTAAGAGATCGCTGGTTCGAATTCTGTCAAATAAACTCTATTTTTTAATATTTTTCAAACTAAAATGTTTCGCGGTAATTTAACATTAAAATAATTAATTTCCCTAACGATAGATGGTACCACTTTTATCGCGTTTAAATATATTCTATTTTTAATATTTGTTTTTCATGATAATTTCACATTAAAATCATAACTTTTTTTTTTTGGTTGATAGTTGGCGCCACTATTTGACAATTCTTAAAACCTTCTACGTCACATAAGCGTATCCCCGCTTTTATAGAGTTTAAATATACTCGATTTTTTTTAATATTTATTTTTCATGGTAATTTCACATTAAAATCATTATTTCTCTCGCCGGTAGATGGCGCTATTACTTGGCAATTCTTAAAATACTTTTAATTATCCTTAGATGGTATTCCTTAAGGATCTTCCATAGGGGATAAGGATAGAAACTGGAATCGAACGTTAATTCTTCATATAGTGTTTGAGTGGGCATAGCCGAGTCAGTAACGTCGTAGAAAAAACTTATTCGGCTATGCTCACTTTTGGAGATTGTAGGTTCAAATCTTATCGAATAAACTTTTAAATATTTTTATGCGCTAAAATGTAACAATTCCACATTAAAATCATACATTTCCCTGTCGATAGAGGGCAGCACTTACTTAAAACTATTTTTAATGAATAAATAAACTATTACCTCTATTCACACACACTAGAGGGCAGCAGTAGCTATTTTTTTAAATATAATCTTTTTTAATATTCATTATTTTCATCGATAGATGGCGCCACGACATAGAACTGTGACGTTATAGGAGATCGTAGGTTCGAATCTTGTCAAATAAACTTTTTAATATTTTTTCGTGCTAAAATGTAACAATTTCACATTAAAATCATACATTTCCCTTTCGATAGAGGGCAGCACTAACTTAAACCTATTTTTAATAAACTTTAATCTCTATTCACTAGAGGGCAGCACTACCTATTTTTTAAATATATTCAATTTTAATACTTATTATTCTCACCGATAGATGGCGCCACGACATAGAACTGTGACGTCATATCAGCACCTAAACAACTCAACTCTCCCTAAGGATTTCAGGAGTTAAACAACTCAACTTTCAGGAGTTAAACAACTCAACTTTCCCTAAGGATTTCAGGACTCAAACAACTCAACATTCAGGACTCAAACAACTCAACTTTCAGCACCCAAACAACTCAACTCCACTTACGTCATATCCGTTACGTCATATCAGCCACGCCCCCTTCCGCCACGCCCCTTCCGGTGACGTCAGAGCCACTTCCGGTGGAGGGTCTGATCCGCAATCCGCCACTGATGCAGAATCGGTGTTTTCTCTCTACTCACAAAAACTTCAAAAAACAACAAACCAAATCTCCGAGAAAGATCCCAAGCCATCATCAATACCTCAAGCTCTCTCTACCAATCGTCTAGGAAATAGCAAGTTATGCTGTAGTGACGACGACGTAGTGTAAATCCAATCAAATACACTCCGACAAGTATTTGGCATATAATGTGCCTGATAAGGAAGAGTGGACTGTATTTGCATATTTTAATATTAATGTAAACTCATTCTCTTAATTTTATAACTGATTTTTTTAGGAAAATGCTCTTGAAAAAAGAAATGAAAGAATTAGCTTGCTTACAGAATGTTTAGAAGGAATGAAAGTAATAAAACATTCTAATTGAAAAACTTATACAATTTAATTTAACAATAATAAAAAACTCAATGCGCTTATTTTCTTTTATTTTGTTTTTAGATATTGAAGTTTTATGCTTGGGATAACTTTTTTCTTACAAAACTAATGTCGATCAAGAAGTCGGAACTTTCAGAATTAAGAAAAGCAGGATTTTTAAGAATGACATTTAAGTTTATATTCCTTTCAGCAACTTCAATTGTAAGTATTCTTAGCCGCGTTATTTTATGAAATTCTTGAGAGGGTTGGTTGGCAAAATGGAATATAACAATTTTTATCACGATAATTAATTTAAGATTATTAATATTTTATTTATGGTCAATGCAGTAGAAAATAAAAAAAAAATAGTTACTAACATTTAATGTTCCATTAACCAATTCATTATGCAATTGAACTTCAGTTCATGGTAATTAATAACCAAATGTATCTTTCTATATTTCGAAGATTTTATTCAAACTTCATGTTTTTAATCACAGAGTTAAAATGCATTAAAAATGAAAAAAAATCTTGTGTCCCCATCTATTGACTATAAGAAGACCTATTCTCTGTATGTAGACATTAAGGTTTATACAAGTTTCATGCCTTTAAAAGCATAACATAATTTATGAATACCTTTGCCGGTGGATCTAGAATTTAATTATTTTAACATATTAATGAATGAATTGTAAAAGCCAGTTTTCAACACTAAATGTCATAGATTTTGCTTATGATTTTTCAAAGAAAATATATATATATATCTTTATTATGAAGCAAATATGTTTTGTTAAATTGTATAAAATGAAAATTGTAACTCTTAGCATGATTTTATCTTGCTAAATAAAATGTGTTCAAATCTCCAATACAGGTAATGCTCACAGCTCTGAGTGCTCATGTTTTAATGGGGAATACCGTTGATATTCAAACTATCTTCGTATCCATGCTGCTCATATATTTGTTGAAACCACCTTTACGATGTATACTTCATCTTTTAGCACATTTTATTCAGGTAAGTTTGGATTATAATTTTTTTACAATATATAAAACGATGAAAAACCAGAAATATTTTTCTTTTCCCACAGGGTTTGGCTTCAACAACGCAGATACAAAACTTTTTAGAAGCGAATGAACTAGTTAACTTAACAAATGAAAATTTTCCTGATGGTAAGCATGTCATCAATAATATAAATAATGATTTTTTACTTTGGCGTTTTTGCTTTTTGAATGAACTTTTCAGCTTATCAAATGAGGATTTTCTTGATAGTAAGCATGTCATCAATATATAAATAATGATTTTTTTACTTTCACGATTTTATTTCTTGAATGAACTTATCAGCTTATCAAATGAGGATTTTTCTGATGGTAAGCATGTCATTAATAATATAAATAATGATTTTTTACTTTGACATTTTTCTTTTTTAAAACAGTTTTTTAATATTCTAGCATGTAGGGGACGGAAGCCACGGCAAGGTTTCAAGTTTTGATTATGCTATTCCCAATTCGTAACAACAAATTAAAATTGTAAAATAGTATGAAGAAAATATAAAGAAATATAAATGAGGTTAATTTTTTATCGTTGAAAATGAATCTTCTCAAGAGATATTATTACATTTTAATATTATTTAAGCGATTGCTAGTATTAAAGGTATGGTTTGGTTTGGTTTTGAATTATCGTCGCACTGGAGCTACACGGGGGCTATTGGCGACGGGCGTCGTATTTTAGAACCACAGTCAGATGACGAGCCAACACCTGAATAGGCACCCAACGCAACCGTAAAGCCTTGGTTTCCTCGGAGTCCGTCAACAGTTTTAAGCGGTCGGACTTAAGGGGTCACAGGAGTCTTAAAAATGTGCAAAGAAGGTACTACAAAACATAG
The DNA here is from genome assembly GCA_023701765.1 of Hylyphantes graminicola. Taxonomy (NCBI): domain Eukaryota; kingdom Metazoa; phylum Arthropoda; class Arachnida; order Araneae; family Linyphiidae; genus Hylyphantes; species Hylyphantes graminicola. The sequence continues at coordinate 11,780,122 of CM043123.1, forward strand.
TTTGATCTTTCGTGTCATTTTTTTAACTACTCAATGTATAAGTATAATTTTTGTATATGTAATTCTACAAGATTTATTTATTATAAAATAAGTTTTAAAATTTATGAAACTTTAATATCATTTATTTTAGTTTTGGCTAAACATGAAGCTATTTGAACACATTGTGATTAGGCTTGCGCGGCAAATTGTGAGGTCAAAATTGAAAAAATGACCAAGAAAATGACTTTATATTGTACAAATATGTGCAAACAAAGACTTATACCTAAATTCTCAGCTCAATTTTAATTAGAAATTATTTTTTAAAAAAATTAAAATCAAAATTTTTAAATTTTTATTAATTTGTTTAGAAAAAAGTTCTTAAAATAATTTCTAATTCAAAGTGAGCTGAGAATTTAGGTATAAGTCTTTGTTTGCACATATTTGTACAATATAAAGTCATTTTCTTGGTCATTTTTTCAATTTTGACCTCACAATTTGCCGCGCAAGCCTAATCACAATGTGTTCAAATAGCTTCATGTTTAGCCAAAACTAAAATAAATGATATTAAAGTTTCATAAATTTTAAAACTTATTTTATAATAAATAAATCTTGTAGAATTACATATACAAAAATTATACTTATACATTGAGTAGTTAAAAAAATGACACGAAAGATCAAACTAAGTTTTGTAGTACCTTCTTTGCACATTTTTAAGACTCCTGTGACCCCTTTAGTCCGACCGCTTAAAACTGTTGACGGACTCCGAGGAAACCGAGGCTTTAAGGGCGACATCGTACGCAGCGTTAGGACTGAAGGATATTTAACGTGCACTCCCTTACACGGGGTATTATTCGTCGGACATTTTTTTGGCTGCACGGGCCGTTTATAGGTCGGCAGCTATTTTGGCGATGCCCGGACCCGAACCTGGGACCTTCCGCATGCTAAGCGAGTGCTTAACCGACTGGGCTCCCCAGCCCCCATTAAAGGTATGATAATGGAGCCTTCCTTATACATTCTCATTCCTTGTTACATTTTTATAGTTGTCCAAGAGTCATGGTTATTTTTTATATTTATGCTGAAGCGTTTTTGAAACACAAAAACAAACTCTATATTTTAGCTTTAAAATAAGTTAATTCCTTTTTAGCTCACTTGCTTAATAGAGTCGATGAAGAATTTTTTTGAATATTCAACATTTCTCTTATTATTTTGAGCAGAAAACAGCGTGCTTCTATCCAATGCCTCGTTTACTTGGGATGGATCGGACATTCCTTGTCTAAAAAACCTCAATCTTAAGATTCCTCGAGGCTCTCTGGTTGCAATTGTTGGTGAGACTGGAAGCGGTAAAACTTCTTTATTGCGGGCGCTACTGGGGGAACTGCAGATGGCGGAAGAAGGAGTCGCCAATATTAAAGTAGGCAATCATTTTAACCAATGTTAAAGTAGGCAATCATTTTAACCAATATTAAAGTAGGCAATCATTTTAACCAATATTAAAGTAGGCAATCATTTTAACCAATTTGGTCCCAGTGAGGCCATTTGACATCATCATGTTTCTAATCATAATTCAAAAAAATAATAGGGCTGATATCTATTGGGATTAATAAAAAATATTTTCTAACAGAAAAAAGTTTGAAGAATCGAATGATGTGCTTTTTGATATAGATGGCTATAGACGATCAGAAAAAAATTTCTAAAATGATGATGCCAAATTCTCATTGGGACTAAAAGGGTTAAGGGCGAATGAGATGGATAGACTGAGGGTCTCCAAATTAAGTGCCCCGGTGTTAATCCACCGGAAAAATTATTTTCTAGGCCATATTTTTCAGTCTGTTTTGAATAGTTTACAAACGAATTTTTAGCATGATAAATGTAACTGACTTACAGGTCTCTATAATTCCATTTTTTTAAATGGGTTTAAATATTTTTAATCTTCAATAAATAATTTTACCAGAAATATTCGAACTAATTTCAAAAGTGGGATTATAGAGACCTGTAAGTCAGCTACATTTATCATACAAAAAATTCGTTTGTACAAATATTCAATGCAGCCGGAGAAATGAGGTTTATAAAGTATTTTTTCCTATTGGTTAGAGGCACTTTTTTGGAGACCTGCTGTCGATCGAGCTCATTCGCTCTTAAGTACCGCGAACGAAGTGTTAAGTAGAAGAATTGATATTAATCCGCTGATTGACCATGACTTAAATAGCTGATTTTTGTCAATAAAAAAGTCGGTATCAAAAGTTTGTTCTTAAACATCTAAATTATAATATTTCCAAATTTCAGAGTTCTAAACTATTTATTTTACTAGGAGATGCACAGGTCATGATTACAGGTTTCATCCGAACCTACTAAATAATCGACCAAAATCCGATATAATTTCAAAAATACTTTAATCAAAACTGAATGAATTAGTTTTCAAACTTTAATAAGTTTTAATTGAATAAAAAAATCACTTCTTTAAAAAAAATCACTTCTTATATATTTTCTACTTTAGTTCAAATGTGTTAAGTTATTATTCTATTTTTTTAGTCAGCAAATGATTTAAATGCGGTTAATTTAAGTACTCCTTGCTGGAAAATAGAAAAAAAACTTCTTTTAAACTTTACAAGTATGATTTCAATTGCCGAGACAAGCACTTAATACATATGTTTCCCATATCAATGTAGAGTTTTTAAATATGCATGTCATTTATAACATGAAACTGATCTATAATTAATTGTGTATAGATGTTTTTTTTTTTCAATACGTTTGTACTTTTCTCTTTTAGGGGCAATTGGCACTGGTGGGCGAGGAGTCTTGGATACAAAACACAACACTTGAAAAAAACATCATTTTCCTGAAACCCAAAATTGAAAAAGTTTACCGCAAAGTACTGGAAGCATGTAATTTGCATGTAGACATTGATTTGTTACCAGCTGGAGATGAAACAGAAATAGGTGAAATGGTAAGAATCGAATATGGTTAAATTGTATTATTGAACACAGGATACCCCCTGCCCCCAAAAATTTTAATATTTCTTGCGGATTATGAACCAGTGAGGTCAATTTGTTTAAAGCAAGTAAAGTATTTTTTAGACTCTATTATGCTTTTCAAGAAAGGTGGCAATTAAAATTAGTCCATAATAGAAAACAATATATAAAAATAGAAAACAAGATATATAGTTTTCAAGAAAGGTGGCAATTAAAATTAGTCCATAATAGAAAACAAGAAGTGCTAAAAGAACTAAAATGGACTACCTTCCTGTTACTTAAATTTTAATTTGAAATTCTTATCGCCTATATGGTGCCACAAAGAAATTGCTCTCAGTTCTGGGGAATATGCTGAGTCTGAAAAAGGCTTGACCGCCAATATTGCAGCCCCTTTAAAGAAAAAAACTTTATTCATTTTTAAAAATTCTTTCGAAATAAAAAAAGGGACCCTTTGATAGTAATCAGTAACATTTAAGTCAATATCTAATAAAGTTCCTAACTTGAAATACTCTTTTCATTCGAACAGGGGGTTCATTTAACTAGAGATCAGAAGTTAAAGGTAGAGTTAGCCAGAACTGTTTATCAAAATGCTGATGTATATCTATTAGATAATCCTTTGCAATTTTTGGAAACTTCATTAGCTGAACACATATTTCATAGAGTGATCGGTCGAAGTGGACTTTTAAAAGAAAAGGTAAGTATTTTTTTCCTTCTTAACCAAATTATTCCTAGGTACTTTAACCAAGAGAAGGATTTAGATAGTATGGAGCAGAAAACACATTGTAATTATTTATTTTTTTAGTTTCATTATTCGTTATAAGTTAATTGTTAATCATCAAAACAATTGAACAGTACAAGGGAAAAAACCCTTGATTTCGTAGAATTCTTTCCTCAATCGGCCTCTTTGGCAATGATAGCGAGAAATCGCCTAAACTGGTATGAAGAAGCCGGTTACTCGCTTTGTTTTTCTTTCGCGGCAACCCTGATTCACGCCAGAGATCAGTAGACGCGAGTAACACGCTATTGAAAAACCGGTTTCCTGTTGCCAATGTTGGCCAAGCAGGCACATATGGTAAGGCTCCTCAAATATCAAGTGGTTCTTCCCGTGTACTCTTCAATTGACAAATGACAATGACAGTGAATGCGAACTCTAGAAGGGAGAGTGTAGGCTTTATAGCCCATTACCCAGCTCGCCAGAACAGACAGTCACAAGAGACACACAAAGAAGGACGACGCAAACACATAGACAAATAACATTTATTGACAAGCACAAACATCCATGCCTTTACCGGGATTCGAACCCGAGCCCAGCAGCTCCAAAGGCTAGTACACTAACCATTGTGCCAGTGGGCCGGCGTACTCTTCAATTATTCATGTAAACTTTTTGGGAGTTGTATGGTTTTAAAAATATGGAATTTTAAATTTGAAATATTATTAAGCTTTCATGTTCCGTTGAAAGATATGTACGAAATGAACTATGTAAAAATTTTCAGACAAGGATCTTAGTTACAACAGAAGAAGATTTTTTACCACTGGTTGATTTTATTTTGGTCTTTAAAAATGGCCGCATTTTGGAACGAGGAACATATTCGCAGCTAATGGAAAAAGAAGGTTATTTAGTCGAATACTTGAAAACACCTCATTACTCTCCAAAAAAAGAAATTTCTCCGAAATGCACCAAAAAATATTTGTAAGTATATACTTCTTAAATTTTAAACTTCTTATTAGCGAATGAGCCCGACCAACCACGGGTCTCCAAAACAATGTGCATCTGTGTTAATACAATGAAAAAAATCATTTTCTAAGCCACATTTGTCCGACTGCGTTGACAATTTTTGCAAACTGCAAAATTTGCCGACAAACATTTTTTTTAATTTTTGCAAACATTTTTTTAATATGATAACTGACTTAAAGGTCTCTATAATATTTTCTACTTAATACTTACTAGGTCTACCAAATACTTTCTTAATCATGATACCAATGTAATGTAAAGTTTATACAATTTACTTCTAGTGCAACTAATACTATTACGCACTTTTTGCTTCGTTTTACTTCAAACAGAAATATAGTTAGAAGCATACATTGTTTTTGTTAAAGTTATTTTTATCGTATTTTCTTCAGAAGTTTTATATATATTATTTATATAGCTAAGAATGTATAAAAAGATTTTTATGCGAAGTCTTAATCATTTATAAACATTATTATTCCATAGAAATACTCAAAGCTTTGGTAATCAAAACGATATATGGTATTCAACGGCCGTAATGCCAAACAAAATGAGGTTAGATCTCTTCGTAACAGATGGATCTTATGTATCCTCTCAAGTAAGCAACCTTAATTATAATAAAATCTAATTTATATAAAACTTTTATTTATAAAAATATTTTTTCAGTAGTTGATTTATACTGTTACTTATTATGGTTGAGAAAAAATCCTACAATTTTGTTCACGATATTTAAAAAAAAATCACATTTTATTTAGGGACTAGGTCATAAATTGATGACATTGCTGAAAACTTTAGGATTCGTTTTGGTAACACTTTCGATGTTGCTAGCTGGAATAGCTTGTGCTTGTGAGGTAGGTTGGTTAAGTACAACTCTTTTGTGAGTTTTAAATTTGAATTTCTTTTCATGTTATATTTTTTTTATTTTACGACTATTAAGTATAGTTTCATTTTTAAAAAAAACTGCTTATTTAGAGTCAAATAGAAATAGGTAATGTTTTAGGAAAGTTTGAAATTTGTTTGTTTAAATGTCTTATATTATAAAACTAAACTCAATGCTTCTTTTGCTAAGGCAGCCAGTGGTGTGTGGCTGAGTGATTGGACAGATGCTTATGCAATAGGCCAAGAACATCATCATAATCTTTTGATATATTCAGGTTTCGTTTTGTCTCAAGGTAAGCTTTTCATGAACATGCAACAACGTTTTGGAAATAATATTTTCCTTTGGAAATTAATCTTTATTTAGACATAAATATTTCTTTTTTATACTTATAAAAATCGTTTAAAAAGCTTCGCAATGATGTTTGTTTATATATTTATAGTAATCTTCACTCTCATATGCGGGGTAACACTATTTGCTACCTCTACTCGTGCTGCTGGAAAGTTTCATACCTGGCTACTTCTCCGATTATTTAGGGCATCTCAGACAGTTATTGAATTAACACCTTGCAAGAAAATACTACAAAGGTATGTCAGTACGCTTGCACAGTAAAAAAAAAATCATAACAATTCAAGGTTGTCTATGAAATGTAGATGTAATAAAAACTACTGTTTAGAATGATGAGAATATTTAAGGAGCACTTTTGAATCAATGTAATTTTGTTTGACGAATATATGAATGAAATATTAGATTGCTGGATCTTAGATATATGTCAAACATTTATCAGATCAAAGGGCGAGCTATGCCTTATTTTGGTCTTATAATCGTAGCTCCACCACTTTTTTAATCTACTGCTCATATAATAAGGGTATCTCTGTGTAGTATTATGGAATTGTGTACCATTCTGAAGAAGATTGGTATCTTGAGTTCCCCACCGAAAAAAGTAAATTTCATTGAATAAACTATTAGGGCCTATAACCTACGTGTTTTCTTCATTAAACTTCTCGTGTATCATACGTAAAGTTATTTTCTGAATACTATTTTAATACTTTAATTATAACCACTCTATAACTGCTTTACTGATTTTCTAGTTTCAACGAAGATTTCCTTTGTTTGGATGAAAAGATTCCCGAGATATTTTACGTTTGGTTAATGGCTTGTTTAAGAGCTCCAGCATTGCTTGTGGTCATTTTTATCGTATCACCATATGCTGGGATTTTATCAATAACATTGGCTTTTGCTTTCCTTGTGATACAAGTAAATAAACTTTTTTTTATTAAAAAATATATAATCTTGATATTTGTTTGAATATTAAGTCAATGTCCCTTTTAAATTTTCTTAAAAAAGGACATTTGACACAAGTATTTTTATTTCAGTTACATTTTTATCAATTCTAAAAAAAAATGAGTTAACTTGTTTATAAAAGTAATTTTAACTGTGTTGTTCATGATCGGTAACAATAACAAAGATTTAATCACAAATTATTTCATTCTCATAATATGTTTTAAACATTGGCAAACTTCATTTATAATCTAAAACATTTTTATTCAGTTAAATATAAATTCTATTTTAAGGGAAATTATATTTAAACTTTGAACATGAAAATGAAAAAAAATCATAAGTTTTTATGAAGGTGAAAATATGTATTCTCCATGGAAACTATTGATAAAGTTAAGTCTTCAGTATCCTATAGGGGTAAGTGGTGTACCATGGACATATGTGTACCTCGAACCTATGCTGATTCTAGCTCGATTTGCTTAGATATTGAAACAACACTATATGCAGTTGAAGTATTTGCTACCAGGGGTCTCAGTGAAGTTCTGTCTGTTTGTTTAAAAGGTCAATTTATTAAAGAGGTTTCGAAAAACTAAATTCACAGTTCAAAAGCAAATTTTTGTCAGATTTTTTAGTGTATTTTTATACTCAAGCATGTAGTGTTTATTCAGAAACGATGGTTATGCAATATAAAGCGAAGTTTTAGTTATAAAACTGTGTGCTTGAAATTAACTTAGGTCTAACCTTAACATGGTGATTAACTATTTTGTTTTTAATATCTAAGTGGTGTACCTCGAACCTAATACAGGTAGTGTACCTTGGACTGATCCAAGGTACACTACTATAGAACTTATGTACCTCAGATTGTTGAAAACCCTTTTTAAATTTCAAGTAAATTTTTTCCTTTGAGAAATTAAGTGTTTTAAGCTATTAATATGCAACCCTGATTTGTAAAATTATGTAGAATGGAAATTTGTAAACAAAATTTATATGGTGTGACAAAATAATTTTTCTGTAGTTAATTATTTAGATCTGTGGTAGGCCCATAAAATTTTAACCATGTTGACATAATATAGAAAATAATTATTGCATAAACATTTAAAAAGATGTTTTTTTTATAATAAATATCTAGCAGAACATCCTTTTTACATTTAGGCCTAGTTGTATAAACACAGGAGAAAATATTTGAGTTGTTTTTTTTAATTTATGACAGAAATATAGCCAAATGTTTTTCTATGGCATGAAATGACAGTTTAACTTGTATGCTGCATTTTAACGGATACACCTGATAAAGATCGCATTACAGCTGAAAAAGCCAAAAGGGCACTAAAAAAACTAAGGCAATAAAACCCCTTACTAAGCCAATTGACCTAACATAACCAATCACTACAATCTTGGCTAGAAATAAGAATAGGTTGTAAATTGTATTTTTGAATTTTATGCGGCTAATAAATATTGGTTTTCGGACTGTAAATCGAGTCTCTCTACCTGTTAATAATTGGTCCAAGGTACACTACCAGTTGGACCAAGGTAAACCGCCGATGGTGTACCTTGGTCCAAATTACAATATTCTGTATTTATTATTTTATAGTTGAAATAATTTGAATAACATATTAAAATAAATATATGTTGTATAAAACAACATAAAGTATATATTAAAAATATTTCATTCACTTTTTGCAAGTAATAAAGAAATTAAAAATTGAAAAGTCAAAATAGGTCCAAGGGAACCCACCTTCCCCTAATTATCTGAATGCACTTTTTTAGTTGCACATTTTAATAGTTATAGAACTTGTTATTTCTCATTCTAGAAATTATACTTAACAACCTGGCAGCAGCTTCAACGTTTAACAGCAGCAACCAGTTGTCCTATATCAAACTTATTAGATGATACATTAAGAGGGGCTTCGAATATAAGAACCACTCAATCGTACAGTCACTTCTTGGACCGATTTCAATTGAAACTAGATACCCACAACAACTGTTACCTGATGTTTCTTTTAGTTTCCAGGTAATACAAAACGTTGAAAAAAATATTTAAAAAAAATTGCATTATATTGAAGGATATCATTATAAAGTAAGAGATTACTATTAAGCATTTATTAATGCATTATTGTGTAAAAATGTCCAAATACAAATAATAGATTATTTATTAGAAAATTGCAAATGCTTCTTCTAAAAAGTATAAAGAATAACTGTTACGATAAGTTTCACTTCTATTTTTTTAGTAACGATTTTACTCCATGTTTATTCTGTGAACTCCAAATTGATGTAGAAAACGATGAAGATTATTAAGTGAATTTGAGAACGAAAGTCAATGAAAATAGAAAATATGGTGATTGAAAGTTATTATTAAGAAAGAGGCAGAGAAAAGTTTTTTTTTGCATAAAATCAGGTTATTTTTAATTTCGAAAATAATATAAACTTAAATAATGTTATGATAAGTTTCGAATCTATTTTTAGAACAAAAAATTATATCATTATTCTTTTAACTTTAAAACAAAAATCGTCAAATAGTATTAACTATTAATTAAATCTAAAAAAATATGAAAATGGTCAATTTTAGTCTCCAAAAATTTAGAATTAGATAAGGGCAGCGTGTTTGGTGATTTTTTTCATGTATAAATAGCGTGTGAAGGTGGTTCCAAGTAACATCTCCTGTTAAAAAACAACTTGTTTAATATAAATTGGGAAAATATTAATTTGCTTGCAATATCTATTATCAGTATGTTCACCTAGGTAAATATTAACTTCCCTATAGTATTTCCATTTAAATACCTGTGTGTTTTTAGTTCCTTTTTATTTTTTATTAGACTATTTTTTTTAATTTCGTATTTGTGAATTGGATAACATAACCTGCTGGCATTCTGTTATATAATTGCATTTTAGCTATAAATATTTTTGTGTGTATATTAAAATAATTTTTCTTTATAAATTTGTGTTTTTGTGTTTGAAATTGAAGTAAATGTATATCAATGCGCTAAGTAGCTTTTCCAATTTAGTTTTTCGTGCATTTACTTCATAAAATACCCCAGTCGTAGATAAAATATTTGTCTCATTATTAGGTGGATGAGTTGCAGTGTGGATATCATAACAGCTTTTCTTGTGCTGTGGACAACTGTTATGGGATTTTATGAAAGAGATCATAGTGATGGATTTATTGCTTTAGCTATAATATTTTCTATGCAGGTAGGTAATGCATTATTAACAATTTTATAATTTTTTCTTTAAAATTCAGATATAACAAATCTACTGTATTTTTAACAGATGGGAGAAACTTTGACGAATGCAGTTTTCACGAGTTCAATGCTCAACAATGATTTAAGTTCATTTGAGCGAATGATGTCATTATCCGAAATCAAGCAAGAGGTAATTTAATGTTCAATAATAGTTAAAGAGGTTCAATAATAGATAAGAGTTACAGTTATCACATATTTATGTCTTATGGTATTTTTTAAATTACAATATTTCAATAACTTTCTTTATTAATTTTCACTGTAAGTATTTCCTTGGTTGCTTGATTATAATTGATTAACTAATTAATTCGTTATTTAAAGGGAATAGTTTTACCACTTGTCAAAACTATAACAGTTTTTTAGAAAAATAGTAATGCTAGTTTGTAAATAAAAGTGTACAGACGAAAATGATCAATCCTATTTTCTTCAAAGTAGATAAAAAATAAAAGTAACTACAAGTAAAAAGGCAGAAAATCTAGAAAACTAGTCTCATTCTTACCAATGTAGTAAATTACACTGCTCAAAACAATTAGGGGAGCACATGTTTTAAACCCTTTCGCTCCCAATGATTCCATTGGGAATCATCAGCTTGTGATATTTTTCTGACTAAGTTAAATTTGCAACTTATGTATCGTTAGATACATCATTATATGGAAGAATAACGTATTTTGAAAAATTTAATATATTTTTTTAATATTAATGAAAATATGAAAAATATGGTAAAATAAATTTCACTTTAAAACAGTTTTAGGAAATAAATTGACTTTAAATTTTGCATGCTTGCATTTTTTAGATGTTTAAAAATATATTTCAACTATTTTTAACAAAAAAAGTTTTGAAAAAATTATTGTTATAATTTATTAAAAAGTTATTATTCCATTTCCCCCCTTTAAATTTAAGCATTAAAAACTTAAGATTTTTTCTCCTGTTTTTTACTATTTCATTTCGAATGCATAGTGAACCTATTTAACAAATTTCAGATTTATAGGATAAAAATTAAAAAGTTGGGAGTGAAGTTAAAGTTGGAATTAAAAAGTGCTCCCCTAATTGTTTTGAGCAGTGTATTAATTCAAATTTTTAAAATAAAAATTCCAAAACAATTCATTCAAACAAGTGATAAACAGTAATTGTAAAATATAGTATTGAAATAAAACTCATCGCATATATTACCAATTGTTCATTTTTATTCATAATTTTTAAGTTCAATCATTTCTATATAGTCTGAATGGGAAGACCCAGCTAACAGTCCTGATCCTAACTGGCCAGAGTCAGGATCAGTACAAGTTGAAAATTTGTGTACAGCGAATGGAGAAGGAATGTATCCAGCTCTGTATAATGTCAGCTTCACCATCAATCCTGGAGAAAAGGTTTTTTATGCATACATTCATATGGCAGTAAAAACCCAAGTCGATCTATATAAATATACCTATAAAACCTATAAATTTTGTCATTAATCTCACTTAAAGGTTTTTTTAGTAAAGAATGCATAACGACGAGCACTACACTGAAACATGTTTAATATTTTCTTTTATAAAATTGTAATATCAAAAAAGACTACTGTAATTTCCAGTAAACATCTAGTGATACCAGTAAGCTACTATTATAAAATTTTGTTGTTTATCCCAACGCTAATGTTGTTTTAATATTTTTATAAATTGATAAACGTTATACTAAATATCATAAACATATTTTTATTTTTAAAGTTCTTGACTGTCATTAGTACTAGTGACGATAAGATGGATAACGATACTTATTCCCTATTTTTAATTATTTCCTATTTTAATTACTAACTATTTCTCTACAAAACTACAATGTTACTTGAGAGTTTGCAATTACCTTAGTTACATTTTCGGTTGAATGTATTTAATCATCAACTCATTCGTAATTTATGACACAAAGCCTAACAAATTTTCACCCAACTTCAGGATTTAAAGATTGGCACAATTTACAGGATCATATTCATTGAATATGAACGTAACCTTTTTGCTAAATTAAAAAATATTTATTTTAATTCCCTTGTCTACTTCTTTTTTATTAATTCTGTCGCATTAAACCTTTCTAAATTTATTTTTTCCGTAATTTAACAATTGTCAATTACACAGGAAACAGCTGTTTTAGTGCCAATAATTTTGGAAATGATTTTAGATATATTTGGGTCGCTGACTCTAAATACGAAATCAATTTTTCTCTAACAGCTCTACTTTTTGAGATATTCGAGTTCATTTTGTTAGCAATGCCCAAAATTGAAAAAAGCAAAATTTTAGTTTGGACTTTAGATCGGTACGCAATTTTTTCGCCTGATCAAATAAGTCATTCCCTTAAACAGTGTGCTATTCATTTCCAACCTGTTTATTTTTTTTTTAATCAGACAAATTGATATGAACTAGAGGGTTTCTCAAAATGGTAGTACCTGTTTTTAAAAGTTAATAAAAAGGAAATGGATAGAGATATTAACATGATTCTTGCAGAAAGCGAATGAGCCATGTCTGGAATTTGATATGGAACACTTTATTATGTTAGTTATGTTTATTACGTTACTATGTTATTACACTTTATAATGTTCAATTTAACAGACAGATGGCGTTTTTAATATCATGTGTTGACTGTATGAAAGAACTAGGGTATACACCAAAAAGAAGGACACGTGGTCAGAACTGAACATTTATGAACACGTGTGCTTCTTTTCGGTGTATACCCATGCCTAGTTCTTTCAAACAGCCAACACACGGTATTGAAGCGCCATATTTCGGTTAAGTAGAACATAATAAAGTTTAATAACATAATAAACATAACTAACATATTAAAGTGTTCCATATCGAATACCAGGCATGACTCATTCGTTTTCTGTAAGAATTGTGTTAATATATCTACCCATTTCTTTTTTTATTAGCTTTTAAAAACAGGTACTCTATTTTGGGACACCGTATTAACCTAATTTGTTTTTAAGGTGGCGATTGTTGGCAAAGAAGAATCTGGAATATTTACACTTTTGTACACTTTCTTCCGGCTGATTGAACCACAAGAAGGTCAAATACTTATTGACAATCTGGACATCAGTAAGCTAGGGCTTAGAGATCTTAGATCTAGATTATCTGTTATGCCTGAGGTATTATATAATTTCTTATTTTCGTACATAATATTCTATAATATCATGAAAAAAACGAAAAACATTTATCAATGCTATATTTCTTCATAGGAAACATTTATATATAAAGGTTCTGTGAGACAAAATTTGGATCCTAATGATGCCTACAAAGATGAAGAAATTTGGTTAGCTGTAGAGAAAGCTGGTCTAAAAAATTACATATCGAATCTTGATGCACCAATGGAAAAATGCAGGTAAAGCTTTTATTTCTGAAAATGCGTATGTGATCATGTAATTCTATGTCCTAGCGTGTGCTATATTAATATTTTCAAATGTGAGTAGGTTAAAAGTTGAGAAGTAAAAGTAAGAATCAGAAAATCCCAATAAATATTTCGATGTCGCCGACATATAACCCTTTAAGACCGGCGGTCAGATGGCGCTGATTTAAAATTATGAGACTAAATTTGGAGTTCATCGAAAAAATGCGTTAAACATCATCAATGCCAGCAACTCCTTAAAAACAAAGTCATTTTTTATACAAATAACGAATAATACAAGTCCCAATAAATATTTAGATGTCGCCGACATATAACCCTTTAAGACCGGCGCCGGCGGTCAGATGGCGCTGATTTAAAATTATGAGACTAAATTTGGAGTTCATCGAAAAAATGCTTTAAACATCATCAATGCCAGCAACTCCTTAAAAACAAAGTCATTTTTTATACAAATAACGAATAATACAAGTCAGCTGCTTCCGTATCGATATTTTTGAAGAGCTTGAACATTCTCTTTTATACCCTTACGATCGTGATAGCTCGGTCGGAAAGAGTTATAACAAGTAACGAAATGATAAATGATATGTTATGTTGAAGAAATAGATATTTTTAGTGTTTTAAACTTAATGACATTGCAGAAGAGAAAAGTTTTTATTGCATTCTTGTTCTAGACAATTTTTGGACAAATAACTCTCTCGTAATTTGCTTGAACTCTTTCGATTATCTAATTCTATCCAACAAGAGAAGCTTATTAACACTAACGAAAATACTATTCTTAATTTGACTGTTTAATATATCGAAAATGGAAAAAGCGTGCACAATAAATAAACTCATTTGCTTTGAATTTTTATAGTAGAGCAGGGGTAGGGTAAGTACATATATATTCCGGCTTGTGTTATTTTTATTGTAAAAATATGAAAATCAAATGTAGGGTGACCAGAAGTAGAATTTAATTTGTTACTCAACTATCTAACTATACAAATTAAGCAAGTAGTCTCGTTATTTAATGGTTTTTTCAAACAAAAACAAATCAAATAAATAATAATTTATGAAAATTTAATGATGATTTCATAGACCAAGGGACAAATCTGGTCAGGCATGTTTGACCAAAAAGAATTTTATTATAAGTTAATAATATTTTTTTTTAATCTTTTTTACTCTTTGAACTTATTCCTTCCATTTAAAAGTTTTTTTCCTTCCAGATTTACCGAAAAATACCTGGTTTCATTGATTCGTTGCATTCTCAGGAAATCAAAAGTTATAATTGTAGAAGGAATTGAAATGTATTCAAAGACGAAGGCGCTCTTTCCAGAAAGTACAATTTTATTATTCAGTGATGATTCCCTAATAGGGTTCGATGGAAGGTTCGTTTTTATTTGGATATGCATTTATAAACTTTTAGCAATGATTTATAAGCCTTAAAATGGTTTAATTCTATACGTTAATAAACATATTTCTGAAAAATGAGCCAAATTTAAAATTTCATTAAACACTGTTATATTTAAAATGTCATGGACAAATTTAAATATTTAATATTAAAGTTAATTTAACTGAGCCATCAATAATTTTCTTGAAAAATAGGTGTAATACAACTGAATTCATTTTATATTGAACTAAAATTTTATTTGTTTATTTTTTGCAACGGAATCTACTGTACTTCTTTGAGCACTATGGTGTTTTTAATGATCAGTTGTATTGACTAAGAAAAAACGTTTTTCAGCGATTAGAAGAAGGTAGCGATATCTTGAGTTAAACTCTGTTGTAACTAATGTGCTAAACAAAAATTCTAAATTTCAGTTTTATTCCTGTTTATTTGTACTTTTAGGGTCATTAAACTAATGAGCGGTGAAGTTATGAACCAGGAATTCTTCTCAGATCAACGTAATGAAGATTAGAAAATTTTCATTTTCATTCAAAAATATTTATTTCATTCAACTATTATAAGAAGATCTCATAAAGACATTATCCTCCGACGTTTTCTGCTGTATATATTTTAAATGTAATTAATCATAAATAAACTGTTTAATATTTTTTATATTTTATTTAATGTCATACAAATGCTAAAAATCAACATCAGTAAAATTGCACAACATTTTAAATAATTATAAAAACAGTGACATTATTTAGCATTGGGTTATTTTATAAAATTAAAATATAAACAAAATATAGCAAAAAATTATAAAATAAATTGATTAATATATATTAATACTATAACAATAATAATATAATCTTTGGCTTACGCAAATGCAAAAATTTACAAAAATGACTAGATTATAAAGACCTTACTAAGATGCTTTGCAAAGACTAGAAGTGTATTGTGATTAACTCAAAGTTAAAAATAATAAAATTGTAGTGTATAAAATCTGAAAATGATATATTCATTTGGAATCTTTTGCTTAAGATGTAACATTTAAAAGTTTATGATAAGAGCGATATTTTTTAAAATCTCTAAAAATTGGAAGTTCTTCGAAATTACGATGTCATTGCAACTTATCATATCATCAGGTTACCATGCAGCACTGTTTTAATAATTCATATCAACGTGACGAAAAAACAGCAAAAAACATAAACTATTTTTTTATTACAATTGGTAATGTTTTTAACGGTATTTTTCTTCTGACGTGTAAATTGACTGATGCCCATGATTTAATTAGCTAATACAAACCCTAAAAAAAAACATTTTAGTTCCAGGACGATTTTCAAATCAGTGATAAGGCAAATAAATGTATAACATGTTGCAGTGACAACGTCAATGTGTTTTATTGAACCTACGAATTTTAAATAAAAAACTATTTTTGAAGAAGTCTAAGTGCCCACTTTAAAAAATTGTAAAGTGCTACTTTGAAGAGGTAGGTGCAGTAAAATTAAGCCAATACATACAGACTCGTATGAGCATATATTTGTTATGAACATTTTTCTTGGTCCAAATGGTTGGTAATCAATATAGAAGTATTTAAAAAATTAATATTATTCATTGATAAATACACCTGCTTTTTTTATCACTAAACTACAATTGTCTCTTCTCTCACTTTCAAGTCAATTTTTCAATCGACTTTATATAAAGATTTCAAAGTGATGTGTATATTATCTCTCTTCAAGACGGATAAAATTTTCAGCAACGTTAAGAAAATAAATACATTCAAAGATCAATACTAGGGCCTACTTTTTATAATGTCAACAAGTTTATGTTTGACAATGTTATTTATTACTGAACACATTAAATAATAGTATGCTTGGTGCCGTTCAACCAATTAACAACCCATCTGTGAATTCTATTAACAGCTTCACTAAGAATAAAAACATTAACATTACCTATCTCTAATTAGCTTTTTGTGGAGCTTAATTTGGCCGCCTACATAAAATGTTCAGTACTTTAATGTATTTATGTGTCTTATATTTTGTTTAGATGTGTATTTAAACCTTGAAATATAAACTCATTTTGGTATATTATGTTTGTATCATTACAACGTGAAGTCTACTGCTCATGGTGTTTTGGCTCTTGATTTGATTAAGTTTTTTATTAAATGCAATTTCATTAAACATCATTAAATTCTTTTTAATTAGAGATTTTCGTCATAAGATCTATGCCGGCTAATTGATTGAACAGCAACGTAAAACAGTAAATAATCTTTGTTTTTGGTGTAGATTTGTGCTTTTATTACATTCGTCTAGTAAGATTTCTATGTGCTAACAATACAACCGTTTTTAAAATTTGTAGAAAGTATCTATTGAGAAAAATTTATCGGCATGCATTAAAAATTATTGTTTAACAATTATAGAAAACTTCATTGACCTCTTCTCGATTATGTGTAGATATTTCTGAAAATACTCTGAAATTACTTCAAGGACATTCAAATATACAAAATTTCATCGGTTTGAAGAAATTAATTGCTGACATAAAGATAATTAATTTTTCAATGAGGAATTTAAAATGTGACTAGGGTTAACATCCAAATAACTTTGTATTTAGGGTTTCTCAAGATAAACTAAATTCAAAGCATTAAGAGTCCTCTTTCAATAACCGCACATCATTCACAACAAAAAGCCAGTCTAGGAAGTACAATGAAGCATAAGTACATCACTTCTTGACACAAATAAATATGAAAGAAATGAAAGGTATAGGATTCGAAAAGAATTTCTGATATTAAGAGTATATTACTTATTTGAGTTTGATTATAACAGTTTTTAGTCCATCTTTAAATCTTACATAGTTAAATATAAAAATACACTGAAAAATTTAAAAAATTTAAAAATCAAGTGATCACAATTGTATCCTTCCAATAAAAGAAGTAGATCCTAAGTTAAATCTTTTACAAACATCACCAAATTTTTCTCAATGTGTTATTTTAAAGAATATAATATTATAATTAAAAATAAAAGCCAATCGTGGAAACTGGTAAAGAATTGATGCAATTAGCCCGCAATGTATCACAAATGTAACAATACTCCACGTCAAGACTGATGTGTCATTGGAAGGCAGGATTCATTGCATAATCCAACATTTAATAACGCCATGCCCGGTTTAGTTTACCTTAGACCACCCTGTATCTGTAAGGTGTAAGAGAACAACTTATAATTTGTGACCACCACATTATTAAACAATAAATCTAATAGAAGTTCTAGGAAGGCTCTGGAGAGGGCGTGAAATGTTGCAAAGGATAATCACCAAACTCTTCCATCCCCTGAGGAGGCAAAGGGATAAACGGAGGCCAGCCCATCAAAACAGGGTCTGGACAAAAGAACGACCCTGGCTCCTGATGACAACCATAATCGTAGTAATCATATTCCAATCCATCATCAGTCCCAATAGATAGCTCTGACAAGGAAGCTGTTAATGGCGTGGCACTCTCTCTTTGGACATTCTTGATGGCCGGCCTTCCGCGGCGTCTAACTGGTGAAGATGTGCTGGAAGGGTCAGTAACCTTAACAGGCAATTTGTCCCATTTGATTTTCGGATGTAAAGACGGTGTAGAGCGAAATAGAAAACTGTTGTAGAGATAATCTTCTGGACATACGGACGGAGTCTTGATGGAAAGTTCGGAAGTGGAGGTCATGACTTCAGGGCCTGCCAAGGTTGGATCACTTTGGGCGGCTTTGATCTTCGATTGTCGATAGTAGTGAAATATGATTAAGAAGGCAGTTGTTGAGCAGATAACTGTTGCTAGCATGATAAGAGTGACGTGGACGGCCGAGAGATGGCTGGAGAGACTAACACTGTCAATCTTTTGACGGACCATGGCGAGGCTTTCGCGCGGTGTTTCTGAAAAAGGAAAACAATTAAAGTTCTACTATTTTACCAACAAATTATTAATATTTTGTAATACAAGTCTACATTGACTATAAATCCAAAGTTTAAATTTCATTGTTCTCATGACACGTGGCCAGTTCACAATTTAACCTCGACAGTTAGCAAAAATTGGATAAGTATTGTTTGAAAGTCATCATAAAAAGGTTGAAAGGACATGATAAAATTTTAGAAATTAAACTGAATTATGATTACAAATTTTGCAAAGAAGTAATCATTCTGTTAGAACATGTATGATAACCCCATTAAAAATGATCATCTTCTGTGTCAAAAAAACTGCCACCGTCTTCAAACTAGGAGATAAAATAAGTATACTAATGCCATCTTCAACAGCCTTAAGGCGCCTTTTGGCATCTTATTCGGAGAAATATGAAAAGTTGAATGTATATTTTTATACAGAGAAATAGATAATTACTTTTAGTAGGAAATCTTTTTCTGAATTACCTTTCTCAAAATTTTAATATGAAATAATTATTACCTGAACGTGTCACCAAGAAAGTGATTTCGACTCCTTGAATCAACGTGGCGTTGCTCGCATGAACTTCTAAACGTATCGTCTCTGATATTGAATGAATAGTCTTAGGAATTGTATATGGACCCACAACGGCTAACACGGCTCCCAAATTGGATTTGCCGTCTCGAATAGTAAGATAATAGTCTGGGAATGGAAAATTAAGACTTTGGATCTCAAAAATAACATGTCCAGGAGGCCAGGCATGCATGATCCATGTAGGTTCAAGTTCGCATTCAGAAATTGAAATTTTCAGTAGAAGCTTGTCGGTGATATTTTTTTCACATCCACAGGGACATTCAAGTGTGAAAGGTTCTTCTGTAGTTGTTACAGGAATGTCTGAAACGTAAAAAGATGTTATTTCATGTAATTAAAGCACATATTCTGTAGGGTAGGCCGGGACTAGTTTTCTAGCTTTTTCACTCTTTTGCGTATATAATTTTATATTTATCTAGACTTTGAAAAAACCATAATACAGTGAAACCCCGATTTTACGTTTCTCAAGGGACTGGGTAAAAAAAACGTAAAATACGGGAAAAACGTAAAATACGGGAAATACATATAATAATGCAAAAATCAAATAAAAAACTAATAGGTAGTAAAGATGACTCTTTCAAAAGGTATAGTGATAGTAATACTCTATATTTTACAAAAAATCATTATTTTACATACCAAATTAAGATCATTTACACATTTAGTTGAGTTTAGGCTGAAAATAGTCCGTAATAGTGGATTGTTTTTTAGTCTTTGAGTTCAAGAATTGAAATATTTTGCAAGTTTTTTTCCTGGTCTCCATACGCAAGAAAATAGTCTTTCACTATTTGCAAGCTCTTCATTGCAGTATTAAAAGAAGGGACGGGCTGTACTTCTGGTTCTTCTTGATGATCTTCATCGGTGGACGAAAAGTCCATAAGATCGGCTACGGATGGTGCAGTAGCTCTTTCAACTTCGCATGTTGCTAAATTTTCAGGGATGTAATCGTCGAAGTCATAGATAACTGTTTCGTTGTCCTCCTCCGAGCCCACACTCTCAGAAATAACACTCATTTTTGACGATTTATGAATACTCAAGCCTCATTTCGTTAATTTTGAGGATTGTTTCGTCAAACTACCACGTGACTTTTGAGTAAACACGAATCCTCACTTTTACGATTGTGATTTGACGATTCTGTATCTTGATTTCGAGGAAACTGAATCTCATTGTAGTACTCACATGCTCAAAAATGACGAAATATTTCTTTAGATTAGACGACATTCAAATCCTCATAAAAATGACGATTCAAATTTCCTCACTTTGAGGAAACGAAAACTCGGAGCATTTGCCAGTAACGGAATCGTCAAAATTAAGGAAAATTTCGTCGTTTTTGAGCATTCATTTTTTAGAGTGCAACTCAGCTGTTTCTTCAATTATTCCCGGTTCATTAGACGTTGCGATTCCGCTTTCTTCAAAACAGTGCAAAATGCACTGTTGGGTAACATTTCTCCACGACGCAGAAATAAAATGCATGTCCTCTAGAACATTTAACTTTAGTTTGCAGCCGTCATTTAGGTTTCCGTTTTCTAGTTCAGCTATAGCTTCCCGAACAAGTTGCTTTCTGTAATACACCTTGAACGATCGAATAATGCCGAGATCACAAGGCTGCAATTTGCTTGTACAATTTGCAGGCAAAAATACGACACGCACATTATAGACAGCTGCAAATCAGAATGTGCAGTGCATTGATCAATGAACAACATTATTTTACGATTCTGCAGCTTCATTTGTTTGTTTAGTTTGCGCAAAAAGTCTTCGAAAAGGGCTTGCGTCATCCACGATTTTTTGTTTGCTTCATACTTTGTCGGAAAACTTCTCACGTTTTTGGGCATCGGGGGTTGCGCGACTTTCCAATAACAAGAGGCGTCAGTTCTCACTTCCATCCCACTATTACAACAAA
Organism: Hylyphantes graminicola; assembly: GCA_023701765.1. Classification (NCBI taxonomy): domain Eukaryota; kingdom Metazoa; phylum Arthropoda; class Arachnida; order Araneae; family Linyphiidae; genus Hylyphantes; species Hylyphantes graminicola. The sequence goes on from CM043123.1 coordinate 11,801,293, forward strand.
GCAAAACCGTAAGACGCAATTTCGACATCTTCCCTCCATGGCAGGAGTCTCCTTTGACAACGTAACTTTTATCCGGTAGGAGGTTAAAAAACAGTCCGGTCTCGTCCGCATTGAATATGTCCTTTGGCTTGTACCCCTCGGTCAAATTTGGTAAATTTGTCTTCCAGTCTTCAATAGTGGCTTCATCTACACTTGATGATTCTCCTGACAGCGATCTATAAACAAGATCATGTCTTTTCTTCATCCTGTTTATCCAGCCATTTGAAGCTGTGAAGTCTTCCACACCAAGCTTTTCGGCAATTTCTAAAGAGCCAAACCATGATCAATGAAAAGAAACCAGTTTAGGAAGTCCAGTTTGTGTGGAATGGGGAAAATATTGCTTATTTTAGAAAAAAAAATCTTTTTTTACTTTCCAGGAAAAACGTAAAATGCGGGAATTTCTATAAATAACAGACTTACAATCGGGGTTAAATTAACATTACTGTATACGAAAAAAACTGGGACCTGATGGAAAAAACGTAAAATGCGGGAAAAACGTAGATTCGGGGGACGTAAAATCGGGGTTTTACTGTATAAACATATTTCTATTATAGTTTTATATATAAAAAAGTGCAATTATTTTTTCAAAAACAGAAAATTCAGTTTTTGACAGTAAGTGATTGAACCAAGAATTTGAGTTAGAAAATGTGCCCATTCGTAAGGGCAAGTTTAAAAGATTATTCGGAAATGATTTTGAGCTCAGGTGGCTTTTCTGACTCCAAACACAACTCCTGACTATAACTAGTGCGGATATTTATTACTCCCAAGAGTGTTCGAGTCACTCTGTGACTTCTTCTTATAAATAATGGAGCTTTTATATCATCAACAGCACAGTTTAGAATTTTCCTTTTAATTTAGTTTAATTGTCTGCTTTTAAAACACAAAAATTACATTTTGATTTCTTATGACTGGCTGATTTAGGCGACGGCAAATTTTTGAAAGAGAACAGAATTGAAATATGAGTCCCAAATGAATTTCGAAAAATTTGTCCCGGTCACCATTCTGTAGCTTTAATGTACCTCAACAATTAGCTGTGTAAGTTTATGGAAGAACCCCCAACTTTTGTACATACAAAGTTGGAACCGTAAATTTAATTTTAGTAAGTCTATTATAAGTTTCAAATAAACAACTGCATTTTTAACATAGTTGAAAAAATTAAAACATCAGATCTTTTGACAAGATAGTAGCTTATATCCAATTAATTCTTTCATCAGAGGGTTATGCTGGGTTGTTACTTAGGCCAGCTCAACCACAGGCGTCATTTAGTGATCCATTTTTAAAGTTACAGTGGAGTTTAGGGCGTCTTTTCATCTTGTGGGTGGAAAATCTTTTTCATTTTAAAACTAGCCCGGTCTACCCAAATTTATATTTTTAAGTGACCAAGCAAAACTTCAATATGATTATAAAGCTTCAAATAATTGAACAAGTTGAAATTTTTTTAATGTGTTATAAAACATTTTTTTAGAAGTGCAGTCAGGATACTTTAGATAATTGTAATGGCATAGTAAGTAAACAAATCATTCAGCATTACACCTATTTTGCGGTGTAACGCTATTCCGTAATTTTAGTGTAACGTAACTCTGTGAAACACTATACAGCTCCGGCTGTCACTTATTTTACGGAGTAATCTCCTTATTTGTATATCGTAACTCTAGAAATTCAACGAAAAAAGAAACTTTACTCCATGAAGCTGGATTAACATTACACCAAAGCTCTATAGTGACGATAACAACTTGCAGCCTTCGTCTTTCAACTAAAACTGAAGAAACTTAATTTTTTTCTAATGAAATTTAATTCTTCAATTAAAATACTACCAGGAATGAATTTTAGTTAAATACTTTACCGATGACTCTTTTAGGTAAATATTTAAAAATATGTTAAAAAAAATGCATAAACTTAAAAAAAACAGCTCGATTTTAAAAACCAAATAACAGTTATTTTAAACTATTTACAAACTGTGCTTTGACATACCTGCACATGGTTCTGCCTTGCACAACTGGGATTGCACTGCTTTTCCTACACAATCAGAGCTATTCATTGCTGACACACAAAGTCTATAGCGGCTTTGTACGCCTGTTCCACAAGTTGCTGAGCATTCACTCCATGGTCCCCAATCATTCCAAGTTGCAATAATACCTTCTGAAATTGTCACAAATATTAAACATCAAAATAAATATTCATTATATCTTATTTAATTTTGTCATTTTATCTATCGTTTTGCTGAAGATGATAGCGTGAATATTTAACGGTAGAATTGTAAATTATTCTTTTATATAGTAGTATATATCATATTTTTTGTATTTGTGTTTAATAAATTCAAGTCGGTATCGAATATTCTTCCACAAGATTAAAAGAGAAAATATCTTGACTCTAGATTTAAGTTAATTATTCGTTGTATGTCGGATAAAAATTATGTGATACTTAACTGAATGAATTTTTTTAATGAAATTTTTACTTCGTAATATTTTTTTTCAAATTTTGGCAACGATATTATTGATTAGAAGTGTCACACAAGTATTTGTAACATAAAAATATTTTTTTAAAATTAATTTCTTTTATTATTGATCACATTACTAAACAATCAATTCTTCTTCTTCGCTGACATTACAGCCTGTTACAGGCCAAGGCCGTCTCTCCAAGTCTCCTCCATCTGACTCTGTCCCCCATAATGGCCCTCCATCGGTTAACTCCTAACACCTTGAGGTCTCTCAATTCTCTCTCTCGAAACAATCAATTACTTAGAGATTAAACTCGGTAAAAAAAGAATATTTTCAAAATAAATTCTATGTGTAGTAGCTTATTATAGTTCATGCATTTGTTTTTAATTTATTCCCAAAATTAAACTTTTTAAATGGAAAATAATTTCCAATTTATTAACTTATCAAATAATCTGAGTACCATAGATACACTCTTAAAACAAAAGAGTGAAATCCACTCCAGTAGGAGTTCGACAGTAGAAAGCAGTTCGGCACTAGAAAGGAGTGAATATTAACTAAGACTTAGTTAAAATCACACTCGTTTGGAGTGATCCTGTCGGAGGTTTAACGCACAAAGGATCCACTCCAATGGGGAAAGTGCATTTTCTAGACTGGAGGAGTGAAAATTAACTCAGACTGAGTTAAAATCGCTCGTTCGTTTTAAGAATGTATATAATAATAGAAAATGGTTATAAAAAGTATTGCTTACTACTATCTGTAAGTGCAGGCAAACAATGCGTCTTCAGATCAAACACGGCTCCATTCCGAGCAATGCTCACAAAACTGAAGCAATATTCTTTAAAATCTTCATCGAATATATCACAAGACATCTTGGTGGAATGCTTTCCGTTTTCGATTCGGCTTTCTCGAATGTACTTGAGTGGCCCTCTAGATCCCTTACCATACACTCGTATTCTGTCCTGGTCTAATATGCAACGTGGATAGTGGTAAATGACGGAGATACTTCCGTCACATGGCTGGACTGAGCTCTTGGCTACGCTCACAGAGTAGCGATGGCTCCACATAACGAGGATTGTATCACTAATGGCAATTTCTGGAGCGTTTTCAATGTTCGTGCGGACTCGAACCTGTAAAAAGAAATTATGTAACTTAAAATATTGAATGGCTTTAAGTTTATTCTTAAATGAATCCTATTCGCGAGTGAAAATAAAACTTTGAATAAAAGTTTTCAAAATGAGATATTTCTTAATGGAGATATGTTGATATTACTAATTGGGGTACCTTCGAAAAGGGTGGTACCTTCGAATAGGGTAATTTTGGCCCAATCTTTTCAAACTAACAACTTCTCATTAAATTCACTCTTTTAAAATGTGCTTGCGTTTTACAATTAGTAGCAAGACTGCCATGACATATGAGTAAAAAAATATTTAATTATCGTTTCCTCACCTTCCTAATTGAAACGCAGAAGAGACTCAAGTGAAACAGTTGTGAAACTTTTAACTAACATCATACCTAGTCAGCAATGGTGGTCTATAAAAGCTTTTAAGTACTATGTAATTTTTGAAGTTTTTCAACTGGCAGAAACTTTACAGTGGATCACGATAAATTAGGTTCAATACAGGGTTGAGAATCTCCCATTCCCGATTTAGAAGAGTTGCTAACAATTTATAAACATTTCCTCTTTTCAGATGATAGATAACACTAAAAATCGTAACTAGGAATACTCACCGTATAATTCCCAGCTCGATCAAAAAACTCGCAATCCAGTACAACATCAAAAGAAGACTGCCACATCCAATTCGTCAATTCCTTGCTCGTAAGTACCGTTGGCTCCTGCCATGTAGATTGGATAGAACCCTCGTAAACAAGATCGGCATATGTTGTATATGATCCCCGAGGGTTGCAGTGTAGAGACTGAACATAAAGCTGAACTATAACATTTGAACTGTACGTCTCCACCATCAAAGGTACATGGACGGTTACCTCAGGCCATCGTACTTCGATGAGTTTAGTACGTGCCACCTCTTTTTCCTAGAACAAAATTAATAGAAAAATTTAATTCAAAAGAGCACTGTAAATCAACTGTATAACGTTACCTGAATTTTGTTGTCAGCTTACTAAACTCGAAATGTATGAGGAAAGTTTCACAAAAGGTTGTAAAGCAATTATACAGAGCTACAGAGCCCAAGCTATGCCTTATTGCTTACTACAGAGCCCAAGCGCTTTCATATCATACATTTTGTGAAACAAAAGGACTATGAAAAATTAGAGATCTTTACCGAGAAGGTATTGAGTAGAGGGAAAAGCGACGTTTTTTAATCAATTTGAAGCTATACAAAAATCATTACAAAATGTCATTCTTATGTACTAATACATGCATAACAGTAACGACAAGTTACAGTTTCATAGATCATTGTTCTCCTGATGAAATTTAATGCCATTTCATTGACCTCTAAGCCAAAAGCAATCCGAAATCCGTTCACAAGGCCAACGACCATATTGCAATTTCGCCAAGCCTACACTGTTAAAAAAATTTCCCTGAATTAACGGAAAAACTACTGGCAGCAAGTTGCCGGGATTTTTCTGTTAATTTCAGAATCTTCCGTTTTGGAATTTTTCCGTTATTTTCAGGAACTTCCATTTCGGAATTTTTCCGTTAATTTCAGGGTTTTCCATTTTGGAATTTCTCCGTTAATTTCAGGATCTTCCACTACGGAATTTCTCCGTTAATTTCAGGATCTTCCATTTCGGAATTTCTCCGTTAATTTCGGGATCTTCCATTTAGGAATTTCTCCGTTAATTTCAGGATTTTCCATTTAGCTGTTTCCTGTTAATTTCATGAATTTCTAATTGGCATTTCTCTCTTAAATTCAGAAAACTTGCATAGTATTTTCTAGTTAATTCCAAGACATTTTTGCTTTTTTCTTGTCAATTTTGCTTCTGTATACTATTTAAAGATCAATCATTATAAATATATCCATTTATATATGGTGTTATAAATATAAGTTAAGCATAGGGAATTTTAAACATGCATCCTGTTTGTTATATAAAACGCAAGCAAATAATGTCTTCATACTTTAACCTTAAATCTATTCAAAACTAATACATTCTAATCCTTTGATAATTTTTAACCATATTGGGTATTTTATCTGAATAAATAGGACATTGTTCACATTTTTGAAATTTAAAAATATCCACTCTTCATATATTTAAAACAATTTTAATATGTCAGAAAAATTTTAAGAATTTTGATAATTCTTCTGTCATATTTTTTTACAATGTGTATATTTAGTATTGTTCTGTGGCTAAATGGTGTCGTACTTTACAGTTAGCATATCCAGGGCAAAATCATCGGTAGGGGATAATGAGTCTGGTGTCTTAGGGGTTGAACACCCCTAAAGAGAGAGACTCTTTTAGACAGTAACCTTTGTAGTCAAAAACAATACATTTTTAGGTGTCTTCATTTGTGGAATACATACATGAATTTGTATAGTCAATGATAGTAAAAAAAATTAGTATATGGGGACGAGAGTTATTATCCCCCCCCCCTTCCTGGAGGATACACCACTGATACAATTTAACAATATGTGACAAAAGAATTACAGAATATAATCAAGTTTTATTTTTCTTTCATAATTGAAAAGGACTATTATATTATTTCAAATCCTCAACTAATTTAAAAATTAGTGCAGGAACTACAGATTTAGTTTTCTTCTTTTTCTGAACTTTTGACCGTCTTTGGAGATTTATGATAAGCAAGCACCTAAAAAAAATAATATATATTAATATATACAAATCCAATTTTGAATAAGTAGATCTAATGTAAAGAAGCAAGTGGTAATCAGGCGTTAATCAGACAAAATCTTCTTAAGCCCCCCTTCTAAAATTAAACAATTTGTCAATTTTAGGCTTTTTTCGAGCAAGTCTTACATAGTAGCACCGTAATAATTTAATATCAGAGTTAAAAACTCTTTTTCTCTTTTTTGTGAAGAGGGGGGATGGGGAAGACAAGGCATGAATCTTAGAGTACCTTTAATGAATTGATTTATCCATATCTTAGTACAATACAGTTTGAGAATTGGAACACTGAAAATATTTTTTAATAGGAGGGGGGTAGAAACAGAACAGAAATGTTCTTGAATAATGCATATCAAAATTAAAAATACAATTTTATAAAAGTATTTAGTAATAAAATACAATTTTATATAGTATTTAGTAATAAAATACAATCTTATAATTAGTATTCTAGTAAAAGCTAATAATTATTGCTGTAGTTGTAGACGGTTGGCCAAAAATGAGATATCACTTAGCAGCTATATCTAAATGAACACTAAAATAGCGTTCTGCGGACACTTGCAATTCCTAAATTTTGAATTCGTTAGAAAATTTGCATTTAATTGGAAATTGTGTTTTTCTTAGTGCAGATTTTTTAAAACAAAGAGCATTGACAATAGTGTATGTAACATCTGAATCGAATCAAAGCATGTGATCTGCATACATCCGTAATCACTAATTAATTCGTTAAATTAAACAAAAGAGTATTATTTATTAAAGAGAAACTTTACGTTATGTATACTTGCATAGTTTTTAAAATAAACCATGCTGTGCTGATAGCGATAGCGTAACCGTGCTTTTCAATCGAGGTTAGGTTAGGTTTTGAATTATCGTCGCACTAGAGCTACACGAGGGTAATTGTTTTTCAATCGAATTTAAATGTAATAATTTCAAATCATTTCATTATTTTTTTTAATAATGTGCACTTGTTTGTAATTGAACATTGTTTATTTCATACATTTGCCAGCTTTTTCAAACTTTTAAATTAAATTTACTTAGTTAAGCGTGTTGGTAAACAAACGGAATTATTAATTTCAGGAATCATCCCACGGTCAATTATAGGACTATAGAGATTACAGAAACAAATAAGAAAGAGACAAGAACTGGATTCTATATATAGAAAAGAAAGATAGAAAATATAATTTTTAAATAAAATTTTATTTTATTAAAAGAAATCAACATACCTGTATATTTATCTTTCTTGCTTCAGATGTGGTCAAAACAAACAAAAAATATGGTGGCTGAGTCGGTCGGCGGATGTGTCGAGGCTAAAAGCTGTTGGGTGCGAGGTTATATGGAGAAATTACGTTAATACGGGTCTTAAGTGAAATTCTACACGCAGAAATACGGTGTTTTCCCGTTTTCGCTTGTCAAGCGTTTGAGGAAAACGGAAACGATCTGTTTATTTCAGACAAACCGTCTGTTTGTTGAAGAAACGCAATCTTTCCGTAAATTCCCGAAAATAATCACAGAAATATGCACGTAAAATTCAGGCTTTTTTTAACAGTGTACCAATGACTCAGGCTCTGTTAGTATAGCCAAAATCGCTACTGACCCTAGTTTTTATTTGATTCAAACCGGACACTTTGCACACATTTTTAAATACCTGTTTAAGTGTGAGCAGCTTGAAAACATAATGTCCAGCTTTCTCAAATGTCCCACACGGGAAGACGATCTTGCCTTTGGAAATCCTTTTGGGCACATCCCGTTTTGCAACGGCTTTCTCACCATCTTTGACGATCTCCACCAATTGCAGCCGGAGGTCAGGACCAATGGACGGTATGCCATATAAGACCTCGATGTCCCCAGAGAGCCCTGTGTATGACTCCTCAGTCGAGAGCCAGTAGTCTGCTAGTGCTGAAAGAGAAAACAGAAGCAAGGAGATTTTAGTTGCTGAAGTGCTGCTAGTGCTGAGCTGTTGCTGCTACACTCCGTGCCAACCTAACTTAGGTAAAAACAAATAGTAAACAAATAGGCAGGAGGAAAAGCGTGATTGGTCCGTTAGTTGGAAACTCTTGTAAGGTAATATCTACATACAAAATGAACTTAATACAATTTAACCAAAATACACTTTTCATTCTGATAAAATTGCGAAATTTTCTCAAATAATGTTCAAATCTGTTAGACCTTAAATGAATTTAATGTTTTAAACATGCTTTCTGGATGGATTCACAAATAATTTATGGAACTCTTTACATCCACGGAAGGATCTTCTCCATGGCATATTTCTATTTACCCAACTTAGGTTGGCAAGGAGTGTAGTGCTGAAAGAGGATAAACTTTTTAAAGTGTATGTTGGGATAAATATACACTGTTTAAATGTCCATGCTAGGTTAGCCAGTTTTCTGCTAATACTGAAAGAGTGGGATCAATATACACTGTTAAAAAAGGTGTTTCTAGGTTTCAGTTTTTTTTTTGTTTTAAAGGGTTGCTCTGCAAAGGCTGTGAAGTGAACTGGTTCACTATATTTTTGGAATTCGGTTGAACCTTTTTCGTATTTCGGACACTTGAACCTGGAAAATGGTTCAACCGATTTCCAAAAAATATTTAAGAATTTCACCGAACCACAGCCGTTGAAGCTACTAGGAACCGTTTTGCTTTTGGTGAACTGAGTAAGAAATTTTTAAAAGTGCATTTATGTTAAGAGAAATGTGTTTATTCGGTTGTCGTTAATAATAATTTAAAATTATAACATTAATTAACCACCTTAGGGATACAGGCTCACAAACCCGTAAAGCGACTGTCAGTAATTCCAGCTACACATATCATTTTTAAAAGTTCAAAAACTTTCGAATTTTTTCCCTTATCTAGTAAAATGCAAAATTATATTTTAATTATTAGCTATATTTGAATGTTAAAATATATTTTAATTTTTAACTATACTGTAACGTTAAAATATGTTTAATTTTAAATATACATCAATTTAAAATAATATATTTTAATATTAAATACATATTTTAATTTTAATTAAAACTTTAATTTTAAATGAAATTTTTAATTGCTTTTTTTAACTATATATAAATACTTCATTTGCATTTTAACACTATTGTCTTAGCAAATTTGTGTCTTATAAAGGTATTTTGGAAAAAAAATGTTTATTAAAATAAAACAAAACCAACTCCAGTTTAACACTTGGAAATGCCTCATATACACTCTTAAAAACAAACACTCCCAATTTACCTCAGTCTGAGTGGATTTCACTCCTCCAGACTGGAAAATGCACTTCTCCTTTTGGAGTGGATCCTTTGTGTGTTAAACCTCCGACAGGATCACTCCAAACGAGTGATTTTAACTCAGTCTGAGAAAATATGCATGCCTTTAGGGTGTCGAAAATGCACTTCTCCAACTGGAGTGGATTTCACTCTTTTGTTTTAAGAGTGTAGTAAGCAGTGTGAGTATTTTTCTATGATAATGCATGTTTGCGTATTGTTTACATTTAGACTCCGATAAATCCACATTAAAACCAAACACTACACTATTTATTAATACTAACATTATACTACTAACTAATACCAATGTTCTAACAATACAACACTGTTTAAAAAAATGCTCTTGGTTTTTACATTAAATTGATTCCTAGTAGCTGCAACGGCTGTCAAGTGAAATATTTCACAATATTTTCGGTATTCAGTTGAACCAGTTTTTTCGATTTTGGCAACAAAAGCCCGAGAAATGGTTCAACCAAATACCGAAAACATTACAGTACTGTTGCATGTAAAACGGGGGCCTAACTAATGCTCACATTAAACTAAGTAATATTGTGTTACAGTCATCAAACCTAACAGCTGTCATTACCTCGGGTCGATGTTAGAACCGCGAGCAGAAGCCAGATCCACATCACTACCTCAGCTCCCTGCGTTCACACCTAAAAAAAACACAATGGACCCAGACTTATTGCGTGATACAAAAGAAACACCCACAAAAACTCATATAAAAAAGCCCCTGCCGTTGATCCCGTTTATTGCAAAGGAAACACGCGAGTAATTGTGTTGAGAGTGATGACAATCATGAAGGGGGATAAATATTAAACATCTTATTTATATCCTCGAAAAAATCCTACGCATATATTCTATATAAACATATTTTTAAAACAATTATGTATTTAGAAATTTGTTTCTCAAATAATTTTGAGGAAAAATAACGTTTAACGTTTGGGAAAAAAATATAGAACAACCCTAAAAAATATAGTTTTGTTTAAGTTCATGAAAAAATGGAAAAATTATTATCTTTGATAGAGGGAATGACGTGTTCATTGACACAAAATCTCAATTTTTTCAAATATGTGATATGGCACGTTCTTGTTAAAGTCGAGTAAGTCGAAATGTAAGAAAAATATGTATTATGTACCAATTTTACATGGAAATAATCAATGATAATTGAAATAATTAAGAAAATTAAATACGAAGAAATATATTTATTCAATTGACAAAATTACATTTCCTCTCAAATATCTTCCCATATAAAATCGGAACTTTCAATGGTATCATTCGGTATCATTCAATGTTGGTTATTAATCCGATTAAGATACAATCCCGACTTTTTTTATTGAATTCTCCTCCTCAGAAGAAGATGATTTTGAGTTTTTGGAAGTTTCATTTGTTACAATCAAGACAATGAAAATCATTAAAAGAAAAAATTCTCAGTGTGAATTAAAGTACTGTAGAAAAATAAAATAGACAAGTACGGTTAAATTCAGTAGTTTTATGCTCTTCTAGAAATTTATAAAAACTTAAACTATACCCCTCTGCCTTTGAGATACAGAATTGTCCGAAATTTACCTTAATTTAACATGGAATGCACCCTCTAGAAGGGAGGAACATAGGCCGAAATGTACCTTTTACTACTATAGTTATACTCTATAGCTTGTTACTATAGTCCTCTAAGATATAAGCAAATTGACTGAAGTGTGAACTTGTTTTCACTGCATGGGATTTAAATAAAAATCTTATCAAAATTAAATTTCTTTATTTTTTTAAAAATATATTTCTGAAAAATAAATACTTACATATGGCCCCTCCATACTTTAAATTTTAAAATGTAATAAAATTATTTTTTTTTTTTTAATTATGCGCGTTGCTGGAAAACCTGACAACCAGGTGACGGGTCTATACTCTGTATCCCTCAAAGAGGGTTAATAATTCAATTCTAACTTCATTTCAATATTTTGAGGAAAAACTTCGATATTTAACCACTGAATCTTAAAAATATAATGATGCATTGTTATAAAAAAATACATATAGAGCTTATCGTTAAATGCCAATATTTACAATTAGTTCCAGTTTAGTGTGTATTGGACATTAGAACAAAGCAAAAATCAGTGTTTGTTTAATTAAAGAGCGTTCCTATGGCAACGAAATTTAGTTCCATGAGGTGGGAAATTTTTCCAGGTATTACATCGATTGATTCATTTATGCAATCCCAAAACGGAATAATGACTTAATGTCGTATAAGGAATTAGTACAAGGAAAAACTACTTTTACAAAGAGAATTTTACCTTTCTAAACTAAATGTCGAATAAGTCCTAGAAAAGTTGTTTGGTCAATTGTATGCCACTTCTGAATATTTTTTAATAGTCTTATGATTTACTTAAAGCATTTAAAACTTCGTGTTCATATTACATTTTTAATCACTAAAAATGAATTTTTTGAATGAAAATTTGACTATCGCTTAGCTGATTTAATGAAAAGGTTTTATTTGAATGACTACTATTTACTTGACTAACGATTATTTTCATATAATCGTATTTATTTATACATGTATAAATTAACTAGAAAGTCAATGATGTTAAGGAAAACGGTTATTATAAAAGAAACATTAATATTTTAAAAACATAACTTATTTAAACTTTAGTAAGAACCTTTTTATTAAAATCTTTGCACCATTAATAATAGTTTAAAATAGCAATGTTATTAAAACGAAAATAAAATATTGAAAGATCACTTTTTTAAGCATAGCTGCGTTACGAGACACAAAAAGCATAAAAAAACATATGAATAAATGAAAAAAAAGCTAATGCACAACTTAAATAAGATATTTAGAAGCCAATGTTGCCAAATAGGATAACAACAACGAAAAATAGAGGATCAAAACTTAGAAATTAAATTTAGACACAAGAGAAATGAGGAGTGCTATATGCATGTCATTTACAAAGTTATCTTTATTAGTGAGGATGTGGTATGCCTCCCAGAAATTGTAGTCCAAAGGAGAATGACTTTAGTGCATTATTCTAGAGGATATGATACCAAAAAGATGGTTATTTCTAACAATATTGGCTTATGAGGACAGAATTAGCTTACCTTTTATCACATAAATTTAGTGTACTTGTTTTTATAGTTGCGAGGTTATCTTTTTCTGATTATCGTTAGCTCATCGGGGTTTTTTATGTACTGAGGATGATACATCGTTAAATACCGAAACAAAAAAATTACAACTTAAATCTTTCTCTATAACAATCAAATGGATAAAGTGCGGAAATTAATTACAAATAACCCCTTCGTAAAGAATGTTCAATGTGCTTATAATTGGTGAATTTCATAGTCCTAAATTGACTCATTACTGAATATAAGTACTTCGTAAATTTGAAATCTTCGATTTTTAAATAGCTGATTTTATAAAATAATAATTAGGTTTTTTTTTTTAACTTTTTCATACATCATTTCTAAAAAAGAAAAATCTCGAAAGTTTTTTTTCCATATTTTACTGATGAATATATCACGAATTTTTTTTTTTAATTACATTTTAATTTAAAATAAAGATATATCTATGCTGTATTTAACCTCCCAAAATCTATTAGTGTGGTTAAACTGTATTATAAAATGAACAGATAAATGTCATGTCATACTATTGTTATCTCATAATAAATAGTATACCTCCATAATTTGATTTTGAAAGGATGTAAAAAGTTTAGTTTTCTGATTATAAAATGAATTTTAATTTCTATTATAAAATGAACAGATAAATGTCATGTCATACTATTGTTATCTCATGATAAATATTATACCTCCATATTTGATTTTGAAAGGATGTAAAAAGTTTAGTTTTCTTATTATTTTTATGTTGTACATACCCTACTCAACCAAAGACCAAATATAAAATTGTATACAAACTTCTTAGTGACTTCAATATTTGTAGTTTTGTTAACACGTTTGGATGTTTGGATCACAAATACAATAGTTGCTATAGCTATGTTTACAATAGTTGCTACTAAGTTTAGATTCAAATATTTTATTTTACAAAAAAAAAAAAAACGATATTACGTAGAAAATTTTTTTAGTAAAAATCTAACTATGTTTATTAGTTTAAATTTCTTTTATTTATGGTATACAATCATGACAATTAATGACGAAATAAAATAAACAATAGTTTTAAATTATTCTCTAAGTAAATTGAAAAATTTTGTTTTATTATTGAAGTGTGTTATTACAGTAGCGAATCCACAACAGATAAGGTTATTTTTACTGTTTTTGTAGGAAGCCCGATAAAACAAAAGTGTTTTATACCGACCGCCTCTATATTTACAATATGTTCATTTTTGCTTTTGTCATTGTTGTTTAACTTGCATTTGTTGCCTGATTAGAAAAACCACATGTTTAAGATATATTTTAAAAGATCGAAGATATAAAGATAAAAGATGTTCTAAATGCGTCTGTATTTTAAAGGTTTTGTGATAATTTTTTCCCATGGTATGATAAATGTTTCAGCGACCATAAAAATATCTCTAAATAGAAAGTATTAGTTAATTTAGTTAGTTAAAGTTTCAATATGCTATGTGCAATGTGCATGTATATGCAATGTGCAATGTATATATTTCAATAATTTATAAAAATTACTATAATGAATTATAAGTAATATGTATTTAATTTAATAGAAACTTGCTTAATGTAATATAATTTATAGGTATTTCCAAAAATTCGTTAGATGTAAACAAAGAAAAGGAAAATAAACACTAACAATAACACTTGCAATCTTTTTTATGGAAACTCATTTCTTTTATGATAGAGTAAAATTGAATTGACAATTTTTAAGTAAAAGTAAAAAAAAGTAAAACCGCATACAAACTAACGGTGAAAAAGAAAAACAAAACCCAGATCTGCAGTTTAATTTGCTTCAAAGCAATTCATAAAAGCTGTCATAAACCTTCTATCATTCAATTCGTATCATATCTTTATAGTACAAATAAATAAAAAAAGAAGGAAAAAAGTATCTTTCTGGAGTTAAAACTTTATTGAGCACCGGCAAAGCGCATCATTGCGCAAACTCCTCCCATATATACAATCTACCAGCCAACGAAACGGTTCTAAGCGCAATTTGAACTCGAAAACAACGCATCCCTTTTCAAAAACAACTCCCCCGAAGCCCCAAATAAACTAACTTCTTCCATAAACATTGCACATTTCGTAAAAAAATAAACAGCATTACTATCTTTAATCTATTTTAATATAAGATAAATATTAACTGAGTTTACTTACCGTTTCTCTGTTCGACGCTCATCGCCTTTTCTATTTCTCTCTGGCTACCAGGTATAAACTGCCAACCCGGGATCGATCGATGTAATGAGTCACAGGTAGGCTTCCAGCTGCTACAATGACGTCACAAATTTCACCCCCCCCCCCCCCATAAGTGTGAAAGGGGGTTGGGGTATCCCTAGGCACTTGAGTTATTCCGTCCCTAAATCCATTGGGATAAACATGGCTCTTCAGCTATTCGGTGCTTTAACCCAGAAGGGATAAAAACGGTTTTTCGGTTGTCAAGTCCGTTCCGTTAAAATTATAATGATTTTTTTTAAAAAAACGAACTTAATATACTTGGCCTGTTGAAAGTGGGGCTGGAGTACACTTGGATATAATTTAGATGTAAAATAAGTTTGCAAAAGCAACCTTTGTGTCGTTACATGAAAAGTTCTATTGTGAATTTAAATTGGATTGGCTTTTTTTTTGTTTTTTTATTGAAAATACCATTTGAATTGTAAATTAAATGCTTGTTGTTGACTTAATAAAATAGATTTTTCAAACTTTGTTTACTTGACGTTAATAGGTGTAGACCCTTAAAATTTGGGGGGAAATGTTGAAGTTCCAATTTTAATACATACGTTAACTTTGCATTATCAAACTTCCCCGCAAAACGTAATAAAACATGAACTCGACTCAAATTTTAAATGTTTTTTCTTCAATCGAGAAAACCCGATTATTACATGGATAATTAATGAACAATTTTTAGTGTCAGAACTCGTTTCTTGTATCTTTTCATAATTTATTTTTGAATTAGAAAGTTATTTTACTGAAATCTATAACATGTATGTAATATGTAAAGTATGACTGTCTAACAATAGATTTCTTGCAATGATTTTTTTTAACTATTGTTAATCATTGTAACGACACCACTGACTCGTCTAAAATTGTTAATCCGACTAAGAGCTTTTCAAAATCCGAAAGATTGATTATAACAACATTAACAAGATGCATTTTTCTAGCAGAAAAATGTCTCATAAAGATAAATACTCAATTCAAATTAAATTATTTCGCATATAATATCTTAATTTCCCAAAGATTTTAGCTCTATAGTACAATATATCATTAGTTAGCACTAACTCACTGGCACTACAATCCATGCTGAACCATAGCATGGCCTCCCAAACAATGGGGGATATTCACGGCCATATCCACCTGAGCTTCAATTCCAAATCGCTGTGGTAAAAAAAAAGCTGTTAGACAGATTAGAGCAGTAGGAAAACATTAGCACGTTGTTCGAGAGCTGTATAGGATAACATTAACACGTGTTTCGATAGGTGTGGGATAACAAACAGCGTGACATCACATGAATGTAACATATACAACTCTAAAGTTGTATGTACCTGCCTTCGCTTTCCAATTTTTGATCTTTGTAACCATTAGATCTTCTCCACTTCATCCATTCATCTTTTCTTGGGATTTCCGCTTTTATTTTCCTTGACTGCCCCTTTAAAATCTTTGTGCCTCTGCTATCGTTCATTCTTTCCATGTATGTCCCAGACATTGAATTCAGAATAGTTCCTAGCCATTGCTTTTTATGATGCTAATGTCTTTTTTATCCGAACTGACCAGCCACTTCAAAATTGTATCGCCTTTTCTCAACATCAACTTCTTCGTTAGGTACAAAATTAGTTAGCACATAAAATCCAATAACTAATTTGGTAGCCTATTTAACTTGCTAAGCCAATAACCAAATAGTTTGATTAACGAAAGCGCGGCTTGTTTATGAATTAACGTCACACTAAAGCTGTTCTGTAATAAAGATAAGATAGTATATAAAAAAATTTTGGCATATTAAAGAAAAGAATAACAAACAAAAAAGAGAATTAATATTTAGTACAATTAGATTTTGTTAAACAAGAAAAATTAGTTATAAAAATAATTATGAATAGTAGTTACTTTTGAAACAAAATTAATGTTCAAATAGTAGGTAAAATAGCAGATATAATACAAATAGTAGGTATTTATGAATAAAAATATACAAAAAATCATTTTTAAACATAATTTTTTTAAATGGCAGAATGATACGACATAAAACAGTTATTTTTAATCTTAAAACAAAGTGGTACCAAACATTTTAAACACTGAACTCTTGTGAATCCTTTGCAAACATACACACACATTAGCAAACAAAAGTTGTGCTTAATGCATGATGTTACCAAACGGCAACACATGTAAAAAGCAACTACAAACTACCAATTTTGATGAGAATGATTAGAAAACTACTAAATATAGTTTTAAATAACCCTTTTGAACTATAATAGTTTTTTCAAAGCAATTTATTTGCGTTTAGAAATAATGTTATTACTTTGAATACTGCCAAACACGTAAATTCACAACAGTTAGAAACTTCACTTTTTAATTTTGAATACTTTTACTACTGTCATTTAAGAGGGTTATTATTAAATAAAACTTCAAAATGGAATGTAATAGATGAAAAAACACAAATTTGTCGAGATGGAGGTCTACTTTAATAGAATAAAGTGGATTATGTAACTTGTTACCAAACGGTAACAGTATGCATTAGAGGGTTAACCCTTAATGGATGATGGAAGAATAGAATGTTACCACACATTCTCGTTAGGATTGAAAGCTGGACTTAGTGGTAAAATCAAGTTTTGAAAGAATGTATAGTGCTTGTGGAACCTAAAATTAGCAATGTTAGCCTAATGTACTTAGGTGTTGTCTTTATTTGTGGGGCACATAGTGTATATAAAACAGTTGAAAAGCTTAACTGTACTTCCAATAAATAAAACACCAAACCAATTAGTGAGAAAACAGTAAAAATTTATTACAACAGACATACAATTTAATATTTACAAAGAAAAACATTTCATTAAAATTCCATTTTTGTCTTTAAATTTTTGACAAGATAACAATAAATACAATCCATATGTATAAAATTTAGTTTACAAAGATTAGTATAGCGGCATTGAACAAAACAATCACTTACATGAACTATTTTGAAACATCAACATTAATTTCAAAGATGAGCAAGATACATTTTTATAAAGCACATTATAGGTCTATCACAGCAGAGATACAAAACAATAAATACTTCATGTTAAAATAAATCTACACAAGAGTATTAGAATATAAATTTACCTACATTTCATACTAAAGTCTTCATTGTAAATTTATAAGAGCAAAATGAAAATACTCAAGTTTTATACTTTTAAAATATACATGTTAAAATCTTGTTTATAACACTTTGGGACATTTGTAACAGAATATTTAATTCAGGAAAATTATTAGGTCCAACAACAATCAAATATAAAATAAATAATTTAAAATATTTTATTTGCTAATTCAAACCCAAACAGTCCCTATAAATAATATAATAAAGAAATACAGATTAAGTGTAGTCAACGTTACAAAAGTAAAACAAAACCTCTAAAATGCAGAATAAGTGTGCACCTTAGCAAATATCAATATCATATAACACTCAAGGGTCATTTATACTTAAGCTATACAAATATCACAATTACAACTAATTAATTAAATCATAGTTTTGTAAAATTCAGAAATTTTTATTAAACAAGATTAATTTGAGTATAAAAAAATCCCACTATTAAACTATTGTTAAATATAAGTTTAATTAAATGAAAAATAAATTTTAAACACATTCTAACAAATTTGAATCGTGATTTAAATTAATAAAGCAGAAAGAAATAAGAAAAAAAGTGTCAGAGAAATAACCTACATAGCAATAAAAAATAAGCAAGGTTTTTTTAATAAATTTTTTAAATAAAGTTTGGATAAAGAAAATATTTTAATGCTTATAAAGATCTGTGTATCAGGTTTCTAATATAATATTGTGATGAAATTTTTAATCTTTACATCTTGGTAGAGAATTTTAAAGGTGTTTCACTGACATAAAACATTGAGAGCAACAATGATAAATTGTGTCATATAATAAAAAAAATTAAATATATCTGCTATATGTCTTAAGTGCAATATTTTAGAAAACATAGTTTTTTATGTTAATATGTTTCCTTTCAACAATTCCACAAAATATGAAGAATAAACAAGGATAGCAACAGACTGTACAATTAAAAGTATATTATAAAAATATGAGTAATTTCATTCCAAAGGGGTTAGTGTATGGGTAATAATAGCAGTAAAAAATAACACCTTAAAAATGAAGTGAAACCTTTTAAAATGTAGTCTTTAAGATAGTCTAGCATCATTTTACAATTGAAGATAACAGATCAACACATTAAATGCTTTTTTTTAGGTTACACAAATAAATGTACTTGAAAAAAGGATTTTGGCATAAGCACATATTTGTATAACCAACTATTGCACAAAAAAGTTAGAAAAGTCATTAACAAATACTATGAAAACACATATATTATTCAACATTACATTCACGTTATTAGAAACGCAAAAACAAGGACACATATTAATTGGTTTCACTTTTATTTTTATAATTTACATGATAAAATACTTCAAAATTATTGAATTGAATAATGAAAAAAATAATTCATTGCTTTCATCGTGTTGAATGAGAATTCTTTACAGATATTATTTAGGAAGCATTAAATAGTAACATCCCTACAAAACCGTCATTACCTGATTAGAATCACCCAAGTTGTACAAATAAAAACCCAATATTTCATATATTATTTGCTAAGTTTTAAAATTATAAAAGCAAATACTATTTATTTACAGTATTTTTAAACCAAAAAATATTATTAAATAAATAAAAGTTAAGGCTCACTGTTTCTATACAATACACAATATGTTTCTACACCTTTGGAAAAACATTGGGCATGTCAGTAATATTACATGTATAAGGCACATTAAGGCAAGTCAGTAAAATTACATTTCTATAACTGTTTCACCAAAGGTGCAATATAAAATATATTCAATAAATAAGTAAACAAACTTTAGCTAATTTTATAAAATAACAATGAAAGAATTAACTATACTTTGAAAAACAGAGAAAAGGCATTTTGTTACAAAATTTAGTTATTTCATGCATTTAAAAAAATATGTACATAAATATAATTTTCTGACTGGATTGTTAATGTTTAACTATTCCCAAATGTATAAAACATAGAACTAATTGATTCAAGTTGCATATAAAAATTTATGAAAAATACATCTTTTGAAATAATTTAATATTAAAAGGCATTATTTAATAGTACAAAATAATGGATTAATATATTAAAAATTCTTCAAACATTTACATGAAAAAATAAATTCAGGTTTCATAGAATGCAAATATAATCATGCTTTATAAGTTAACATAATAAACCACTTAAAATTTTGGTTATAAAACATTCTTAAGCAAGGGCCAAATCAATAAAAATGTTACTTAATTTTAACATTGTTGGTTTTGCTTTATTCTTGCTAACAAATATATTTTTACAAAGTAAATCTTTAAAAGATAAAAATTTCTACTTAGCATCTTCTTTCAGACATTTATTTCACCAATCTATCCGTTTCCAAATGAGTTAAAACTTAAAAAGATCCAACGAAGTGAACTTTTTATATCGAAAAATATATTATAGATATTTTTGTTTTAATTTACAAGGGGCCTACTAATAAAATATTTATAATAGATAAATGCAATATTATATTGAAATCTCCATTGAATTATAAATGTATTTAATTTACCAGAACTGACGAAACTTATTGTTTGTGAGCCTCCTTCTCACAGTTTTATTCAACTATGTTATAAACAGAGGGAAAACTATACGCTGCTGTAGGTGTTTAAAACAATGTGATAACTGCTAGTAATTAGCGCCTGAAAGACTGCAAAGTGAAAAAAGCCACCTTCCTAAAACCCAAAAGGCTTCAAAAAGACTAACGGGAGCAACCTTTAAATAAATATGGAATTCCCATTAAAAACAACTTTTTCTGATTTTCCCGATAATTTTTTTTAAAAATATATTTAAGTCTTATACAGTAAAAGCATAGAACTATTTTAAACAAAATTCAATATTGGATGTTTTATATCTTTTGTGACTTTTTTTATCAGAATTAAATACAACTATAGTTATTTTTATAAATGAAAACCAGCTTTACTTAAGTATGTTTAAAACCATGTAGGTTACAAAAATATTTTGATAAAGAAAAAAGCAGCTTATAAATTAGTTAAACTTAAAATCGGACTTGATTTGTTATATAAAATAAAACTAACAAAAACATGGAATTATATTAATAATAAAAAAGCAATCAAATTGAAAGCAAGTCATAGCCTAAGGAAAATAACAAACAAAACAATGAGCTACTGTTAAGCACGACTGGCAAAATTCACTAATCCATCCCTCATTTAAACACACACAAAAAAAAAAGGAGGGGGAGTACTTGCACTTTAAGACAATACATACAATAACTTTTCGGCATTGTTTTGCAAAAAATCGAAATCTTTTAAACAGAAGGCTATCAACTTTACTTGTGTGAAATATCAAATAGCTCAAGCTAGCTATTATATAGCAATATTTGTACTTCAAGAAACAAAGCAAGTACAGATTGTCTATAATAGTTAAGTTCAAAACTTATTACGATTAGAATTGAACAGTAGTTCTTTAAGATCAAATCATTTAATAAAAAATTTAGTACTAATGACTTATAAAAAAAATACATTCAGAAAATAAAAAAAAATGGTTTAGAATTAATTGGAACCTGCCCAAAATTCAGAAATTATTTGAAAACTATAAAAAGCTTCAAGAAATCAACATGAGTATATTGTTGAAACAATTAAAAGGTAAATAACATAAGTGCACAAAATGAATAAAGTTATCTCTCTGTGCAATAATTAAAAATCTCTATATGATGCCTGCACCAAAACATTGCAACAGCAAGCAATACTTATATAATGCCAAAACAAAGCCATAATAAATCTTAATATGTATCCAGGGTGGAAAAATCACTGAAACAAACAAAACAAAACGTGCTTGATACCTTTGAGAGTTTTGCTAAGCCCCAAATGCATTAATTTTTTATGAGTATGCGTGTAAACATATTGTAAGGTCAATTTAGAAATATATAATCTTAGAAACAATCACATCTGTGCTTGCTAATTATATGTGCTTACCATCCTTTATCACCATAAATTATAATACAGAAAAATGAAGATATATACGCTGCAGCGAAAGTGCGAGAAAAAAAAAATAATTCAATATGCTAGCAACATAGGAAATAAATAAGACACATATTTTTCTGTTCAAATTTAGCCATTGAACATGCAATGTGAAAGTATTTTACAAAAAAAAAAATGATTGCAACTCAAAAGATTTTTACAATATAAAATTGACATGTTTGGAGAAATCGAATTTTCAATTCCATTTCATGGTACCAAAGTATAGCTTATTCTAAAAATGTACTTAACAACTACCATTTGATGAAAATTATTTTTTAAAAAGCTGTTCCTAAGGCTTATTCTTTTTACTAATTCCCATGAGGCAATTGGTAAATTTTAAAGTTTTGCTAATAATAAGTACAATTATACATATTCAAATATTACTCAAATATAAAGGGGAAGGTTTTCTTTTATAAAATATTCAAAAGTAATTCCTTCACCAAGTGAGTACTTAACTTGTGACTAATTAATACTCAAAAGTAATTTATTAACCTGTTGGCATATTTCCTTCAGGTCTGAGGTATATTTTTCAAGCTACTAAAAAGCTATGTGTTAGAATAGTAATTTAACACCAAAAGACGTGACATTTTTACTCCTAATATATGCTTTTTCAGTTATGTGATTTACACAACAATTCTCAACATTTATTTTTAAAACCAATTGAAAAATATAACTAAC
This sequence comes from Hylyphantes graminicola, assembly GCA_023701765.1. NCBI lineage: Eukaryota > Metazoa > Arthropoda > Arachnida > Araneae > Linyphiidae > Hylyphantes > Hylyphantes graminicola. Next base: position 11,823,882 of record CM043123.1, read on the forward strand.
AAAAAATAATAAGCTGTTGAACATGTGGAGTATTTAGCTGCCTTTGAAATGTACAAAAAATATATATATATTAAAAAATTAAACAAAAACACCCAGAAAAAATTAAAAATTAAGAAAATATTAATGTATATAATTTAATGAGTATTATTTATGTAAGTATATAATTTAATGAGTACTTTTAAATATCCTTCCCAGTATTTTATTTACAAATTACTAAAATAGCAACTCAGTCAGATATGATTAATTTAATCACATAAGTCTAGAGTATAAAGTAAAATAAATATATAAATCACAGTTTTCATTTTCTTAAATGATAAACAAATTCAATTGAAGAGCATTTTTAGCTCTTTACAAATTTAAGGTACCTTACTAAAATATATGTTAAAAAAGGTAAAACTGGTACGAGTATTATTCAGAAAGTGTAGATTCTCTCTTCTTAACATCAAACAAGAACAAAGTTTCAAATTATACAATATAAAATTTGCTTACACAAACATCACGAAGATTTTGTATTTTTATATAAAATTATGTATTTGTAAAAAATTTTATTTTTGATTTAATGTATTAATATTCAAATTAATGTTATCACCGTATTTGTTTATTGTAGGAATAATTATAAACAACATTGTTTTTAAATTTGATGAAAATATATAGTAAGATACCTTGATAAAAATATTGACCATTTCCAATAAGTTAATATAAACATAAAAAAAACAACAAATTGTATACTGTCAAAAAATAAATCACAATTTCATTTATCATAAGATGTTTCATGCTGGATTTAAAATAGTCAACAGATTTGCACCTTTATAGGTTTATATAATTCATATTTGTATTGAAATATTTAGCAGAAGATCAAACCAATTTGTAACAACTATACTTATTTCTTGGTCTGCATCAAAATGATGTTATCCAAAAATAATTCTCAATGCTCATATAAATAAATAGATAAGAAACTTTATCAAAATAATATCCCAAATAGGAATTTTGATTGTCAAATGCTCTTTACTTTCTACCTACAATAAATTTGTCAGAAAAGCAGGGAAGATGATTAACAACATAGACCATTTGGCATTGGCAAAGAGCCCAAATCAGCAAGAGACTGGACTAATTAAGGCACACATTTATTACCATGATTGATAACATACCAGAATCCTTTTGATACACAACAGTATATGTATATCTAAAAGTATGAGTAACCAGAAATGTTTTCTACTGATTGGCACTCAAAATTTCATGACTTCACAAACAATGAAATAGTACAAAATGATGACATTAAAAAATAAGGCTTTAACTAAATGTCCTAGAGTTTTATATAAATCATTTCATGCAGCCTTACATTCTAAACATCTATGCATACATAAAAATACTGTTTTGTATCAAACCTGAACTCCTAACTCTGGATCTATAACATAATTAAATCGTTGTTGGGTATTTCCCTCCCCACTTTGACTTGATGAAGGCTTTAACAATAGATTTTCTTTTTTCACTTGAGTGGCATCTATGTGCACTTCAGCAGGTAACAACGGGATTGTCATATCTACACGAGTAAAGAAGGCCATTTTCTCTCTAAACAAAAAATATAAATTCTGTAGCTTAATATTCTATAAAAAATAACATTTATTTAAGTGTTTGTGTACCATGTTTGATACACATGAATATTATCAAAATATTAGTTACTTAAATATCAAAATAACTAATAAAAAAATCTTAGATTCTTTTGCTAGCAAACTATACAATAATAGAATAGTAAACATACCTAAATGATGTTATATCTGGTTGCTTTTTACGGCTTTTCCTTAGTTTATAAATTTCTCTGGATGTCTTCTTCAGCAACTTTTCAATTTTCTTATCTTCTGTGTTTGGCTTTACAACCTATTGTAAATAAAATAATCAATCAAAAATACATATTATGGATAAGGATTGATTATTATAGGATATAATAGAATTACTATGCATGAACAACAACAAAAATGGAGGATAAGGATGAATATTTGTTAGTAAATAAACAGTAAGAGAAGAAAGCACATTATAATTCTCGATATTTTGCCTATAATTATAAGGAATATAATGGTGTTAGGGAGCATATCCAAGATTGATTAATACGCCTAATAGGCTCTTTGATATGCCTGAGTAAAGCGGGTAAATATAGTAGTCATTTTTATGTTTTTCAGGTTGCATGAATTTGCTCCAAGTATCAATGTGTCTTAACTCACCCTATAAAATTTAAGAGCTATTTAACTAAAAAAAAAACTTGTATGAAAAATTATTGGTAGTACGAGGTTGAATTAAGGCATATTTAATAAAAATGATGCGAAATAGTCATGAACATTACAGCTGTTTTGAAACTTTATGTAATAACCTTTTAAGTAAAGATTTTTCTGCACCAGGATACCATGAGTATCAATGTACCACAACACCCAATACACTTAATCACAGGCATGAGAACACAAAAACATGAAAAAAGCTGAAAGTGCGATGGGACAGAAATCTTTTAGTTATTAAAGCTGCCCATCACCCCCATACCCGGTCCTCCTTCGATCGGGCTGGCTAATGGTAAGTCTATGGGGAAAAAATGGTTTTTGTTAAAAAAAAATCAAAGAAATTATAGGAATATTTTGATGCGTTTTTTTTTTTTAAATTCATAAAAATCCAATAAAGTAGTGCTTTTAGAGGTTATTTTTTTTAATAACGTTACTTGCCTTTTTTTAAAAGAAAAAAAATTAGATTAAAAAAAAGTAAATAACGTTTTTAAGAAAATAACCTCTAAAAGCACTACTTTATTGGATTTTTATGAATTTACAAAAAACCGCATCAGAATATTCCTATAATTTCTTTGCTTTTTTTGGAACAAAAATCATTTTTCCCCCATAGACTTACCATTAGCAAGCCCGATCGAAGGAGGACGGGGAATGGGGGTGATGAGCAGCCTTAAGTAGGGGGAGGGGGGTACAGTAAGTACTACTTTAAGGGGCAGTAATTTTTTTTTAAATATCTGCCAAAATGTTGATTTGCACGGCTATAAGGGGTGCCTATAAAACTTATCATACTAGCAAGAAATAATTCTCTATGGGTATAAGCCATAAAAATTGCATATTTCTACTAAATAAATGATAGAAAGAAGAATATGCTGCACAATCTACCTCAAACCTTCTCTTATACAACTCACTCAGATAAAGACACGGATAAAAAAAATATCTATCTTACACTAAAGTCAGGTCATTAAAAAAAAATATAACTAACTTTGAAAAATGGGGTTGCGACCGCTAATCTAGAGCTTAATGCAGCACTACAAAAAAAAAAATAATAATAAAAAAATCCTTTCACATTCAAGCTGTTCTTGCCGACCCAAGGTCACAGACACTCGATTAGGAAAATCTGGTTGATCCTACTTGGCCTGAACCAGAGCTACAGAAGTAACGAGATACTTCTGATCACGCAGAGTCAATCATTATCAGGCGACCCAACATCATCGCACAAGGTCACGGTCACTCGATTAGGAGAATCTGGTTGATTTTACTCGGCCTGATCCAGAGCTACAGAAGTAAAGTTACCCACTTCTGATCAAGCAGAGTTAATCATTATTAGGCAGCATCATTGGATGATGCGTGAAAATAACTAGACAGCAAAGTAAGTAAATCAAAATGCTGCAAATTTTTGATCAAGTGAAAATGTTACTCTTCTAAAAGGGGTATGCATTGGCGCTTCGTTGATATTTGAAGACATCTTGGTGAAATGTAATCTTAATTCATCTTTAAAATTTAAATATATGTTTTACTTTTATTGTCAAAATTTATAATTTTAACTTGTTTTTTAATGAAATTCAAGTTTAGTTTTGTTTAATATGGACCGAGAATGGATGATTTTTCGGTGGCGTTAATGCTGTGGAAAAATTGACATCTCGTATATGAGCCTAATGCAATTTTTAAGACGCTATTTTGTCCAAAAATTCTTGGCCTATGATGCAGTATTTATTAAAGACTGAGTTTTTAAAAATATGAGTTAGATTAGAAAGTATCATAGCAAATATTACAATGTGTTGAAGTTTGGTTGAGCGATCCTTCTTAAACTATTACTACATTTAAAAAAAATAATGGGTTCGAAAGTGTTCTGTTATTTTTCCTATAAAAAATTTCGACTTACATCGGGAGCATATGCCAATATGTGATGAGGATAGTTTACTAGAAAGCGTACTAAAAAAATTTACAGATTTGACTTTAGTTTAAAGACATAAACCGCGCTTTGGATCTGATATTTGATCTCGCAACTTCTTTACACGAGACCGAAACACCATGCCGTTAAGAAAATTTAAGCGTAGAGAAGATTTACTGTGACAATGACATTCAAGACGTCTTTTCGCACTAGTTGAGGTGATCAAAATAATTTTACTATTCAGTTTCCATTTTTAGAACAAAAACAAAAATTTGAAGAAAAAAAACGGAAAATGACCAGAAATCAGGAAAAAGCGGAAATCCGCCAAAAAGCAGAAAATTCTCATGCCTGTAATCATTGAATATTACATGCAAAAACTGAACGTTTTTATTTTTTTTAATTTAGTATTTTAAAAAACAAACTTACCTCTCTGCTTACACCAGCTAAGATATGATGCAAATTTTCATTTTCAGATACCCATTGAGGAACAGAATCACCTAAAACATTCAACCGGAAAATGCTTTCTTAAAGTTAAGTACTACAGTTAAGGAAGTAAGCATTGCAGCAAAACAATTTATGATTTTTTTTTTAGGCGATTGGTGAAATGTACAACTTATTTATTAGTAAAGAAAGACTTAAAAGGATTTTAAACGCAATTTGGCAAAAATTTATTTGAAGAAGCTAATATTTAGAGTCCCTTTTAACATGAATCTAGTTTGGAATAAACTAACATAAAATGTAATAAAACCTAAGGCTCCAACAAAATTGCTAAGTACCTTTATTTTTGGATTCTTCTAATCGTCGCTTAAGTTCTTTAAGTCTATTTATTTCTTCCTGCTGTTGATTAAGGCGCCTGTGAAATGCTTGCAAATCTAATGCAAGATCTAAAGATGTCCGAACTGCACTAGTCTTCATTAGGTTGGATGTTCTATGTTTTGAACATGCTACAGGAGGCTATAAGTACATAACCATTTTACTTTTTAGTAATAAATTATTTTATAGTCCATGAAAAATACTAAAAATTTAAGTAATAGTAATTAACAACCATAAAACACTGTTGAAGGAATGAGAGCTTGAACAACTACAGTAAAATCAGGATAATTCAAAATATGCTTAATACAAAGAAGATACCTTTCTTTCATAGTATTTAAGCCTGTTCTTTCCCCTTAACTATGTAAATAATTTTTAAAGGACTAAATATTTTGGACATTCAGATTCAGAACTGAAAATCAGAGAAAATTGTCGTAAATGTAAAACTTTATCAGAGTGTCAGATAAAACTACCTAGAAACTAAGAAGTAAAATACATCTGCTAATTTAAGTATTATTGTAGTGAGCAAAACATTTTTCTCGACAACAAACCTCAGTTAAAAGAAATAAATGAAAACGCAATATTTAAACATAAAATGTAACTGAAAAGGAAACATTGGCCACAGGTTATCTAAAAAGGACTTTGAAACAATGTTATTTTGCTTACTTTTTTCCACCGTAAACTCCTTCTTTCTAATGAATTCCTTTGAAAAGGACCACTTTTCCTATACAAAGGCATAGAACTATCACTGTCACTTCGATTCAGCTGGAAATGTGGAGGAAAAGTTATAAGAATACAAATGTTAAAATTTCTTCAAAATGAATACAGTAAGACATCTCAAATCCGAAATTAGCGAGACCAATGCGATTCGGGATATGGGATACATACATATAAAAAAAAAAAATTCTGATTTTGATCAAACAAACCACACAAAATATTGCTATTTTTACGTGCTTAAAAATTCTTTAAAAAAAACCCTAAGCCATAAAACATATACTAAAAAATCAATACAAATACAATTCTGTCTTACAACATACCCTGCAAATATATTGATGTTTGTTAACAGCTGCACTAGGGGAAAAAGTTTGTGATCTTTTAATAACAGCACTTTTACTAGCATCATCTGGTCGCTTTTTCAATGCTTTCTCAGGAAGAAAAACACACTCAGTATTTGTTTCCTTATCACATAGTTCCACATCAGACGCTTCATTGTTTATAGCTAAACGTTCAGCCTCACAATCCACACATGTTTGCTAGAAAAAAAATGCAAGATAATTAATTTTCTTAAGATAACTTTACTAAAACGTCAAATACAAATCTATACAATAAAACTAAATCCAGTTGAAAGTAATGCCATAGTGTTAATATAGGCACAAATAAATTATCATTAAAACATTTATAAAGTATTTCTGTAACTCATAGCTAAAGATGCACTATGTTGGGAAATGAAAAATTATCTACGAATCTTCTAGAGAGAGGTGTTAAATTAGGTTGTACAATTGACAAGGTTTAATTGAATTGGATTTTAAAATAAATTCATAATTAGAAATGATTACCAACTATTTATTATTTCAAAACTACTATTATTACTGTTGCCTACTCAGCAAAGTGGATAACGTGTCTGAATCGCAACCAACCAGTAGGTCCCCGGTTTGAATACCGGTTGGCAAGAACATGGATGTTTGTCTTGCAAATAAAATGTTATTTATATGTGTTTGTTGTTGTCTTTATTTCTGTAAAAAGAAGTCTAACCTCCTAAAAGGCTCTGGCAACTATCTTTCATGGGATAACCATGGGCATGTCAACGTCAAATATTACTACTGCTTGAAAAACTTTTTTACACTAGTATTAGAAAGGTAATGATAAAAGTATATAAACTCACCAAATCTAATACAGCATCTAGTTCATCTTCTTGCTCTTCTTCCTCATCATCATCTCCACTATCAATATCATCCTCCCCTCCTAAACCACCTGCCATTTCTGACCCTTTTTTTTAAATAAAAAAAATATAATATAAAAGCTTATAACGTTGCAATTAATTATTAAGTAACTGTTGTACACAATACATTTGAATAAGATACATAGACAATGCTCTTTCTTTATCAAATGTGAAATCTGAAATTTATCAGAAATAGATGTGGCCGGTAGGGAACTTTGCCCTTGCTCGCTTCCGCTCGCCAACCCCCTAGAATTGCTATGTAATTCCTCTTTGTCTGCTCCGCAAACAAACATTCAAGACTAATAAGTGGGTACTGCCAATGCAGAAATGCTCATCTATACAATCTGCATTGAATAAAACAGGCTTCCTGCTAATTAAACATAAATTATTCATCATTAGTGAAAAACGATTTGATTGGTCTATGCGATGACGTCAAACTCTTAGGCTTATTTAGTTACCACCTTCGGCTCAGTGCGTTTAATCTTCACAAAAAAACACAAAAAACTTTTAAAGAATTAGTGATTCTTTCACTGTTTACTAATTTAATTTTTTTTTAATTTCATACTACAAAAATTAATTAGAACAATCGGGAAGATATTTTAGTTAAAAGGTCTGGACCAGCGGGGAGAGTGCGCAAGACGAAAAAGGAAAGATACATCGGCTTCGGCTGTTTTTACCATAGAGTTAGGAAGGAGGAGCAGAGGGTTCGATCCAGAGACATTAAATAGAAAGGACTGCACATTGGCAAACCTAAAGTGTCCTCATCATCTAACTTACACAGTCACATGACTGTGTCGCGTTTGGCTCGCATGTATGGCGAGTTTACCATTCGGCGAATTTTTCCACAACGACCTGAGCACATGAGGCCGATAATCTAATGGTATGATAACGAAGTTTGGAAAGGAACAAGAATGAATCGTTAGTTTTTTAAATATCTTCATAATAGATATCAATCAGGTTTTTCCTTTGCATTTGTATGTGTATTGAAAATTACTTGAACAATTGAATTACGTGGACTCTGTATGGAAAATTAATTTAACATTAAGTAGGTTTTTGTAGAGTGTTGCTGTAATATAAGTTGATGATTGGCATGGTGAATATTTTCCGCCGTCATAACTTTCGTTCTAATGGTCCGATAAAAAAAATCAAATAGGTCTTTTTGAAATATTGCTTTTTCCTTTATTTCACCTGGAATATACCCAGGGTATTTCTAAAACACATCAATATATTCCAAATTCAACAAATGTCCGACTTTTTAACACTTTCAGTCCCAAAAATTTACTACACTACAGAAACATGTGATATTCACAAAATTCGCTTATTTTAGGTCAAAAATAAATAATAAGAGTTCTATAAGAAAAATAAATTTACTTTGATTTTTTATGTGGTTTTCGAAATAATGGCAAAATTTTGTAACTGTGGAAAGCAACAAAATAAAAATATATATATTACCTAAAAACACTTCGAGTTATATATTTTAAGGTATCTGACCATATTATTAAAAAAAATAGTAATTATTTTAACTGAAATAGTTTAAATTGTGTTTTAAATATATGGAACTGAAGTGAACTTTCAAAAATCAGGTGAAACGCTTGTTAGCTATTTTCTAAATATAAAAATAGTAGTTCTGACTTCTATTGAGAATAATGTAAAATATTGTCTAATAGAACAAAGTATGAAGAATCGAATGATGTGTGTTAGGATGTCATAACGGGACATAAACATTTGGAAAAAAAATATTGAAAGTGATGATTCCAAATGGCATCACCGGGACTGAAAGGGTTAAATATCTAACTCAAAAACTATGATTGCAAAAACAGGTTTTTTTTTTACCAAATTGTACCAAAAATATTCTACTTCTAAGTTGTCAATTTCCAGACCATTAATTTTATTGACTTGGCCCAAAAGATTAATTATAATTGGAATTCTAACAACGTTGACTTAATCATGTATGATGATTCTTCAGTATAAAAGCTTTTAGAATAAATTTAATCGATAGAAAGTATAGTTTATAAAGAACACAATTACTAAAAGTATGCAGAACTAAATAAATGTTACCTGTGAAGTGTAACAAATCCTTTTTTTATATCTCTTTTTTCAATTAGGAATTGCACAAGCATTTCGCATATTGCACAAAATGTTACTGAATTAAGAGAATAACATTCACGATTGTTTACATGCTCACAGATTAAAAGAATATAATTAAATATTTATTATAAAAGCCAGAAGAAAAAAAACATCTGCGCAAAAATTGTCTGCAAAAACATTAAAAAAACACCAAGCAAAACCCACGTGACTTGGAAATAGATGCAAGTCACTACTTCGGCTGGCCAGCTGATATTCAGGTCTGGCAACAATTTGGAATAGTTCGTAACGAAACGGTAGCGTTAAGTTGCCATATGTAGCAACCTTTCGAAATTTGGCGATTTTGTGATGTTTAGGACATAATGCTAATTTGCAAGGGGTGGCGGTTTTTGAGAAAAAAAAACAGTGTTCCGTTTTCCGTCGGTTTTTTACCCTAAAGAACCGGTTTCCGGTTCAGACCGGCTTATAAAAAACTTTCTGTCAAAATCGGGGCCAAGACACCGTTTCAGTTTTCCATCCCTAAGCTGCTTTACTATTGAAGAGCAGTCCATTCTATTTAATGTCTTTGGGTCTATCAATTCAAATTTATTGAAGCAGGGTTGTCAGGTTTTTCGAGCTACTGCTCATAACAAATTGGCACTGAGGTAGCCCAAGCTGCACCGTTTTAGCAGTTTTTTCAGCTACCGCGCATAACATGGTAGCCGAAACTATGGAAACTGTCACTGAGTATCCCAAGATGCACCGTTCTAGCCTGCTTTATTTCTGCGTTACTGCACACATACATATAGACCGCTCTATTCTCTTTTCCTAACTCTACGGTCTTTACGATCTGTGGCCGGAAACTCAAGACCGATGCCAACAGTTGAAAAATAAGCTAGTTTCCGTGGAACTGCTCCAGGGCATCACGTAGCTCTAGCGCTAAGAAACTTTATCTACCAAAGCCTTGGAACGCAAGCTGAAGCAGCCCTGGCACAAAACAAGCACACCACCACACTTACTTTCAGCGTTTCTGATTGGCTGAAGCCGCGTAAGTCACATGGCTTTCAAGCGTACGACAATTACAATTTTATATTATATAGAGAAAAGGAACAATAAAAAATAAGGGTTAGCTACTGAATATTTCGAGGCATGATGATGATTCAATATGATATTTATATTGGAGAAATAAAAAAAATTACAGAAAAAATATTTTTAACAGCAATAAAACTTAATATGCTTCGAATGGCACAAAATAACATAAGATGCAAAGATTCAACATAGCCATGTAGGTGTCATTATTTTTAATGGCAGCCAAGACACAAGTTGGAGACTAAAGTCAACAACCGAAACCACTTTGCAATGGCATCTCTCAGCATCAGAATATTGGACCACAAACAATTTAAAGTGTATTAGTTCCAATATTATAACATAACTACATACAGGGAACTGGGGCAAGTCATTTACAAATATAGTTGAAAAAATGTTTTCAAATATCGTATAAAAATTCATTTAGCCAACTATGTTTACACTACATTAAAAATAGTACAGTAGAAAAAGTCAAATTACACTGGTCAACAGTTAAAATACGACTGAGATTAAAGTAATCAATTCTGAATGATTTCAACATTCTAAACACGAATATCACCTTAAAAAATGTAAGTTAGCTCTTGTTTTTGAGTTATTTTTATTACATAGAATATGGCAAAATGCATGGGTGCACCAAACACAAAGTTAATTCAAGTCAATTTTATTTACAGAAACCCTCGTATTTTTGCTCATACATGTTTTAATTTATATTATCAACACGAGGTTGGGACCAAATGATAACTTTCAAGGTTTTTGCAACCATATTATACCCATCTAAGCAACATACTTGTTCTCATAACAAGAAGCGCAGAACATTGAGCAATAAATTCCTGGCATTTCGTCCATGGCTGCTTTAGAAAGCTGTAGAGTATCAAAAATTAGTGTTAGTGATAAATATATAGCTGTAATGCCTTGTAAATGCATTAAGAGAGCTAATAAATTATGTTATGTTTGCAGAAAAGTGCAATTTTCTGCACAAAGAAAAGAGCATCACTGCAAAAGTTAAGAAAACTTATCATTTGTATTTTGGTTACAAGATAGGAGACGAGGAAAAATTTATGGGCTCCTCACATATGCAGTTAGGCTTGTGTAGCAAATTCGTCACTTTGACTTCATCTGGGAATAAAGATAATGTTGTATGCTGGGAAGAAAAACGAATGATGTTTTATGGAACTACAGAGAAGGCCATTTTATGATTAGGAGTGAACCAACAAATCGAAACAATGACTTATTTCCGCATCATCTCAGCAGTTAAATTAGGTGTTATTTAGAAAAAGATAAATAGCCTAACATTCCTTCTACTCTGTGTCTGGTCCTACGTGACAAAGGACTATTTGTTAAAAAGTCTCAAATACATTTTTTACAGTTTTAATGAGGATAGTAGCCATGCGTCTGGTAAATATGCTACAGCTTTTAAAAATAACCGTGGAGGAAATGTGGAGTATTTATTGCTCTTTTTTCCTGGACCTCTTGAAGTGAGAACAATGGTATTAAGCTGAACAGTGTGGTATTAAGCTGAGAATTCGGGTGCAAAATCTTTGAAAGTTATAATCTCTTCCCAGCCCATGTAGATAATATAAAATAAAACCTGCATGAGCAAAAATTTGGAAGGTTTCCGTAAACAAAATTGACTTTAATTTTGCGTTAGGTGTGCCCATGCATTTCGCTGTATCTTATGCAATAAAAAAACACGACTGCAACTCAAAAGCAAGAGCTAACTTACATTTTCTAAGGTTATATTCGTATTTAGCACGTTGAAATCATTCAGAATTGGTTACTTTCATCTCAGTTGCAGAAAATGTTTGAAATGTTGATGTCCAGTGTTATTCAAATATTATACCTTGATTTCTAGTTAATGTTGATGTTTGAGATGAAATAATAGTAGACTCATCACTGCTTTCTTCTTTAAAAGTATATGATTTGGTATGTAAATGCTCAGCAACAGCACTGGGTATATCACCTTCTTTCCTCTAATAAAAAAATATACAAGAAATATTATTTTTTTTGTCTACTTTATTATATTTATACATGAAACAATTTAAGTTAGTCTAATATTAAATTTTAAAGGCTATTAGTAAAACAAGCTAGGGCTCTAATTTGTTGTTGTACATCAGCAATGTAGTTTACTAAACTGTGGGTGGAATCTATAATGATAAGATTTTAAAATAAACTTGTTAGGTTTACAAATATGAATTTAGTTTCTACACTTTTATACAAAATTTACAAATTTTGCCTTTTATGTTATGTAAATATTCATTTACAGTTGCATTAACAATTCTTAAAGAAATATATATATTTTTTTAAATTCCTTAACTGTAGGAGGAATGGTGTTTTGGAATAAAAATTTTATCTTTTCTTTAAAAATGTTTAGTGATGGTTAACTAAACTTATTATTTTTATTATTTCAATATTATAGTTAGAAACCAAGCATGCTTGGGAAATAAACACTTTGGGTTAACCACCTTACCGGGACATATGCCTAGCACCCCAGTGTCCTAGGAAAGTTGAAATGGACACAGTAGGCCTTGGCACACTAATGGGCTGATGCACCGAGGAGTAGAGTTTAAGTTAGAAAATATCCAAAATAAATCAATTTGTGCTATATGTCCCTTCCTTTAGGTTAAATATTGAACTTGCTAAACAACAATAATAATAACTAATAATGTGTAACCAAAATAAAATTAAACATAACTCACCCTTTGACCCTTTTCTTGTACAGGATCTGGCTGCATAAACCGAAAACTCAATACATTATACCACTTGGTAATAGTACTTTCTGGACAAAAATCAGCCAAACTCACTTGCGAACTACCCTGAAATATTCAAAACTATCTTTAAAACTTATAAACTATGCAACAACAATATAGAATTTATGATGGATTATGATTTATTATTAAATACTGTTGCTTTAGTTGTAATGATCAAAAGTTTTTGTTAAAACAATAAATAAAAAGCCAGCTTTATATTTGAATGGATAGAAATATACTTATTACTTAAAGATACTTATACTAAAAATATACTTATACTTAAAGATACTTAGATATCAACACTAATCTAAATCAGATGAACGTCAATGCATAATAATGAACACTTTAATACACATCAACTGTTTTTCCACACAATTTACAAATAATCAAACTACATACACTCCGTGCCAATCTAACTTGGGTAAAAACAAAAAGTAAAAAGGCAAAGGGAAAAGTGTGGTTGGTCTGTTAGTTGGAAACTCTTACAAAATGATCTGAATACAATTTAACCAAAATACACTTCATTCTGATAAAATTGTCAAATTTTCTCAAGTGATATTCAAATCTGCTAGACCTTAAACGAAATTAATATTTTAAACATGTTTTCTGAATAGATTCACAAATAATTTATGGAACTCTTTACATTTGCGGAAGGACCTTCTCCATAGCATTTCTATTTACCCAACTTAGGGTGGCAAGGAGTGTAGGTATAACTACTACATTTAAGCCCCACTATAGTGAACCTGGGATATAGTGAACCCTCGTTTGGAAAAATCGGAACTCGACTATCGCTGCATATGAAAAAAAATTTAGATTCTTTGAAGAAACTGCGTACGCCATTAAAAGACGTGGAAGAAGCACTTTTGAAGTGGTTTAAGACTCAAGGAACCAAAAATCTTCCTTCAACGGACCTATGCTGCAAGCCGAGGCAAATGAATTTACTCAGAAATTCAATGAGACTTCCTTTGTGTGCTCCAACAGATGGTAAATAGGTTCAAAAAAAGAAACATTTCTTGTGGAAAAGTTATTGGTGAAGCAGCAAGTATTTGTGCATCATATGTAGAGAAATGGAAAGAAAAAGAGTAGCCGGACATAATTAAAAACTACTAAGAAGCGTCATCTTTATCTGACGAGACAGGATTTTTTTTATAAACTAACCTTAAATGAAACTTTAAAATTCAAAGGTGAAAAGTGCACCAACGAGGAACTGTCGAAAGTAAGGATAACGGTTTTTGTTTGTGTTAGGAATATTAACTATTTTGGTAAGTTTCTACTTACTTAATTCCTGCACCTTTGAAGTTTTGCCACTAATGCAGTGATAGTCAAAACGTGATGTTTGTTTACATCTCTGACGAAAGTCTGTTCACTTCATGTCAAAACAGACTCGTTTGATTTTGACTAATTTTTTCCTAATAAATTCTTTAATTGATTATTTAACTTGTTTTAATATTAAATAACAAAGATTAAACTAATACTAATATTTATTTGGTCAAGAAATATTTTCGGGAATTATTGTTGTCTCATTATGCAAATTTAAGAATGTTAACTGTAACTCAAACATCCCGTGATGCACATATAAATATTGGCATCACTGGTTGTTCTTTCTCTTGCCTTTTTCGCCGGCCTAATTATGTTTTGAATGATTGTGTCGTCCTGTGCAGCTTGACTGCACTATGTGTTAATTTGGATGTGATATTTTGTTATTTATGTTGAAGTTAAAAATAAACCTTTTCCAAGATGTAAACTTAAATAGAAATTTTCTTCATTTTGTGTTTCCTCAACAACTTTTAGAAACTTGACTTCTAGTTGGGTCTCTGCATTTTTGTTGATATGAAAAAGTAGCGTTTTAAAGTGGACATGTTTCGTCTGTATCTTCAAGCTACCTCAACAGTTTGTGCAAATATGGATGGGTCGGAGAGGAAAAAACTGTGCTAGGTAAATCACAAAATCAAAGATGCTTTAAAAATGTCAAAAAGCTTCCGGTAAACTGCAAAGCGAATCGAAAGTCGTTTTATAAGGCATTTTAAGGCAGCGGAATGACGATTTGTCCAAAAACAAACGAAAAATTGCCCACCTATTAGACGATTGCACGGCACATTCACACCTGGAACAGCTTCAAAACATAAAGCTTACGTTTTTACCACCGAACACAACATCAGTCCTTCAGCCCATGGACCAGGGCGTGATTCGAAGTTTAAAGTGCCACTACAGGAAGCTGCTTGTGATGCGCGTTCTGGAATGCTACGAAACTGCCAAAGCGGACAACGTGGAGTGCAACATTTCTCTTTTAGAAGCTATTTTTTTAGAAAAGTTGTGGAAACTGGGTACGTTAGCTACAATTCATAACTGTTTTTGACACGCTGGTCTTTCGAAAGACGTCTCTCCACAAGAGACTGAAGCCATACTGGAAGAAGTTCACCACAATGAGGAAAACCTACGCCTCCCGTTAGCTGTGTGGCTAGAAAGACATGGAATGGAGACTTTCTCGAAAGAAGTTTTGGAAGATTACCAATCATTGACAATAAAGTCTCCACTTCCAATATTCCAACAGATGAAGACATTGTCAGTGACATCATTAAAAAGAACAGCCCCAAGCCCAATGCAGTAGAAAATGCAAAAGACGATGCTGAAGAAGAGAGCAAAATTGTAGCACCCTCCATCGCACAAGTGTATGTAATATAAATTTCACGTAGCTTCTCGATCAGTGAACAATGTAATGCAATCTCATCTCATTAAGTATAAAATTACAGAATTTTGCTCTTCCACTAAAAAGTAGCAGGTCTAAGAGGCAATTTAACTTTTTACCGAAAAAATATCTATCCAACTCAAAGATAAGCTCATTAAAGTTGGAAATGCATGAAACCCAAACTAATTAGATAAATGTCATGAATTCTATAAAATAATTTTTTATACAACAATAAACTTACCAAACATTCTTCTGCATTATTACAAATAGACCAGATGTTAATCTGAAGAGTTTTAGTACATAATTTTCCCATAGGCACATCAAAACGAAAAGTTTCACCAATAGTTGGTTTATTTAAATTTTCTAATGGACTTGTGGTGTAAGTATTCACATCATCAAATATGGGTAGCAGGGCAACTTTAATGCATCTGTTTTTAAAAAATATATAAGGTAATATTATATGCACCTTAAAACATTTTAAAACAAAAAACAAACATTTTATTAATCTGAACTATAGAACCAAATGTTAACTTACACTTTATAGTATTCAGGAACAGATAAAGCAGTAAGATTCCGAGCTCTTTCAATACCAACATGCAGAAGTCCGTCTTCTAAAGAATACCTATAGTGAAAAGAAAACATAAAAGAGTATAACATCTATTTTGCCTTCAAAGTAAATTCCGAAAGGATGAAACAGTAACAAAAAAGAAATTACACAGAAATATGAATTTAATTGTAATATAATTAATTTTGCCAAGTTTCTGGTTATAAATTTAACAGCACTCTCATATTAGACAGAAAATGGGTTTTACATGTAAATTCAAACAAATTTCAAACACATACCTTAGTTTAACTTGAACTTGAGCTGTTTCCAAATTAAGTTCACTTAGACCAAAACGATCTTCCACAAGCCTAAAAAAACAGTTTCTAGTCAAACGTCTTAAGAATTCTCATGTTTGCAACTTAATCTTCGTACTAGAGCTACACGAAGACGATTGCGAACAAACGTCATAATAAAGAACCACAGTGAAGTGACAAGTTGAAACCCGAGTAGTCACCCAGCGCAACTGTTAAGGTTACATCGTACTCAACATTGCCAATTTGGAGCATGTTGAATGCGCACTGGCCGTTTATAGGTTGGCAATTTTTGGCGATGCTCTGACCTGATCCTGGGACCTTCTGCATGCAAAGCGAGCGCGTAACTGGCTGGACTCCAAAGCCCACGGTGTCCAAGCGAAAATATTGGTAAAATTCAAACACATTTGAAATACATTAAAACATCAAATTTTTCAAGGACCCTCCAATAAAATTGTGTTATAATTATATGAATTTTCCCTAAATAAGTAAAATCTTTCTCTGAAGGAAAACTTTTTAAAAAAATAACTTAGGAAAATGTTCATTTAAAATACTATAAGTAAAATAGTTAAAGTTGTAATAAACACATGCACAACTATTTTTTATATTGTTTTTTTACCCTTATAAATAATATTAATTACACATTTCGGCGGTTTCATTAAGCTTGACATTTTATTTTGAAACTGAAAAAATATTTTGTAGGGAGAAAGACGAGAAAAAGCATATTACCTCTTATTTGAAGCTTCAAAAACCCCACTGTCTCCTGCAACGGATTCATCACTCACAGCTGCAGAAACACTTCGGTTATTTGAATTTGTAAATGCACAGGTCTGAAGATCATCATTTCCTAACTCACAAATCGGACTCAAAGGTGGGTTATGTGAATCACTTGAATCTCCAAAATTTCTTAGATTCATATTCTGATCTCCAGGAAGAAATATACCACAAGAGCGAAGCCTTTGATCAGCAAAAATATTTTGTTCACCAGACGACACTTTGAGATCGGAAAATTGTTCTTCTATGCTTGTTGGCAATTGTCTCTGTAAGCGTTCCAGATGAGACTGTTCATAACTAGGTGGTGGGCCATATTCATAAGGAGATACAGGTGGTGATATAGAAGAGAGAGATGAGCGAGGTGAAAGGGATGGAACACTGTGACCAACTGAAAGAGTTACTGCATTGGGTTCTTCATAGCTGGTGGTTGTTGTGCCTTGTGAGCTACCTTGAATTAAATGGCCAATACGTTTGTGCAAGTCCTGAAGGGATGGATCTGCTGAACATTGAGGAAGCCCATAAATATCTGTGAAACTTAAGCTGCTCAAAGAACCTTTACTGCTTGCTGATAATGAACCTGTGCTCAAAGATCCAAGAGAACTACTAGAAGATACAGAGAGTGTGCTGGCAGAAAGGCTAGACAAATAAAAAAAAATTAATAAGGAACCAAATGTAGGACAATTATTTTCAAACAAAATACAATTAAAATATAAAAAAATAATAAATAAAACGAACCTTTTCAATTGAGACTCTAAAGACATTGTAACTCGCATTGAATCTCGAAGTTGGATAAGGAGTAAATTCTTTTGTTCATGCAATTTTAATCTGAAATAGGAGACAATATGAAACAATGTTTACCAAAAAAGATTACCAAATAATAATGTATTAGGTACATTACCTGTTTCATTTTAAATCTAGAAAATTATTAATTAATCAGAAATAAAGTTATTCTCACTAGAAAATAAATTGTGCGCAAAAAGCAAAATACATAAAAATTTATAAATAAAACATTATTATAAAGCTAGGTATCTGTATGTTTCAGTAATAGATAATTTTAAAAAAATCTAGTACTTTATTATATATATAAATTGTATTATTTAACTCAAAAAGGAAAAACATATAGCATTTTTTTATCACCTTAAAAGTTAAATTTATTTTAAATAAGCCCAAATCAGTAGCAAATAAAAAATAAGTGAAGTGGGTGGTGGTAATTATTAAGGTTGAACTGAACATTTTATGTTGAGGCTACATAACCCGTCATGGAATTATTCTTTTCCTTGAGTGAAGAGCAGTCTAGCCATGCAAGCAGGGAGAAGTGGCAAAAAGTTGGAAAGATTACTTTTAAATGAACACACAAGAATTGAATTATTTAGGTTGATTGAAAAAAAAATTCAAAGACAAAGTTTTTTTAGTGCTTACCTATCAGCAATTGCCCTGTTTGACATCTCCATTGCATTATCAAGTTCTTGTTCAAGTTTGCAAATTTCAGCTTGTATTGCATTTATCTCAGCTTCACTTCGACCCTTGATGTTGATACTACGTAACTCTCTGAGGAGTTGTTCTTTTTCTTGAATGAGGAGCAGCCTAGCCGTGCAAGAATTGCATAGAAAGCGTGCAAAAATTGCAGAAAAGCAAAGGAAGAGCATTTTAATTAAATTTTTTAATTTATGCAATCAAGAAGTCATTAAATATAAAAAATGATGCCACAAAAAATGTATTAATATTAATTTCAAATATTATACAAAAAAACCTATATAATTACAGTGTTTTTAAGTGCAAATAGTTTTTATGTAAAATTTGATGCTTTATGTAGAAAATGACTCCCTATTTTACAGAGCTTTTATAGTCTAAAATGTATCGGTTTATATGGAAGTACATAATTTTATGTACAATGCGCTCCTGTTTATCCGGAATGCTCAGGAAATTGACTCTTCCGGATAATTGAATTTTCCAGTTAATCGGAAGTCACCAAATAGAGCTACGAAAAATATTGACTTTTTCAGAACTATCAATTCTGGAGCAATGAACATAAACTAACAGTGACAGCAACAGATTTAACGTGCACTATTCTAATAGAGTCAGTATTACCGATTTCTATTTTATTCTCTAGAATGATCTGTTTATATATAACTAGGATGAGGATAGAGCAGGGTATCTACAATGGCATAATGCTTAAACCCATCGCACCCTGCAGATTCGTTTATGGTCTTTGAAAAACATGCATTAACATTAAAAATTAGCACCGAATGAAAAACATGTTAAAAAAATCGCAGCGAATGTACATTAAAAATTCGCAGCGAAAGAGTTACAAGTATTTTTTATTCCAGATAACAGGAAAATACCCTTTGACAGATAATAAATATCTCCCAGAATTTATTTAGAATAAAACTAGGATTACATTCTGAATAACAGAAAATTGCTTTCTGTGAAAACTGGATTAAAATTACGGATAGAACATAGAACTAAACTGTGATCATGAGACGATAGACCGACATCAGAGCTGGCACTCAACGCAACCTTAGAGCAACATCGGTTGCAGTCTGAATAGAGCTGCATTGAATAAAAAATATTTCAAATAAAACTAGAATTACATTCACGATTGAGCATAGAACTAAATTCCGCATAGAATATAGAATTAAAAATTAAATTCAGGTAGCATTCCACAATGAATTTACATGACACTAAAGGTAACTGAGGATTTTCGTTTCCGGGCCTCGTAATTTGGAACTGTGACCAAGTGATGAGGCCGACATCTGAACTGGTACCCTACGCAACCTTAGAGCAACATCAGTGGCAGTCTGGATAAAGCTTATTTAAATTCTGACTAGTAATATATGGTAAACGGAAATGCTTACACCAATAAATATATATTTTTTTATTCATAATAAGAAGTATTCATTTCTAATAGTTCATTTTCTAAGAGTATTCCGAAATAAAACCAATTCAGTTCATATTAAAAAAAACGATTATAAATTACTTATTAGTTTATTCTAGATAAGTTTCGAAGCGGATTTGTAAACCATAATCACATATTTAATTCTGGTTAACTTTCAAATTCTGTATAGTGGAAGCATGTAAAAATGCTGAAACCCATAATCAAACTTCCGCGATCCAATTTGCTCCAAAAACATTTTTTTGTCAGATGTTTTTGCCAATACACTATTTTTTTTCTGGGAAAAAAATTAATATTTTGCCAGATATTTACTTTTGCCAAAAATATTTATTTTAGAACCAATTTTGTTGCATTATCAGAATTAGAAATTTTCTGGATATTTGATCGGGAGCCGGAAAAACAGGCTTTTACTGCATAACTGGAAAAATTGAATTGGAAAAAATAAACACTAAATATACCTGTCTTTATCTGATTCTGTTTGACCGGGAGACATTTTTTCTTCGAGATCTGCCAAATCTTGCTGAATTCTGTGTACTTCTTTACGTGCCTCATCATATTGCAACCTCATCCGTGCCATTTCAGCTAATCTAGCACCAATAGGAGCAAACTAAAGCAAGAAAAAACAAAAAATATAATTTTGATAAAAATATAATTGCAGCACAATTTGTTGTAAATTTTGTTATGAAGCAGTATTTAAAAACAAATTTTAACTGAAAACTATTTGAGAAATAAATAACTTTTTAGGAATTATTAGAAAATACAATAAAAGCTTCGATTTTTTCAGCAGTTCTTTATAGTTCTACAATACTAGAAATATGTTTTTGAATGATTTTATATATAATTTTTTTAATGTAAGTGAAACAATTTTAATTGCAAATGACTTTTTATTTTTAAAATATTTTTTAAAAAGTATAAAATAAAAATAGAATTCTTAAAGTATATGTTATCTGTGTTTTCACTTCATTCTGCAGGTTTATATAAAAAAATTATCATTTATAAGAACTTCAATTTCTCTAATCGTTCGATACATAAATTGCATAATTTAATTAACAGTCTTCTCAGCAATACCCTCTTGATTGAAAGATATTTAATAACTTATTTTAATTGAAATGGAAGTTGATTTATATTTTCTTTTTGCAAATTTTATCCACATTATTTAATAAACTAAAAATCAAATTTTAAAGATAAATTTTTCTTTACTGATGATAGAGTAATTCAGGTTGTATAATTACCTCTCCAGACAAATCAGTTTGAGAAGCCGTGCTGAACTTTTCTGAAGGAATATTTAGAGTTGAAACATCGGGTGAAGCTGGTTGCAATCGTGAAAGGTCATCTTTCAGTCTAGATAAGCTCTAAAACATTTGATAAGTATTGTATAAGTAAAGACAATATTTAACTATAAAATTGTACTAATAGGTTGGTCAAAGCTCTTAAGACCTACCTGCATCAATTCAGCTTTTTCTTTCTTTCCGCAATTAAGGGATTTCTGAATGTTACGTAGTTCTTCCATAATAGCTTGAGCTTCAGCTAAAGTGTAACTTGTTGTCTGACCAGAAAATTGTTGATCAACCCTAAAATTAATAAAAAAAAAAGGTTAGGAAAAACAATTATACTGAAAAATGTATGTTGGTGTGAAAAGAAACATTAAAAAAATAATTACTGAGATAATGCTTCTAGTCCTTGTTCTTTGTAATACATTTCAGTACGAATTTGTTCCAATTCTCTTTTGAGTCTAGCCACTCTATCTTTAGCTAAAGCAACATCAGCTTTTAGAAGATCTGGATCAAATTTTGTTGTACAACTACTTGTAGATGAAGCTACAGATCCCGATGAACAGAGACTAATGTTAGATGGGCAAGAGCTTAATCCTTGAAGTGCAGCAGTTAAATGATGATATTCATCTTGAGCAAGAGACAGACGTTGTTGCTTTATGTCGAAAATTTCTCTCTTAGCCTGTAAATAAACATAATGTGAACAATACAATAAATTAATTAAAATAAAAAAAACAAATATTTATCAGTCATGAAGCATATTTTTAAAGTTTGTGGTGGAACATACTCATGCGAGTTAACACAATGGAAAAGAAACTCAATTCAAGCCTTTGGGGACAAAAAAAAGAAACATTTGTAAAAACAGATAAATGGCAATTGCATCATTGTAATAAAAAATAAAACTAGTAATAATAACAATTTTCCATATAAACCTTTAAGGAAAGTTTTTTATAACAATAAGCTTGCAAAAATCTTATAAAGTAAAAATAACCATGTGCTTTTAGACAAGGATTAAGTTTTATAACTTCAGCCATATGGATCATTCCCCAGCATCCAAGTTTACGCTTTTAGAGAATGTGCGACGCCTAAAAGTGCCGATCTCTGCGGTGAAACAAGTAAAAAGACCTGAACACTTAGCTTAGACCTGGCAGATAAAAAAAAGAAAACCAAAAGGATAGCCATTGATTTGAAGAGCAGGGAATATCATATTTCTTGGTAATTTTTGCCAAGATCTTAATATAGAGCAAAACATCAATATATTCCATAATCTATATTCATAAAACAAAGTCGTGTTAGTTACACTATTTATAACTCAAGAAGGGCTGAACTGATTCGGCTTAAAATTGGTGGAAAGGTAGTGTAGAACCAGGAGAAGGAGATGGGACACTCTTTATTCGAACCCAACCCAGTGTAGGAGTGCAAAACACAAGCCGATTTACCCATAGGAATAGCATTGTAAGATTAGAATTTAAACTTTTTACTTCAATTTAAAGAAATTTCAGCACATTCAGCATGAACATAAATAAAGAAAAGGGATGTGGGTTTAATATTATGGATTGTTATTTGTGGATATCAGTATTTTATTTTATTTGTTGATTTTAAATTTTTTTTATAGCGGACCACATTTCCTCAACTAGATTTTAATTATGTTTTCGAATTTAATTTTATTGATGTTTACAAATGGTAAGAAATGAAGATATGGAGGAATATAGTCAGCATTAATAAAGAATTTGAACTTCATAAAACTTTTCCAACCATACAAGAGGATGAATGTCTTTTGTTTTCTGATGTTAAGATGGCTTATTGAATTTTGGCATTGGCGGCTTTTCGCAAAGTAGAAAATTTAAAGTAGGATAGCTATTCCCATCCAGTTGTATGGGTTAGGTTTGGAAATTGTAATTTAGAACCACAGTCAAGATACGAGACGACAAGCGAGTATGCAACTTTTAAGGGCGACATCGTATTATTTGTCAGAAATTTTTTTGCTGCACCAGCCGTATAGGTCGACACTTACTTTGAGGATGCCCAGACCTGAACCTGGGACCTACCGCATGTAAGATGAAAGTCTTTACCAACTGGGTCCCCCAGCCCTATAGAGTTGTATGTAATTTGAAGTGGAATGTTAACCACATTTGGAGAGTTTCGTTTTGTGCTAATCGTGAAATAGAAATATAGGTCATTATATCATATAGCTATTCTGGCAATTTGAACAGGGGCCTATGGGAAAGCCCTCAAACTCCTGGACAGGCCTGGATACATTCAACCGCTCATATCAGAATGGGAGATTATAATATCCTAAAGGAGTGGACCGGTGGAGAGGGGATATATTGGTATAAAATAAAAGTTTACATAAAAAAACTACTAATTAGGGTTATTAATACATAAATATATTTAATAAACTTCCACTTACTGCAAGATCCTCTTGAGCAGTAAGTAAATAGTCCTTCAACATAGCCTCTTGTAATTGCCTCCATTGCTGCCTGGGATCTTCGATTTGATTTGATTCTACAAGAATAGTTTTAGAAAAAATTTCAATTAAAATTCGTTATAAAAAGTTAAATTCCATAATAAAATTTATCAAACTAAGAAATTTGAGACTAAATTAATACTTACGATTTATATGATCAATGTAATATACACCGATTTGATTGTCGAAACACTCTTCCCACCCAAAAGGCAATTCATCTCCAACACAGTCTGCAAATGTCTGAGGCTTAGTGTACCTATAAAAAATTGTTAAACATATATTAAATTTAACTATTTAAATAAATAAATAAATTATACAAAACTTATTTCAGTATGATCATTCACACATTAAAAATGTACAGATTAAATCTATACTATTATATTAGGGACCAAAGTGGTCCATTGTTTCAGAATCTGCAATTTATCTGGCTACATCAGTGCATTCAAATTACAATCGTGGCAGTCCTAAGTGTGTTTTAACTCTCTGAGGCATGTAGATAGATAAGCCTGCCACCTAGCCGTCAGGTTTTTGAGGAACACAAAAACATTTTTTTTAATTTTTATAAATTTAATATGTTTATTAAATTTCAAAATTTAAAGCATGGAATAGCCAGTTAAAAATTTTAAAAAATCTCTTACAGTGAAAACAAGTTTACACTTCAGACAACGTGCTTATTTCGTAGAGGGTTAAATTAATAGTAGTATGCAAGACATGTATAAAAAGTTATTTAAAGAGGTTGACCTTACAGGAAGTAAAAATGGTTAAAACCTTCAGACTCCTGTATAGCCAGGTACATTTTTTAAAAAAATCAACATTTAAAATTTTAATGTCACACTCTCCAAAAATGTTCTTTGTATGAATAATGAACACTCTGAATTTTTCATAATTAAAAAAAAATATTTCGAGATCTCTCAAAACTCCCACTAAAATAATGAGACATTTAGATTTCATTAAAAGCAGCCTTAAAATTTTAAAGTCTCCCCATCAAACATGTTCTTTATGTGAATATATGACACACACTGAATTTGTTTTAGAATTATATTAAATAGTATAAGTATGGGTCTTTCACAAGGCATTGAAACAACAAAAATAAGCAAAATACGAAATTCAGTTTTTTTTTAAATGGAATCGCCTACCTTAACAACTATCCCCAAAAACATTCTTTAGATTTATGAAAGCTACTTTATTAGGTTTTTAAAAAATCTCGTATTAATTATGTTCCTTCACTGGTTAGGGAGAGCTATAAATTTTACTAAAATTATAAAAAGGTTTAGGAATTGCCGGTAAAGTTGCAGATATAATAAAGTTTAAAAAATATTTTTTAATTAGTTTAATACCTGCCAAATATATTTAATTTTGGTAAAATACAATTGTCTGAAATATTTCTAGCAGAAATTACAATTATGCTGACATTTGTGACATTACCATAATATTTACAAAAAAAAAGTTTAAATAGAAGCATATAGGGTTCTTTTAACAAGTAAAAGACTAGACAAGAAGAACAACTAGAATAGAAGCATGTAGGGTTTTTCTCCAACAACATAATTACCAACTTCCAAAAACCTCAGAAACATTATGGACAGGGCCTGAGGACAACACATTTCTTATCTTACAAAAGTCTAGCGTCTTCTAAAATTACTTTCTAATCTAGAAATCCTGTTAATTCCTTCTTCAGACCAAATGTACATGGTAAATAAAACATAAATTGCTCTATACATATGGACTTCCAAAAAAAAAAAAAAAAAAATCATGTGCAAAGCAAATTGCACACTGGCTTGAAACGCAATTTTGAACATCTACCTAAAAGAAAAACCCTTTCAGATTTCTGTGCAGAAATCTCTAAATCATTGGCTTCATTGTAGATCTAGCAAATGTCATATAATATTCTTTTAAAAACGTAGCAGTCTTGGATAAATTGACACTCCAAATAATTTGACCTTTGTCATTAAAATTATTTCATTAAAAAAATGCTAGATTACTATATTAGCAGCATAGTATTTATTTTATTACTGCATAATTAGCCCAGGCAACGAAGGCTGAAAAAAGGGTCTAGAGGGAAAGTTTTGGAACACAATTTTTGACTTCATAACTTTGTTTAGACTAGTTAGGAGGTAAACATATCAAAAGTCCCCGCCCCTAGCCCCTGTGCTAAAGGGGGGAGGGGGGGTTGAATGTCTCACTTTTCGGTTTTTCGCTTATAGTATCTCGAAAACTATGAGTTCTAGCTATATAATTGTAACACACAAAATGAAAGCTGATTAAATTTGCTACAAGCTGCACCCCTCAAGTGTTTTAATATCTTGTATAGTGTTCGAGATATCCGCTCTTGAAAGTCAGTAATTTTGGTGAAAACACTTCTCCCCCCTCATTTTTCCTCTTTTTTGACCGGATAACTCTTCAATAACGCACCGAAACACTAAATTTTGGCCCTAGAGTGGTAGAGAATTTAATTCTTTTCAATAATATATCTTATTTTACTATTTTATCTATTTTCCTTCACATTTTAAAGCGGTTTCAGTGTTGAGTGAAGAGGGTACTGGCAGTCCCATAGAGCTAATGCATAAGTTTTGAAATCGCAACTTTTGGAAAACAATTGCTTTTCCATGTTATTCCATTTTCACAAGGTATTATAATCATCATAACATCAATTTAACACAAAATTGAAAAGAAAATAACATCCGGTTATTTAATTATTAATTAATTAAGTTTTAAAATAGTGGCGCCATCTGCTGTATATTTTTGACATTTTAACATTTCAAAAATATATAATTAAATTACTAGATAATATTTTCATATCAAATTTGTTTCATTTCAATGTTATGTTGATTCCCGTACCTGAGCAAAAAGAGCTAACATGGCAAAGCAATACATCTGTGGAAGTTGTTATTCGAAAACTGATGCATTAGCTCTATCGGACTGACAACCCCTCTTATGTACACTTATTCTACACTGAACGTCTAAATAACACTGATACTCATTTTTAGGCACGTTGTTACTTTAATATTTTATCTATTTTATTTCATTCGTCAAACCCTAGTGGGAAAACTGTCAGTTGCTATTCCTGTTCTTTATCTTCGGAGTCAATTTGAGGGACCCCATTGATGCTGTTCCAATGGTAAGTTTGGCATGCTCTAGGACCTTTGAGGCTTGCTATTTTTGCTGCTACACTTGAGCTGGCACAGTCTTTCTAGCATCATCCGAACATAATTTTCAGAACATCGTCAGGTGCTGCTGCTAACTCACTGTGCACTGGGACCAGCAGAAGCGCTATCGACTCAAGAAGTCGCAGTCGGTTGATATCCTTTTCACTGAAAACCCCAAGATAAACGTCAAACAAGATGATTTTCTGTCGAACAATTTAAATAAAATAGTCTCATCAACATACTTAAGGTGTAGCTTGAGGACAATTTCGGATTTCGGGATGTTCAACTGGATTTCGGACGTGCTATTTTTGCAAACACAATAGCTGGATGCGACACTACATCTTTCACATTTCGAAAAAGCAGGATCGCATTTGCGAAGTTGTGTACGAAGTCGTCAGAGGTTCAGAAAGCAGCAGTGGTCTTTTCATACCCTTCCTTAACCGCCTATCAGGTACAAAAGGCAGGCAATATCTGCATCTTGAGGTGTTATGGGGCTCCAACGAAAGAGGCCTTCCCCAACGCCACAGGTATAATTCATTCTTGAAATCCGGAGACACCATCAAGCCTGATATATCGTCTTCTTCCCACCGAGGAAGCAGTAAAACAGTATTTCCTCCGAATATTACGCCAACATGAGCAGTGGCTGGGAAATGACCTGCCTCCTACTTGCGTATGATTGGAAGATTGAGAATAACTGCCTGATGGTCAAAGTGCACAGTGAATTAGCAGCAGCACCTGACGATATTCTGAAAATATTTTTCTGCAGATACATGAAAGTCTGTGCTAGCTCAAACTGTAGCTATAAAAAATCAAGTCTCAAATGTTCCTCAGAATGCCAAAATTCCCAGGGGACTAGCCTCAAAAGGGTCTCTCAAGTTGACTCCGAAGATGAAGAAGAACAGGGGGATCATCTGACCGTTTTCTCACTGGGGATCGAGGAATGAAATGAAATAGATAAAATATTAAAATAACAACGTGCCTACAAAATGAGTATCAGTGTTATTTAGACGTTCAGTATAGAACAAGTGTACATAAGAAGGGTTGTCAGTCCGATAGAGCTAATGCATCAGTTTTGGAAAACAACTTCCACAGATGTATTGCTTTGCCATGTTAGCCCTTTTTGCCCAGGTACGGGAATCAACATAACATCGAAATGAAACAAATTTGAAACGAAAATATTATCTAGTTATTTAATTATATATTTTTGAAATGTTAAAATGTCGAACATATACAGCAGATGGCGTAACTATTTTAAAACTTTATTAATTAATAATTAAATAACCGGATGTTATTTTCTTTTCAATTTTGTTTTAAATTGATGTTATGATGATTCTAATACCTTGTGAAAATGGAATAATATGGCAAATAAATTGTTTTCCAAAAGTTGCGATTTCAAAACTTATGCATTAGCTCTATGGGACTGCCAGTACCCTCTTCACTCAACACTGAAACCGCTTTAAAATGTGAAGAAAAATAGATAAAATAGTCAAATAAAATATATTATTGAAAAGAATTAAATTCTCTGCCACTCTAGTGCCAAAATTTAGTGTTTCGTTGCATTATTGAAGAGTTATCCGGTCAAAAAAGAGGAAAAATGAGGGGGGGGGGAAGTGTTTTCTCCAAAATGACTGACTTTCAAGAGCGGATATCTCGAAAACTATACAAGATATTAAAACACTTGAGGGGCGCAGCTTGTAGAAAATTTAATCAGCTTTCATTTTGTGTATTACAATTATATAGGTAGAACTCATAATTTTCGAGATATAAGCGAAAAACCAAAAAATGGGACATTCAACCCCCCCTCCCCCCTTTAGCACAGGGGCTAGGGGCGGGGACTTTTGATATGTCTACCTCCTAACTAGTCTAAACAAAGTTATAAAGTCAAAAATTGTGTTCCAAAACTTTCCCTCTAGAACTCTTCGTTGCCTGGACTAAATGTTGTTATCTTAGTAACTGCTAATTCATTGCGCAATTTATATAAATATTTGTAATAAATAAGAGAAAAATATACTTTTATTGATTTAGAAGGCACTTATATAATGTGAATTTGACTGGTACATGGTTAGACAATTTGTCCTAGGGGACAGGTAAAATTTCTGAGCTTTTTTCGAACCCTGACTAAGGGAGTAGGCAGCCAGCCCGCTGGCGCAATGGCTAGAGTACTAGCCTTTGAAGCTGCTGGACTCGGGTTCGAATCCCGGTCATGGCAAGGATGTTTGTGTTTGTCAATAAATGTTGTTATTTGTCTATGTGTTTGTGGCGTCCTTCTTTGTGTGTTTCTTGTGACTGTCTCTTCTGGCGAGAGGGGTAATGGGCTATAAAGCCTACACTCTTCCTTTCTAGAGGGCACAATCACTGTCATTTGTCAAAGGAGTAGGCACAATTGCCTCCAATCACCTCCAGCATGATGTTGCTAAATTGGAAGATTAAAAAAAATTTGCTAAAAAACCCTAGTGTGACACCCCCCACCCCATGTCTGGTTATCAAAATTATTTTCAAAGATTCCAACAATTATCATTAAATTTTCAATTTGTTTTTAAGAGAAGGGCTTACTGCACAAGATAAAAAAAATGAAACAATGTTTTAACATAACGATTAAACATCCAGGATTTACCTGAAAAGTTCTAGTTACTTATTAATAAGGTCAAGGAGGAATGTAGCATCAATTTAAAACTTTTTGCAAGGATTATTTTAAAATGAGTTTTTCCTGAAGCTTAGAATGTACAGTAGAACCTCGATTATCCAATATAATTGGGACTGGAGCTATGTCGGATAATCAAAAATTCCAGATAATAGAGAATTTTTATTAAATAGTTAAACTTATACTAGTATAATTTTAACCTGTAGTTACAGGTTACGCCGATAGTCTTTGGACATCAAATTTGTCAACGTTCAAAATCGCCTTGGTATATCTGTTGTAAACATTGAATTTTATATTATTTAAATTATCTCTGAAACTGAGACTTTATAACATTAGTACCATTTTCACTAGAAATAAGAATATTTTCTACTCTGATAATTAAAAAATATATATATCAGAAATAAAATCTCGTTTTTTTTTATAACTGAGGAGTTCTGGAAAATGTGCTTATTTTGGTTTTATAGTAAATAGCTGCTTTTAGTCTCATGATTTCAGACAGGAGTTTTCCTAAACTAAACTTTCCAAATTTCTGGCAATCCTAAATTTTCAAAAAAATCCAGGAATTGTATAAAGTCATGAGACTACAAGTGGTATCTAAAGAAACAATAATAATCACTTTTCGTAGATTTGTGCTCAGATATATAAAAAAATAATAGAAATTTCAAGAAAAGTTTTAGAACTTTCTTTTTTGCCAGAAAGTTTCAATTTAAATAACTAAAAACTAAAATTCAATGGTTACAACTGTAAGACCAGCGAGGATTTCATACTTTAGCGAATTTCAGATCCGCGGCCTTTTATACCATAAGTTTTATGATTTACAGTAAATTCCCGATTATCCGCTGGGGGATTATCTGCTTTGCGGATTATCCGCGGGCCACTATCCCACCCCCTCTCATTTTTCAGTTAAAATATAATTTTTAAAAAAAAACCGCAATAAATGAATTTTATTTGTTTTAAAACTTTTTGGAAGAATGCATTCCAAGAACAACGGATTCCTTTCTAGAACGACGAACACATTCAAAGAGGGGCAAATACATTTAACAAGAACAACAAATGCATTAAAATAAGAATGACTATAGGAAACCTGGTGTTCAGCAGCCAGGTGCACATCACGAACAGGTTTTTGTCAAAAAGTGTCACTTGTAAAATAAACTGCCCGCTATTTAAATTAAATTGCTTTATGTGATTTTGATACTGGCCAAATTTATGAGAAACTAAAAAACTTTGTATAACTCCGGTAAAGTTGTCTTGATAATTCAAGACGAACTACAACTCATTAAAAAGATGGAAAACGGATCCTCTAAAAATCAAATGTGCTTGCAGTATAGCAGAGGAGAAATTACAGTAATAGACATTTTGAAGTAAGTAAATTTGTACATGCTATATACAATCCTACTGTAATTTACTTTAATGAAACCCAGAAGAAATTATGTTTACTTTACAGGCATTTTTTTTTCATTTTTGCGAATTATCCGCGAATTCGCTTATCCGTGGAAGCCGCGCCGCCCAATTCCGCGGATAATCAGGAGTTTACTGTAATTTAATAAAATTCTCTATTATTATACAAATTTTTTGATTATTCAACCTAACTCCGGTCAAAATTAGATTGGATAATTGATGTTCTACTGCAATGGCAAAGTCATCTACAATGTTTATATTATTTAAGTTTAAGTCTGTGGTTGCTACATTTGTCCACATAAAATAGCTTTATTTTAAAAAGAAAAATCTTTTCAGTAAGATTGAAGAATATAAAACTATCACAAAGACTAGAGAAAAATAACTTTGTTATTTATACCAAAATGTTCATTGTTGTAGCTTCTTATAACTTGAAAGGTAAATGCTTCTACATCAAATTAGTGGTCTGTGTTATGAATTGAAAAATAAACGAATCTCTCTATTAAAGAGATAAAATAAAGGCAATCACTTGATTAGGGTATAAAATTATCAGGTGTAAATTGATTGTGTTAGAGCCTTGCAAAGATTTTAGAAATAGGGAGGAGGAAAACAATTCCAAAACTAAGTTAGGTACACAATGAAAGTGCCTGTTAACACAAATTACTGAGGTTTTATATTTGTTCCAAAAACAATCTAAAAATTCTATCATCAGTATTAAGTTTGTAAAAAAACCCCACAAAAATCAGAAACCAAAACTACGAATTTATTAACTACTAGATGAACCAATACCATTTAATGTGGACCCCACAATTTCAAACATATATAAAAGATTTGTGTTGTTCTTAATAAAACTAAATTACAGCATAATATAAAGGAAATTAAAGAAAGTCTTGCGGATATACAATAGCAAAATCACGTTTTAAAATCAAAACAAGATTTCAAAAAATATTTTTTATAAATGCAATAAACATAGAATGGAATTATTTGACAATAGGCCAAATAATAAATTACTTAAAACTGTGTAAAATGTGTCAAAAGCCTCATTCAAAATCACACGGTTCATAGGATGGAATGTCATCAGTAGCCTTCTACTATTTACTATTGGTAATTTTTTATTTACCAATTGTATTTAATAAAAAAAAAACAATAATATTGTGGAAAAGTATCAATGAGACTCATGACACTTTAGTTTAAAAGTAGCAAGTGAACATTTGCACAGAGATTGTAAACAAAGCATCTTAAGACTGAGGATGGAGCATCCTAAGGATGAGGATCAAGATGATCCTTGAGGGACCTGTCAAAATATTTAGATTAACTCATATTTTAGTCGGGAAAATGTGTGAATGTGGCGACTGCTCGCAAAGATGAGCATCCCATCATGGTCATTTTGGAACTCGGATCGGAATGCGAAACCCGACGGTGAATGTATACGCAAAAGCACCTCTTTCTCCCTTCCCCCTTAGTGGGATTACGACAGGTATGCGGCGATATTTTCAGGTAAACAATCAAGCAACTCATGTTACGATCCCAATGCAAGCAAGAATGAAACCTTTGACACTTGGTGTGTGAAACTGACCATTGACAATTTGATATTTTGGGTTGAAATATAGTAAATAGGAAAGCATCCGCGGTCCGATGGGGCCCACTAGGGCACACATTCCAGCCGTAGGCTTATATCATCGACTTACCTGTCTCTGGGATCGATCCAAGTAGTTTTCTTGTTAATATGGTCGATAAAGTACACTTTGCCGTCGAAATCTTGGCCCACATCCCACCCGTCAGGAAGAGGAATTTCTCCATTACGCCTTTTTGGCATCTTTTGCACAAATAATCCAAAACCGAGTGTAATGTTTGCTCCTCGACATTAGCTAGACTACATTAAAGGACTCCATCTTGAATTCCTCATTAACATAGGAATTACACGACCGTGACGTCAACGTACAACCATCTAACTTTTTGCTCTCCACCAAGTTTTCGACCAATCAGGTTTTAGCGCCGGTGGCTATACTTGAACCAATAACAGATGAATGTTCAGGGAAAGGAATGTAGAATTTTCCCAGGCAGAGGAACTCTCTCTTAACTACTTTTTGCACCACTTACTAGTTGGTAATTTTTAAATCTTCCTTCCATTGAAATAAGAACAAACAAAGATCTGGAAATTATTTCCCCACTTTTTTAAGAGCAAATAGTAATAGAAAAGTTTGAGAAAATAAACTTCCGTCGGTGCCGTTGCCATTAGTAGTGACATTTCTCATATCCGTCTTTTTGTGTTTGATTTAGTTATGATTTTTGGGGTTTAATTTAGTTTTTAGTGAGCTGAAAAGATTTACATTAGGATTTTGAGCTTCGTTCTACATATTCGCTTTCATACTTAAAGGAAATGATTTTCCCTCGGGAGGGTAGAGGATTGTTACCAACCAAGGAGTAAATTTGTGCGCTATCGCACACTTTCTGGAGGACTGGAGGGGGAACGGGGAGTGGGGATCTGTTTCCTTTCTCTCGCCATGTTAAGGTTGGCTCTCGCGCTTTTTTAGAAACTTTTATATCAGAATCTATGGCTAGTATTTTTTTTTCTTTTTTGTAGGCGTTTATAGTACTTTTGTGCTTACTGAACCAGGATATTTTTGGGGGTTACTCTATTATTAAGCGAAACTTTTTTTAATGTCATAAACGAAATTTGTTTCAAGAAACATTTATAGATGGCATGTAATTCAACTCTATCACTGTTTTTTTATACGTTTTTGAAAATATAAATTATTGAACTCAATGTGTATTAAAATTCGAAGTTGTTCGTCATCATACTAAATGATTGGTTAAATAGTAATGATAAATATTTTTAGAATAATTAAAAATACTGTAAAATCGCGATTTTTGAATTAAAAAGTACTTATTACACACTTAATGTAAGTTGTTTTAATTATGTTTCATTATTTTAAACTACTGATATTTAATTGAGGGCCATTTTTAAGTGTTTATTGAAAAAATAATTATTTTGACCTACAAATTATTTCTCTGAAGAGAACGGGAAAATGAACTGGCTTCATGAATTGCAAAAGTTCAATCTACGGCAAAAATAACTTTTGAAAGAGCTATACTAACCATGTACTCTGATATAATAAAGTTTGGCGAAAATCACAATTTTAGTAGTGTTTTATTCTAATGATGTATGTTGGCTTTGGCCCCTCTTGATTTTTCATTACGTTTCGCCTGTAGAAAGTGTGCGCTAGCGCACGGTTTTACTATCTCTATGGTTGCAACTGTTTGGTGGGTTATGCATCCAACGATATTTTTTTTAGCTATTTTTTTTTTTTTCAAACGCTGTCATCGTGAGAGCAAGATATCGATTTTACATTGCTATTGCGAGGACTCTGCGGCATGAGGCTACGTGGAAAATCGTAGTTTTTTAGTGAAAACGTCATTGCATGGGCATCTCTCCTTACTTTTTTATTAAAACTTAAATTCGAAGTTCGTCCTCATACTAAGTGATTAATATGTATTAAATATCTATAACCTCCACCCATTGTTTTTAAGAGCTTCAAAGCCACACTGCTTCAACGCATTATTTTTTAAACCGATGCAATAAATTACAAACTGGAATATTATGAAATTCTTTTTCCTTGCTATACTATTTTTTATTTGTGTAACTGAGTAAACACTAAATTTTTGTGCACCAGATATCGCAAAAAGATTTTTAATACAATATATTTCATTGAAAAATGTTCAGTTTATCACTTTTCAGTAGAACAGTATAATGCAGGGAGAGGCCGTTTTTTTTTTTTTTTAAATAAATAGTCGCTCGCTAAAAACCCGTAAGTAGGTTTGGGTTGAAATAACTTCGCACAAGTGCTACGCAAGGCTATTGGCGACAGGTCAGATATTTTGAAACCACGTTGAAGAGACGAGACTGGGCTGTCACTCATCGCTGTTTCAGGATTTATATCATGCCAGATTTAAAGTGCACCAATCACATATGCACGGTGTTTTCCTTTGGAGGATTTTTTTTCTAACAGTACGGTCGGGATTAAGAATGGCTAAAGCGAGGACAGAACACGTATCCTTAGTAGCAAGACGTCCGACGCCACTCCGCCGGCTCACACGCACTGGAAGTGATGTTTAGTTTATTTATTTTTTGTTCCTAATTAAGCTTCTGACCTGATATAAAATTTTTATAGGCGCCAGGCTTGAAGGTAACAAAATAGTTAATAATAAACATTGCAAGAGAGTTTATCAAAACAATCTTTATTGACTCTACTCAACCCCCGTAAGCAAAACTAAAACAATCACAATGTTAGAAAACGATCACAGTTGAAGAGTACAAGGGAAGAACCTATTGATTTACTAGGCGGACGCCCGCAATTGTCTGCGGCGAACATTAGCGGCAGAAAACCGGTTTCTCTCTTTCTTCTTCGCTGGTCCAATCGTCGGGATCGTCAATCGCCTGAATCTTGGTATCTAGGAACTACAGAGATAGTAGTTACAGTATTAGAGTGGAAGATCACGTGACCTACAACACCGACTTCATTGGGGCTCTTCTGGGAGCTCCTTGCGCGTCGCGTCGTTAGCATTGGAGGTCACGTGATCTGCCACTCTATTACTCTAACTATGATCTCTGTGTTAGGAACTGATTTCCTTACACAAGTTTAGGCGATCACTCGCTATCATCGCCAAAGTGGCCTGCTAAGGAAACTTCTCTACAAAATCAATCGGATTTTCCCGTGTACTCTTCAGTTTTAAACAAGTCAATGCGAAACTACACTGCTCAAAACAATTAGGGGAGCACTTTTTAATTCCAACTTTAATTTCACTCCCAACTTTCTAATTTTTATCCTATAAATCTGAATTTTGTTAAATAGGTTCACTATGCATTCGAAATGAAATATTAAAAAACAGGAGAAAAAATCTTGAGTTTTTAATACTTAAATTTAAAGGGGGGGAAATGGAATAATAACTTTTTAATAAATTATAACAATACTTTTTTCAAAACTTTTTTTGTTAAAAATAATTTAAATATATTTTTAAACATCTAAAAAATGCAAGCATGAAAAATTTAGGGTCAATTTATTTTCTAAAACTGTTTTAAAGTGAAATTTATTTTACCATATTTTTCATATTTTCATTAACATTAAAAAAAATATTAAATTCTTCAAAATACGTTATTCTTCCATCTAACGATGTATCTAACGACACATAAGTTACAAATTTAACTTAGTCAGAAAAAAATCACAAGCTGATGATTCCTAATGGAATCATTGGGAGCGAAAGGGTTTAAAACATGTGCTCCCCTAATTGTTTTGAGCAGTGTACTTCAACTAAATTCTCAATTTTATAAACATGTTTCATTTGGCAGGACTGGGCTTTGGTTTAAAATTGAGGTTTTAAGAGCGAATGACTCCGAATGACCGAAAGTCTCCAAACCAAAGTGCGTCTGTGTTAATCCAATGGAAAGAATATATATTTTGTAAGCCATCTTTCTCAGGCTGCATTAAATATTTTAACAAACTGTTTTTTTATATGATAAATGTAGCTGGTGCACTGGTCTCTATAATTCCACTTTTTGAAATTGTTTCGAATATTTTGTGTAAATTTATTTATTAAAATTTTTAAAAAAATATTCACACCAATTTCAAAAAGTAAGATTATAGAGACCTGAAGTGAGTTACATTTATCATATCGAAAAAAAAGTTTGTAAAAAATATTTAAATCAGCCGGGGAAATGCGGATTTGAAAATATTTGTCAATTGTATTAACATTGTGGAATTTTGGTTTGGAGCCCCTGGGTCACTCGGGCCTATTTGCCTTTAACTTAAAATATTTATACTAGACTGCAATGGGATTTCTATTTTTTTTATTTTACACCGTGTGAGAAACGAGTATTTGAGTATTTATTTGCTCAGTTTTTGCTATTTCAGGTTGACTTGTATGTGGAAAATTACAATAAGGGTTCAAGTAGTTTTCGATCACGTTTTTTAGCCATTTTTTTAAAATTCGAATGAATTAAAAAAATGAAAAAGTAGGTATTGACATGCTGTCGATGTCCGTCTGTCTGTCCGTACCCCCATTCCAAAATCGGTTCTATCAATCCGATCTTGAAAATTCTTTTTTTATTAAAAAGGTACGACCTCAGAAACCCCAACTTTCATACTTTTTGTCCGTCTGTCTGTAAGATAGGACGGACATAAGTATACTATTTGTCTACGAATTTTCCATTGGATGGTTGGTTGATATACATACATTTTCAGGCTTGTGTGCTTGCTCAGAGAGCCGCTTATAAACCTTCGTCAAGTAAGACAGTCACAACACACACACACTCACACTCACATGCACACATATACGCGACAGATGCTGCCATCTATCACGCGCCACCTCCACAATTTAGACATCTCCCTGAAGGGGAGGGAAATTTTCTCCAGGAACCTGTACCCATGGTAAACTGCGCAATGACCGACCACAGGACTTTCGGACCCAACAGATTTTACGAGCACGTACTCCACATATACTCGGTAGGTCTTCAGTGGCGACCGGGTATCGAACTCTCAACCTTCCGATCTCGAGCTCCGAGATCCTTGACCACTAGGCTCCCTACAGCCCTTTTTCCATTGGATTAGCATTGAAATTCAATTTCGAGTAATTTAAATCGCTGCTGCACTCTAAAAAAATATCTGTAAGGTTACTAAGAATTCTCTAGGAAACTCAGCTTCCATAAGTTTTTTTAGTAGTGTTACATAAGAAATATGTGTATATATTACTAATTAAAGCTTAGTAAGTTATACTAAGAAAAATTAGTAGATTTTACAGGGGATTTTCTTGTATGTTTACAAAGAAACTGGTAGTAAACTGGTTACAAAAGTTTAAAACCAGAGGGCGCCACTAATTTTTCTGTTAGTCAGGTTTTATTTCGAACTTCCCGAGGACAGAACCCAAGATTATCGGGATCCGTGGAACAGCGCGTTAGTCCTCTCTGCTATCGGGGACTTGCATTTTGGTTGCGTGTAAATAAAGAGGTTAAAATCTTGATCGTTAAAGGCGTTTTATGTTATTGATTAAGAAATTTTAAGATTCATTTTTTTTTTCGGGTATGAAGTTTTCGAAATAATTTAACGTAGTTTTTATATACTAAAATAAAAAAAACCACGTTTTTAGGTTTTTTTATCGTTGCGATATCGATTCGTCATAATCTCTAGAAAAGATAGCCAGGGGGCGCTGTAAGCGTTACATCAATTTACTTAGTATTGTTTAGTATTACTACAGTAGTTTCTTTAGGTTACAGATGATTTTCTAGTAAATGGTGAAAACCTGTAAAGTTACTAAGTAATCGTTAGTAAATTCAAGCCAAATTTTTTACAGTGTGCCAACCCAACAATGGCATGAGAAACTTTATTCATTTAAAAATAATATTATTTGAAGCAAAATTTATTTTGGTTATAAATCAGTTCAGAATGACATGACGTCGGGAATGCGATTATTTGATTGTTTATTATTTGTTTACTAAGTACGTGGCAAGGCATATTTTTTGCGTATAATCCTGATTAGTTTTAATTTACATTTCCTATTTTAAGGGTATCTTGGAGTAGTTTTATGGTTTTTGTTCTACGAATAATTAAATATTTATTTACAATTGCAAATAAATCACGCAGACGATAAGTAATATTTATTTTATTTGCGATAGAAAATTAACGAAAATAACTTATTTCGGAACTTTAAATTATAGCTGGATGCTGTGTTTAGTGAAATTTATTCCTAATGTGTAAAATTTTAATGTAGAAACGGTTGTAGATGACACTTACTGCTACGAACCTAGTTGTTTCCCGCTAAGAAATTTAGTAAGTACTTAAGTAACAGAAAAGTAGGCTATTTTAGTTCTTTAAGAACTTCTTTTTTTAGGTGTTTGGTTTCCAGAGTTGGGTTGTATGTTGTATGTTTTTGAGCAATAAGAGATTTGTAGTGAAGATTTTTTTCATGTTTTATTAGCTTTTTCTTTGTTTGAAGGACATCGCTCTTTAGCTCTTTAATGGGTTTTTGCAGTTATCTTCATGTTCTCCCCAAATATGTCGCCAAGCTCACCAAAGTCTATAGAACTAATTGGTGGTTGATTTTTTTTAATTAGTGCAGTTGCAGTGGTTTAGGTTTAGTTAAATTGCACAGTTCAAAACATTTCATATTTGCCTTTTCCATTTGATATGAAAGAAAATCGTGTATAATTTATTTGAATGGAATTGTATTTCTGTTAAAATTTGTCAGTCAAAGAATCACCAATGTATTGCCGAAGTGGAAGATTTCATTCTAAAAAAATTGCAGTTTCTAATTGTTTAAAATTTGCATTTGTCGAAATATTTAAAGCTTTATGAAGATTTTGTTCCACAGTTTTAAGTAAAAAGCTTGCATTATCAATTGAAGAACTACAATCGGTTCACGGCTACAGATATAATAAAACCGTGCGCTATCGCTCACTCTTTGGAGGAAAAACGGAGGTAAAAATCTGTTTCCTTTCTCCCTTCATGTTTACTGTTTAGGTCCTCTCAGGGAGTTGAATAGAATAAAACAGTACTAAAATTATCTTTTTTAGAAGCTTTTATTTCAGAGTCTATCGCTGGTAGCTCTCTGAAACTTTTTTTTTTACCCGTTGATAGTATTTTTGTGATTCTTAAACCGGTATAATTTTTTTCTATTATTCTATCTCTAAATTCAACGAAAGATTTTTTTTATGTCAAACTATTTTTTTTTCAATGTACACTTGCAAATTGTCTGTTAATAAACTATATCATTGTTTTTTAAGTATGTTTTTGAAAAGATTTATTTCTCACGGCCCGTAGACCATCGCTCCCTAAGTTCCAGTTGAGTTGTGGATGAAATATCGTCGCACCAGAGCTATATGATGGTGAGGGCCTTTGGCGACGCGCGTCATGATTTAAAACCACAATAATAAACGGATTGAGGAATAAATGTACTGATATAAACTATCAATTACATATATCCTATTATATCAAACAGACTCTATAATTTCCCATTTGTAATGTCATTTTTGAAAATTAGCGTGGGGTAATTGCTGGATCAACAGTTATTTCAAAAAATTGTTTTTTTTTAAAAATTGTTCAAAATTCGTATTCCTGATTTTTTAAAATTTACCAAATCCTTTTTACTACTACTCTTAGATAACTGGTGCTGAGACATTGATTTTTACTTAGATACATAAGTATAACGCAAGTAATTAAATATAATAGAAATATAAAATTCTTTAATAAAATTACAAGTTGATTCGAAGTAAATTTTAAAATTCGAAAGAGAGTTCTGAATCTGTAAAGTTACACTCATTAACCCTTTCAGTCCCAGTGATGATATTTGGCATCATCACTTTCAATATTTTTTTCAAAATGTTTATGTCCCGTTATGACATCCAAACACACATCATTCGATTCTTAAAACTTTTTTCTATCAGACAATATTTTACATTAATCTCAATAGAGGTCAGAACTACTATTTTTTTTTAGAAAATAGTCACAAGCGTTTCTCCTGATTTCTGATAAGTTCACTTCAGTTCCACATATTTAAAACACAATTTAAACTCTTTCGGTTAAAATATTTACTAAATTTTTTTAATAATATGGTCAGATACCTTAAAATATATAACTCGAAGTGTTTTTAGGTAATATATATATTTTTATTTTGTTGTTTTCCACAGTTAAAAAATTTTGGCATTGTTTCAAAAACCATATAAAAATTTAAATGATTTTTTTTTCTTATGGAATTCGTATATTTGACCTCAAATAAGCTTATTTTGTGAATATCAGATGTTTCTGTAGTGTAGTAAATTTTTGGGACTGAAAGGGTTAAGGACATGTTTGAATAAGTAATTTATTTTTTATTTTTTACGGCTATAATATTTTCTATTAAAAACAGATAATTATATATGTTGCGTTTGATTCAGTGCAAAAATAATTTTTTAATTAAAAATAGACTTGAAGTTTTTAACTCAAATTTAATATTCAGAATTAAGCGTTTTAAAATTAAATTCCACCTCAACAAAGCACAATGAAGAATGAGGCCCAAACGCTCTTTGAAACCGGACATCCGTACAGAGCAAATGTATTCGGGAATATCCGGAACGAGACAGAAACACGCTATTAGAGTTTTAATTTAAATTTTTTAAAAAAATCTGCACGACTCAAAAAGCATTTGAAGTTGTCTTGCCGACAAAAGACTGCCCTTGGGCCAGAGACATTTTCCCCTAAGAAAACGAAAGCAGTTGGCAAAGGTCAGTAGATCTTATCCTGTCTCAAGCCAAATAAATGACAGAGTTGGTTATTTTGATTTTACAATTGAATCTCATTTTTTTCCAGTACCCCCTGCAATTTTAAAGTCCATTTGCGAAAGAGTGCATTTAAAATTTTTTTTCATTATATATTTGATGAAATCACGAAAAAGGAAGCATTGAAATTGTTGTCCTAGAGGCTTATCACAAAATCCGTCTTACTGAAAAATCAAAAGAAATAGCAGGCTCGATTTTTTTCCATTTGGAACCAAAGCATATTCTGGCGTGCATTCAGATTTTATATTATCATAATAAAAGTGAATATTTTTTCCTAAAATATGTCTGCAAAATAACAATTAGATTTTTTTTACTATCACGCTCCTTTCTACTTAAATGAAACAAAAAAATTAAAAATCTTTATACAGAGTAAATTATATATGTAGTCGAAAGTAATAGACATTTAAATTCTAAAAATATATAAGTGCCCTAACATAACAGTTCGTGAGATAATATTTATGGTTTCATAGGTCTCGTGATAAATAAAAATATTTGCTTACTGAATAAATTGTTGTCCGAAAATTTTGTTATGTCTTATTATGTTTGATTTGATATGAACTATTATTTTTCTCAAAATTATGTAAAACCGAATTATATAGTGGTAAGAGGGAAAAATGTGCTACTTTATAATCTACTAGCTTTATAACCCCGGCGTTGCACGGGTGTTCCCTCAATAATGGAGATTTTCTTTTTATATACACTTTTATTTTAAATCAATCGATCCCCTCTCCACTGATCACATTAAAAATTGGAATTTTTCTTAGCTATTTTTGAAGAAATACTCTGTGGCTATTGCATGTCACAATGCTTTAGATCACAGCACGTTTTATAAAATAAATAGAACAGAGTTTTTACGAGTGAATTCTAACAGCTGAAACAAAAACCCCTCCAAACATTTCAAAATTATTATTTTTTGCTTTTGGAAAAATTCTTTCAGACCAAAGGTCTTGCTAAGGTGTTTTTTGAATTTTTAATTTGTGTTTTACCAGGTTTTTTGTTGTGTCCCAGGATAATCAACTATGAAAACTTCATCTGTACACTGTCAGTAAAACTCGTCTTTTTGTACTAAATTATCTATTATTTTTCACCAAAAAATTCCATTTTGATCTTAAAAATTATTTTACAGTCGATTCAAGAATCATTTACAGAGACCCTTTCAAAGCGCATGTTCAGTCGTATTTTTTTAAAAATTTTTTTTTTTTTGCAGTGTTTGCTCTGTAGTGTCCAACCATTCGTGCTACATCGGAGCGATATTAGCCTGTCGTAGCTGATATCCTAAAAAAAAAGTATTACATTCTTTAAACGAACGAGCGATTTTAACTCAGACTGATTAATTTTCACTCCTCCAGTCTGGAAAATGCACTTCTCCTTTTGGAGATTTTTTTTATCATGCATTGGAGTGGATCCTTTGTGTGTAACCTCCCACGGGATCACTCCAAACGAGTGATTTTAACTCAGTCTGAGTTAATATTCATTCCTTTACAGTGTCGAAAATGCACTTCTCCAACTAGAGTGGATTTCACTCTTTTGTTTTAAGAGTGTATGCTCATAATAATGATAAACTTACTTCTCGGGATTCCCCGGAGAGTTTTTTTTTCTCCGAAACAAAGAAAAATTAAACGGGAAAGGGGGTGACACTGAACTGAACTGAATCTCTGGAAGTAGCATCGAAAAGCTCGCCAATAGGGTGGGTGAAGCCCGGAACCCTGGAAGAGCATCCCAACTTCTGCCGCCAATCCTATACTTTACTTGTTAAAATAGGCATTTTAAACCAACATTTTCAATAATTTTTCAAAGAGAAAATTGATATGTTATTTCTTTAGGAGGTTCTTTATATAATGAAGTTTCGGAAACATGTACTTTATAAATAGAATTGAAGAAATAATCTTTAAAACTTAAATTCCTAGGAGTACTATTCTTGGCTAGCGTTTGGCGAATCCAATGCAAACTGTCAAGTGTCAATTGTGATCTGCGAATTCATGCCCAATGCGTCACATATTCTCCCGAAAGCTGTCGCCAAGTGAGCCAATGGTCGGCTTCACCAGCTTATCATGGGATGCTCCTTGGGGAGTTTCAGTTCAGTTCAGTGAATTGTGACAATGGAAATTTTCTTTCTTCTGAAATGGAGAAAAAATAAACGGAAATAGTGCCAATTAACGGAAATGTTCAGGCAGTGAAACTGCCTGTGGTAATTGCGTTAATTAAAAGAATCATTTTTGAGAATATACCTAATATGACTGTTATGGTTTTCTTTATAGTTTATCGTTTCTGCGTAGATCTTATCTTAATATTTTATGCTCTTAGCGTCTAATGGTGGCACGAAATTGATTCGATTGTTGGTTGACATTTTCTTTTTGACTTAACGTTTTCTGACCCCTATCTTATCTCGCTTTATTTCACATAAGAAGAGTGGTCATACCACTCTTTATTCTATGCTATAATCATTTTTTAAGTATTTAGTGTGTCAACGAAAATAAAATACGCTAGAGGCTAGAATAATTCAAATGAAATAAGTTTAATTGAAGCAAAAAATACAGCTTTCCTACTGAATAAACTACTAAGTACTCTTATCATTTTATAAAGTGCGCAAGGCGTAGGCACATTATTCAATATATAAATCCTTATAATTGGTATTTTGCGTTTTAGCATTATATAATTTAATTGTTCCATTGTGCTTCGTTTTACATATTTGGGTTTTTTTATATTTTGAATCACATGTCTGGTGTCTGGTAATCTATTTCATGAACTTGTTTTTTGCTAACTATTTCTATTATATTGTGACTCAAATGGAATTTTAAATATATGCTTCATTAATAGTACTTATAGTAAAAATACATCATATTATTTTCATGGATCATTCACATGGATAAGCAAATGGGCAAAAGTGAATAAGATATTTTTTGAACTAATGATTAGTATGGAACAACTATTATTTAGCATCTTCAGATCCTTATGTTTTTAAAGTTTAAATATTTAGAT
The DNA here is from genome assembly GCA_023701765.1 of Hylyphantes graminicola. NCBI lineage: Eukaryota > Metazoa > Arthropoda > Arachnida > Araneae > Linyphiidae > Hylyphantes > Hylyphantes graminicola. The sequence goes on from CM043123.1 coordinate 11,868,087, forward strand.
AATTAGAAGATGTATTTTTAAAAGAAAACTCAAGCATTAACCTTTAAAGTGCATTTAATATTTATATAGTTAGAAAAAAGTACTTTTAAAAGACAACTCAAGCATTAACCTTTAAAGTTCATTAAATATTTATATAATTAGAAAGAAGTATTTTAAAAAGATAATTCAAGCATTAACCTTTAAAGTTCTATAAAGTGATGAAACATATAAATAAATGTAAATTTTATGCGTTGCTAGAAAACTGACAATTCCTGCGAAGTATAGAGAGAGCGTATGCGCAAACTGCACTGAACGATAAATATGGCCATGAATAAATGTGGCCACATCACAGGCAATTCAAGCAGGTATTTTATTAAATCTTTATATTTGCGTTTATTTGTTAGTATATATTTTAATTTAAAATTTTAATAAAGATTATGTTTTCCAAAATAATTAAACTCAATTTTTTTCCAAAGGTTAGAAAATCTGAAACTTTTTCAGGGACCACTCTATTACATGTTTAAACCGCAGGATTGCAGTGTGAAAACACTAAACTATACTGTATTTTAATTAAAAATTGAAAATCTCTTGCACAATCACAAATATTAAAAAATAATTTATATTCACATTTATATATATTTACATTTATGTATTTACATTTATACATTCACATTTATGTGATTATTTATGTAGAATATTAAAACACATAACAGTTTTCATCAATTTCCTTGTACATATTTTCCTTACAAAGATGTAGTGCGTGCTAGAAAAGTATTCTAGACTCTGAAAAGCGGTCTTATATTACTTTTTAGGCTGTAAGAAATTTTGTCCCACATACGGAGCACAGTAACCTTCAAGCTTTACTGCTTTAAACCAAACATTAATTAAACCAAAACATACGGAGTACATTTTCAATCCCAAAATGTTTAGAATTAATCAGTTGCTGTTGAATAAGATATTTTCTTTTTGGAAAATAATTTATTTTTGAACCTCAATAACCCTCAAGGTCTACCGCGTTAAACCAAATATTAATTAAACCAAAACATGCGGAGTTTATTTCCGATCTCAAAAAGTTTAGAATTATTCACTTGCTGCTGAAAAAGATAATTTCTTTTTGGAAAAAAAATATTGTTGCATGGATAAAAGTATGTGATATAAAATAGGTAAGTATATGAATAGTAGAGGCTTAAAATAGATCAGGGGAACATGACCCAACTTGTAGTTTTTGGCTTGTAACTTTTGAAAAGCACTATTTAGGGATGTGCAAATGCAGTCAATTTCTACTTCATAAAGTATTATACAATATATATAAGTATTTTTCTGAAGTATTTACTGCAATAGCAGTAAAATATGAATTATTTAAAATTTTAGTTTTGGGTCATGTATCCCAATGCATAGAGATACATGACCCACCCATTAGGGATACGTGACCCAACGCATAAATTTTTTAAATGACAAAAATTATCAAAATTCTTTAACATTTTAACAAAATTAACATAATATAAAGTTTATATATTCCTTTTTGACCGGCGGTCAGGTGGCGCTGATTTAAAATTATGAGACTGAACTTGGAGTTTTATCCAAAAAAAAAAAAAAAAATCATTAAACAGCATAAATGTCAGCAACTCCTTGAAAACAAAGTCATTTTTTCTACAAATAACGAATGGTACAAGTCAGCTTCTTCGGTATCAATATTTTTGAAGAGTTTAAGCAATCTCTTTCACACCCTCACGATCGTGCGAGCCCGGTCGGAAAGGGATATATTTCATTTTTGTCAGGAAAATTATTATTTACATTAATAACCCATTAATTATTCTTATATTAACGAAATATTCCATTTTAAACGTAAAGTGTTGTTTGAATACATAACTAGTGATTTTTTTATTTTGCAGAAAAAACAAATGTTGAATAATCGCTTCTATTTTATCAATATCTGCTTTGGATACATTATCCATTTTATGTCATTTAAAACCTTTTCCATTGGTTCATTTTCAAACAAAATTGCCAGCTCGTCAGAATTTTTTTCTTGTACCTTCCCAAAAAATCTTCTTTTGTTTCATTTGCCCAAAATATTTGCTAAGAACCCAGTCATACTTCTGGGACTCCAGTGATTTTTGAAAAATTTGCTTGGTCTGCTTCTGTATACTTTTTGCATTATTTACTTGGGTCATATATCCTTATAAAAATAATAGACTTGGATCAAGTATCCCTAGATGCACTTTTTTTGCTTAACTCCAAAACAAAGTATTTTGCAAATAAACACATTAAAATTATTATGCACGTAATCATAGCTAAAAGCAGCAGCAAAACAAGTAACTAATTGAAAAAATATTTCCTTTAAACAAAAAAATGCAGACCCAAAAATCTTATGGAATCAAAAAGTTACTTTTAGTTCATGATAGCATCTCTTCGTATAGCTAAACACGTACGCAATAATTAAGATGTTTTTTTTTTCAACATGTCAGCTGACTGAAAGGAAAAAAAAAATGCGCCATTTCCAACTTGTGGAACTTTTTCAATGCTGAGAAAAAGACATTGGGTCATGTATCCTTATGGGTCATATGTCCTTGGTTCCCCCTAACAGTAAAATTATAAGTTAGGTACAATAAGCCACACTCTTCCTTATCTAAATACGGATATTTGTTTATAACAAGAAGTTCCTAAAGTACTAAAATAAAAAAAGTATCCTGCATTCGTGTTATTTAAATACTTACTTATTATAGAAAAACAAATAGGTTTTAAACAGTAACTGTTACCTAGAGCCACTTTTAGACAAGATTTATACAGATTAGAAAAAAAATTGCAAAACAGAGCATCCAGTTGTAAATTAATTTCAAAGCCAAAATAAACTATTTTCATTAATTTTATTTCGCAAATTAAATGTATGTAAAAAAATCATCTGCTTAACTTATTTGCAGTTTGAGGAATAATTAAATATTTATTAATAAAAAAAGCACGAAACAACTCTACTGCACTAAAAAATAAAAAATGTAACTTAAATCTAACCTCATTTTTACGCAAAAAATTAATGCCTTACTACTTTGTAAACAAATACTAAACAATCAAAGAATCCCATTGGGCTTAATGTTATGACTTCAATTCAAACTGATTTATAATAAAAATAAATTTTCTTTCATTTATTAAAATCAAATTAATAGTTTCTCATGCTATTGTTGATGTGGCAACATCGATTTAAATGTCTAAAAATAATTTCAATACGAAATTCGGCTACAGACAGTAACAAATGTCCACCCAGACGAACAGACAGACGGACAAAAAGTATGAAAGTTGGCTCTCTAAGATCATACCTATCTAACAAAAAATAATTTCTAAGATCCGACGGATGTAGCGAAGGGGGTTACGGACATCGTCAGCATGTCAATACCTACATATACAATACCTCATTTTTAATACTTTCGAATTAAAAAAAAAAGAAAAGTAAGGGAAAATATTCCTTGATATGATTATGAAGTACCAAGTAAAGTCTCATAGAGGGCGATCGGGGGGGGGGGGGGGGGAGGACAAAGTGCTGCTTACATATTCTGATTGTTTGTCAAAATTAATAATCCAAAAACCCAGGGTCCCCAGTTCTGTTATTTTCTCACAATTTAAATGTATTGGATTAGGTATTCATATACTTTTAGTGTATGCATATCTTACAGAGTGGACCGACGACCAATTTACAGATACCTGGTGCAAAAGGTAGGTGAAATATAAGCTAATCTTATCTTATTTTCTCAGAGCTGATTTTTACGTTTGTATTAAAATTCACAATTTCAATCTGTGACTGCACTAGACAGCAGTACCCTGTTGTCCCAAACCCATATAAGACATTTTATTTCAACACCAAGTAATTTGTCTGAGGTTTCTTCATCGACGTAAAACATTATTTGTACTTTTCCACAATAGTAATTTGTATCGGATCAAACTGCATATGTACCTTCTTCTTCAACATGTTCAAATATACTCTGATTGTGACGTTGCAGTTGTTGAACACTTGATGATGTATGTTTTCCATATTGTGCCATAGTACACTGCTAAGATCATCTAGACTCATCAAAATAAATATCTGCTGAGTCCTGAAATTCAATTTTATCTATGTCCTCAGTCTCAGAAATCGAAGACACTGGCATAAGTATGGCTAGATCTGATCAATTAGAAAATAAAATGTACACTCTTAAAACAAAAGAGCGAAATCCACTCCTAAAGGAGAATGCATTTTCGACACTGGAAAGGAGTTAAAATTAACTCAGATTGAGTTAAAATTAACTCAGACGGAGTTCAAATCACTCGTTTGGAGTGATCCCTTCGTCGGTTTAACTAAATAAAGTAGTGAAATCCACTCCTATAGGGGAAGTGCATTTTCGACACTGGAATGAGTGAAAATTAACTCAGACTGAGTTAAAATCGCTCGTTTGTTTTAAGAGTGTAGTAAGTTCCGTCAAGCTTTAATAAAACTGTTTTTTTTTCATGAAAAATAAATGTCTAATTTCTTTTTCATTTTGGTTTTATTAAGTTTGATTTGCTGCAATTAGATATCATTTCAGCGCACTTTTTGAGAAAATAAAAATAAAAAATTGCAGTTCAATAATCAAGCTGTCCACTAATTACCCCATAGCATGTCCAACAATTACCCCGCTTTGTCAAATAATAACCCCATAAATAAACTTACATGCCTTATCATTCATTTTAAAAAAGTGTTTTTCAGAAACTAATTTCTTAAACATTTCTAAGACTGGGCATTACAAAATTTAAGATCATGTAAAAGAAGACAAAAATATATGCAATTTGGCATTGATTGAACTTTTTTTTAAAAAAACCTGTTTCTTTTAATCGGTTTTGGTTATAGGTAACTTTTTTGACACGAAGTACTAATATAATCCCAATAATTATCCAGAGATTTATTTTCTGGGCATGCAACTAATTTTTTTAAAGGCGTATTAAAATATTAAGCAACATAGTTTTCGGTCCCTGTCCGATAATTACCCAGATTTTCTGTGTTCATTAATTTCCACAGGTCACTCTAATTTCTTATCTGTAAAAATTGTATAGGCTTGTACACTGCTCAAAACAATTAGGGGAGCACATGTTTTAAACCCTTTCGCTCCCAATAATTCCTTTGGGAATCATCAGATTGTGATTTTTTTCCGACCAAGTTAAATTCGCCACTTATGTATTGTTAGATTCATCGTTAGATGGAAGAATAACGTATTTTGAAGAATTTAATATTTTTTTTATATTAATAAAAATATGAAAAATATGGTAAAATATATTTCACTTTAAAACAGTTTTAGAAAATAAATTGACCCTAAATTTTTCATGCTTGCATTTTTTAGATGTTTAAAACTATATTTCAACTATTTTTAACAAAAAAAGTTTTGAAAAAAATTATTGTTATAATTTTTAAAAAGTTATTATTCCATTTCCCCCCTTTAAATTTAAGTATTAAAAACTTAAGATTTGTTTCTCCTGTTTTTTACTATTTCATTTCGAATGCATAGTGAACCTATTTAACAAATTTTAGATTCATAGGACAAAAATTAAAAAGTTGGGAGTGAAGTTAAAGTTGGAATTCAAAAGTGCTCCCCTTATTGTTTTGAGCAGTGTAGTATGGAAATGTTTTTTTTAATTATAAGTAAAAATCGAATTACATAGCGTTTATAAGAACATTGGTAAAAAAGAAAAAAAATCTAGCAATAAAATCGCAGAAGATGAGTATATTACATAAAACAACATTTTACATATAAAACTCTTATCTAAAATGACATTAATTTTTAGTAAAACACTAATTTTTTAGTGATTTATTAAAATAATCATTTCAAGGATACTTAATGCCATTAAAAGTGTTAATAAAATACGCTAAACACGTACAGATTTATATCTATCTTAATACAACTCGTAGATTAATTGAATTACTGCGGACACATTTAAAATCTTCCTAATGCATCTACAACATAATGTCTACCAGGCGATAATGGTAGCTGCCTGGGGGGAAGACAACATTAAAAGGCTCCGAAAATTTAAAGAAAAAAGTTTTCAAGAAGCATTAAGAGAAACCGAATAAGTGAGCCGAAGAAAAAGACTAAGGCCAAGGTTAAGGTTCTTGCCTAAGATTAAATTTAATTATTTTAATATGTTCGTTTTTTAAATTAAGTACACTGATAAAAAAAATTAGAGGAACGCATGGTTTTAAACAATTTCACGCTCAATGATTCCATTTGGTATCATCAGCTTGCATTTGTTTTCCTCACTAAGTTGAGCTTGCACTTATTTATCGTTAGATGGAAGAATCATGTCTTTTGAAGAATTAAATATAATGTTTGTTTTAAATAAATAAAAATATGAAAAACATAGTAAAATAAAACTCATTCCCAAAAAATTTTATGAAATAATTTGAACCTAAATTCTTCACGCTTGCATTCTTAGATGTGTAAAAATTGATTTTACCTTTTTTTTGCAAATAAAGTTTTGAAAAAATATTGTTATAATTTATTCAAAAGTCATAATTCCATTATTTCCCCCCTTAAATTTTAGTTTAAAATTCCAGATTTTTTTCCTTGTTTTTTACCAGTTCATTCTAAATGCCATAATGAATTTATTTCACAAATTTTAGATTCTTCTAATAAAAAATAAGAAAATGGATATGAAAGGGTTAATTAAAAGTAAGCAAAGTGCTCCCCTAATTGTTTTGAGCAGTGTACTTTCGTTTATGAAGTTCAGTATGTGGTTTATTACTTTGAATTACACTATAGGAAATATAAAGTAATAAAAGTATTGTACCGGGGTTGAAAATCCAAAATTTGCTTTTGTATTTTCGACGCGTTTTGGAGGGTGCTGATTCTAATAAAGTGGTTTTTGAATATTAGTCTATCCGTAAGTCGATCAGGTAAGACAGTCAGTTTGTCATTCTGTCTGTGTGAAACCACTCTACTGCTCGAACGAAAAGAGCTACGAAAGGTAATCGTAATAAAGTTTTCGAGAAAATCGCGCATGCGCAAGGGGTTTCTGCAAGAACTTTTTTGGGTTTTCAATTTTTTGAAATTTCCTTATAGAGAAATAAACCTTTAAATGTATTAGTTTATTGAATGAAAAATTTTGGCCGTGTTTTGTAACATACCACTAGTTTTTTATTAGACATATTTTAGGGTACACTCTTAAAACAAAAGAGTGAATTCCACTCCAGTTGGAGAAGTGCATTTTCGACACTGGAAAGGATTGAATATTATCTCAGACTGAGTTAAAATCGCTCGTTTGGAGTGATCCTGTCGGAGGTTTAACACACAAAGGATCCACTCCAAAAGGAGAAGTGCATTTTCCAGACTGGAGGAGTGAAAATCAATCAGACTGAGTTAAAATCGTTCGTTCGTTTTAAGAGTGTAGTTTACAAATGAAGTAGACGTAAAATGGGCGGGGAAAAGAGTTAATGTAATTATACTTGCATTAAAGATTGTAGCTTTTACTTTTGATTAGATACGTATCAAAATATTATATTCAATAACAAGCATTGAAATTCAAAATATAAAATTGTTAGGAAAATAATTATCAGACAATATTTAAACTGTAGATTTTATTTTGGATGAGGTAGATTTGAAATTATTTTTTAAATTGAATGCAGTGACAAATATTGAAATAAAAACATTTATTTAAATTTAAATCCGTGTTGTTGTCAGTAACTATTGCGAATTGTGTGCATTAAAACAAGTTGTTTTCTCGAAAATGTGAACCCTTTCAACCTGTCCAGCGTTTTCAATTAGAATTACTTTTCACCGCCGCCCGTAAGAAAGGATGGGGTTTCAATGACAATATTTTTTTCAGACTATCAATAAACATTTCAAAAGATTATAAATCAAAATTTTGTTAAATACACAGCTCAAAACAATTAGGGGAGCACTTTTTAATTCCAACTTTAACTTCACTCCCAACTTTTAAATTTTTATCCTATTAATCTAAAATTTGTTAAATAGGTTCACTATGCTTTCGAAATGAAATAGTAAAAAACAGGAGAAAAAATCTTAAGTTTTTAATACTTAAATTTAAAGGGGGGAAATGGAATAATAACTTTTTTTATTTCAAAACTTTTTTTTGTTAAAAATAGTTGATATATATTTTTAAACATCTAAAAAATGCAAGCATGAAAAATTTAGGGTCAATTTATTTTCTAAAACTGTTTAAAAAAGAAATTTATTTTACCATATTTTTCATAATTTCTTTAATATAAAAAAAAATATTAAATTCTTCAAAATACGTTATTCTTCCATCTAACAATGTATCTAACTATACATAAGTGGCGAATTTAACTTAGTCAGAAAAAATCACAAGCTGATGATTCCCAATGGAATCATTGGAAGCGAAAGGGTTCAAAACATGTGCTCCCCTAATTGTTTTGAGCAGTGTAGATGCTAGGAAATGTGTGTAAATGTAAAAATGGATTTTCTGCAAGGGACTTGAACCTAATTTTTTGAAGTTTATAATCTAAAAATCAAAGTGTTTTGTTGTGTGACTTATGTCCTCCATGTCTTCTAAATTGAATTGCATTTTTTTTGATGAATTTTTAAATTAAATATATCATAATCAAATATAGTTAGGAATTGCTTTTAATTTAATTTTCTTCGAGCGTTAAATATAAAATGTCTTTCTCTGGCGAAGCAGGAAATGAGAACAATTATAGTTTTATTTTTAATAGAAAATTTGTGTTTAATTTAGTTTTCATTATAGGTACTTATCTGCTAATATTTACCTGAAGGTGATTTCATAAGGCAAAAATGTAAGGAGTTTTAAGTTAAAGCATTCGAAACATCAATGATAGAAAAGTTTCTTAAAACCTGTCCTCTCAGTGACTTAAAGTTATTCGCTTTATTTTCCAGAAAAATACTTTTTATAAACATGCGATCAATTATAAACTTATTTATCATTTATAATTATTAACTATATTTTTACTAATAATTAAATTCTTAAGTATATTTTATGTTAATGTTTTTAATATTATTAAGTAATTAAACATAACATTAAGCGTAATAAAACATTATAAGTGCATTAAAAATATTTTATTATCTTTGCGGAATTTTTTTATTCCATTACTGTGCAAGATAATTTTGTTCAACTTAAGTTCATGTTCATCATGCATTGTATAGAAGTTTACTTCCTTTTAATTAAATATTTCTGTTATTTCAAGCAGTTTTTAATTTCGGCAGATTGCGAATTTTTTTTAAACTTACAATCGCAAAATCATATAATCGGCTGATAGATACTTGAATTGTCAGTAAAGCCCAAATCCGATGTAAGTATTACAAAAAGAAATAGAAATAACTCGAATTCCATTTAATAACGTAACCTAAAATCAAATTAAAGCTCTCTTTTTCAAAATATACACAAAAAAAATAAAAGACGATGACTTTTTTTATTTATAATATTTCTATATACAAGATATCAATATCATAATATATTACTAAGTAATATATTTTAAAGTTTGTCTTTATAAGTAATATTTAAGACTAAATTCAAGCAGAAGTTAAGGTAGGTGAGTACCCAAAATTCTAAAATTTTTACTATTACTTTAACCTTTTCCACATTTGGCATAGTGATTTCAAATATAGTGAACAATGCTTTTGGGGTAATTTTTTTTATTTAAATATAATTGATATATTTTAAACGGTGTTTTTCAACTAAAAAAAGGGGAGTTACGCTAACACTTCTAGTATAAAAAGTTTTACATTAATTTACCTGAAATTTTTTACAGATGCTATTTCAATATATATCGGTGCCATGAACCTCTAACATCTAGTGTAAGTTTTTTTTTAATGTCTAAGCGTAAGTTAATCGAAAAAAATCTTTTTTGTGTGGTTAATTTATAACATTTTTCTTAATAACTTCTTTTCTCTAACTTTCATCTTCTGTATTTTGTAGGTAACTTTAGAGAGTCATTGCATGTATCAGTTCAAAACGAAGAATTTAACACATAATTAATGTTTATAGGTTGAAAATTCAATGTGGTAGACTTATTGGCGTAAACCTCCTTTTTTAGTAGAAAAACAGCGTTTAAAATAAATAAATTATATTTAAATTTAAAAAAATGTCTAAATAGTATTATTCATTAGGGGAAGGTGGGTTACCTTGGACCTATTTTGACTTTTCAATTTTTATTTTCTTAATTACTTGCAAAAAGTGAATAAAAATATTTTTACTGAATACTTTATGTTGTTATATACAACATATATTTATTTTAACATGTTATTTAAATGATTTCAACTATTTAAAAAATAAATACAGAAAATTGTAATTAGGACCAAGGTACACCACCGGCGGTGTACCTTGGTCCAACCGGTAGTGTACCTTGGACCAATTATTAACAGGCAGAGAGACTCGATTTACAGTCCGAAAACCACTATTTATTAGCCACATAAAATTCAAAAATACATTTTACAACCTACTCTTATTTCTAGCCAAGATTGTAGTAATTGGTTATGTTAGGCCAATTGGCTCAGTAAGGGGTTTTATTGCCTTAGTTTTTTTAGTGCCCCTTTTGGCTTTTTCAACTGCATGCAATCTTTCTCGGGTGTATTCGTTAAAATGCAGCATAAAATTAAACTGTTATTTCATGCCATAGAAAAACATTTGGCTATCTTTCTCTCTTAAATTTGAAAAAAAAAAACTCAAATATTTCCCCCTTATGTTTATTCAACTAGGCCTAAAAGTAAAAAGGATGTTCTGCTTAGATATTTATTATAAAAAAATATCTTTTTTAGATGAGCATGCAATAATTATTTTCTATATTATATCAATATGGTTAATATTTTATAGGCTTCCATAAATCTAAATAATTAACTACAAAAAAAATTCTTTATCACATCATATCAAAATTTCTTACAAATTTCCATTTTTCTAGATTTTACAAATAAGGGTTGCACATTAATTGCTCGAAATACTTAATTTTTAAAAATAAAGAATTTACTTGAATTTTAAAAAGGGTTTTCAACAATCTGAAGCACATAAGACCTATAGTAGTGTACCTTGGACCAGTCCAAGGTACACCACTTGTATAAGGTTCGAGGTACACCACTTGGATATTAAAAACAAAATAGTTAATCACCAAGTTAAGGTTAGACTTAACTTAATTTCAAGCACACTGTTTTATAGCTAAAACTTTGCTTTATATTGCATAACCATCGTTTCTGAATAAACACTACATGTTTGAGTAAAAAATTACACTAAAGAATCTGACAAAAATTTACTTTTGAACTGTGAATTTAGTTTTTCGAAACCTCTTTAATAAATTGACCTTTTAAACAAACAGATAAGAACTTCACTGAGATCCCTGGTAGCAAATACTTTAACTGCATGTGGTGTTGTTTCAATATCTAAGCTAATCGAGCTAGAATCAGCATAGGTTCGAGGTACACATACGTCCAAGGTACACCACTTACCCCTATATTTGAAATCACTATGCCAAATTTGGAAAAGATTAAAGTAATAGTAAAAATTTTAGAATTTTGGCTATTCGCCTACCTTAAGTTCTTTACAACACATTTATTGAGGTTGATAACAGAAACAGATTTTTATATTTAAATTATCTAAACCCACACAACTTTTTAAAAAAGATTAATTCTGTCGAGCACGTTTTTTCGTAAAAATCTGTGTTTTTCTCTAGTGGATAGAATTAAAAGTTGGTGTTCTACTAGTCTTACACGATGAATTATCTGTCAGTAAAAAATGTCGTTCAGCGAAGCTACGGAAAATTCCTCCATTGTCACTATTTTTGTATGCCTCATTCTTAAATCCGGTTTAAATGTGCATTACATTTTCAGTTACTCTATTTTAAAATAATGTTGACAAGAACTAGTTCAGTAACTTATATATGATAAGGGACACAAGAATTATTTCAGTAACTTAGTAAATCTCATAATAGGAAATTCTACAACAGTCAGGTTTTTTTTACTAAAGTACAAAATTAGTGTAAATAGGTAAAAACACATATTCTTTGAATAGATTTCACTTTTCACGGAATTTTTCTTTAGAAGTTGCTGTGAGCAAACTTTTCTTCTGATTACGGATATCATTTTGTTCAGTTGTTTGAGGATCGGAATTTCTTCAAAAGCTATAAAAAAAATCTTGCCCTTTTAGTTAAAGTAACCCTTTAAACCTCTGATTAGAAAAACTCGAACTTAAGAATACGTTACTTCTGATAATTAAATAAAATTTGGTTGCAAATTAGTATTCCTAAGAAAAAATAATTCTGGTTCAGTTTTTTTTTTTCGCAACAAGAAGGTTTAAAAACGAACGCGCGAAACGAATGTGTTAATTGCAATTACAAAAAAAAATATTAATAAACAAAATCAGTAAAAAAAACCATCGAGACATAAATGCAATCGTTTTATTTCATTTTTTATCTCTTTTGTATATAATTTGGAATTTGTAAATAACTTACAGGAACTGTTTTTTAACCTATTTTAACGAATAAAAAAATTGAATCGATTTATACCATAAAAATGAACTAAATGTTGAATTGTAAAATTAATTAAGATTTTTCTGATGAAAATATGTTTTAGAAATGTAATTCTGCTACACGGATATGTTTGTCATTAAAAAATTACCTAAACTTATTTTTAGATAAAGCTGCTTCAAAGATTTTTCTTCTTCTAATTGACTTTATTTCGAATCTCATTTCATTCAAGACTAAAAAAACTATTAAACCTTTAAAAAATAATAAAATATATCTCTTCAAAATATTACAAAGATTAGTTTTGGTCAGGTCAAAGCAGTTTTTCCTGATTGGGTGTTAGAAAACTCTAATTAAATTAATAACATAGATTTAAAAGTTTTGAAAATAAAAACCCACACATTAAATAAATAAGTTAATGGATGTTTTCATTTGTGAAAACATTGGAACATTTCCTCACTAACAATAAACATATAAATTATAGGGAAATTTTTACAGTTTAATAATACGAAATAAAAAAGAGGACCAGAGTATAAGTCTACTGCGTTTTATTTACTTTCATTTCTTTTTTTTAAAGCTTGGTATTATCTTGGCAAAAAATGTGTGCTTAAATATTATTATACTTATTTTAATTAAGTTTTTCAAGGAGGAACTTTTATAACATTGAAGGTTTGGTATTATAACCTTGAGAAGTTTCACTATAATTGACATTAAAGTTTTCAAAAATATATATATACTCTTTAATAACCTAGCTGATGTCCATGATGCATGTAAAGGTATTATGTAGATGTAGGTGTCATATTTTCATTTAATGTAATATATTTTGTAATCTCTGAACTTTTGAACTAAGACATACATTTATTTATTTGGATCTGCTCCATTGAACAAATCTAAATATATCAGATATCAAAATTTAACGAAAACGAAATTATTTTCGACTAATCGTGACCTTACAGCTTACCAAACTGTGCTAAAATCATTTTAGTGTACCTAGTATCTCTGAAAACAAAATTCACATACTATTCGTGATTTTTAAAATATAATGATCATGTACTTAACTCCAGATACTTTAACCTTCTACTGTGACCTCTATAGAAGTTTGAACAAGTCAGAGTTTAGATAAATTGCTGTTCATTTTTTCTTATCACATTACTGCATAATATCAAAATGGTTTAGAATAATTAAGATATCAACTATCACGGGAAAAAAAGCTTTTAAAAACTAATTCTACCGCTTTTTTTATAGCGAAGTACGTATGTCAGATATATATGCAAATAATGGAAAATTTAAAGTATTGTACTATGTCAATGTGCCGCCTCCTTACGTCTAGACATAAAAGTGGTTTTAAAGAATACGAAGAGTGACCTCTGTAGAGCGATTATTACCTGTAATAACATTTTCTGAACTTGAAGAATTATTTGTCGCATAAATACTATTATTCTTGTGCTTTTTCTCAGCTATAACTAAACACTAGTGGCAAGCAACCATTTTTTGAGAAACTTTACTTTTAAAACTGTTAATAAGAACTAAGTGTCAATTAGTTAGCTGATAGTTGCCGGCCCGCTGGCGCAATGGTTAACGTGTTAGCCCTTGGAGCTGGTGGGCTCGGGTTCGAGTCCCAGTCATTGCATGGATGTTTGTGTCCGTCAATAAATATTGCTATTGGTCTAAGTGTTTGTGTCGTCTCTTTCTTTGTGGTGTCTCTTGTGGTTGTGTCATTTGTAGGGTTGAATACAATAGACCTAAGGTCGCAGTGTTCGGCGAACTTGTCCCCCACCAAGAAAGTCATAAGTCATAGCTGATAGTTAGAAAGATAGTTATCGAAAATAAATATAAGTTTGCTTCACTTTGGTTATTTAATTAGGCGCGTTATTATAATCGTAACAGAAGGAAATTGTACCTTCTTATGAACGAGAATTTAATGCCTAGATATGTGCTTTGTGATGTTAGGCGCTTTCTTAAGTATTGCACTCTCAGAAATAACACTTTCATTTTTGACGATTCATGAATCCTCAAGCCTCATTCATTAGCCAAGTTAATTTTGAGGATTGTTTCGTCAAACTATCACGTGACTTTTGAGTAAGCGTGAATTCTCACTTTAACTATCTTGATTTGACGATTCTGTATCTTGATTTTGAGGAAACTGAATCTCATTGCTGTACTCACATACTCAAAAATGGCGAAATATTTCTTTAGATTAGACGAAATTCGAATCCTCATAAAAATGACGAATCAAATTTCCTCACTTTGAGGAAAGAAAAACTCGGAGCATTTGCCAGTAAATGGCATCAACAAAATTAAGGAAAATTTCGTCGTTTTTGAGTATTCATTTCTGAGAGTGTGTGCAGAAGAAATTATTATAATAATAATTTATTGGTATTAAATAAAAAAAAGTTATAGAAAACGAAACACACCTTGGTGGGCAGCTAAGGCCCTTACAGAGGTATAGAAATAAGGAGCTAGAATTAATAGTAAAAATTAATTATTATTAAGCAAATGCGTTTATCAAAGTAAAGCAAGAGGCAAGAATATTTTTTTCACTGAATAACACTTAGTTTCCGATTCGTTATGTATTCATTTAACGTTTTAACGAAAAGCTCATCTATATTACGTAATAATGCTACTATTGGTAAAATGTGACATTTTAGAATTAGTTTTAAATTTATAAAATGTTACTTATATATACTGTAAATAACCTAACATCATTAAGAATAACTTATTTCGAGCTCTAAATAATGCGTAAGGTTGCTTGGGGCTTCACCTATCTATAACAGATAATATTTGAAAAAAAGCTTATATTTTATTTTCTCAAGAATACCTTATTGGTGCTAGAATTAAGAGGCTAGATTTCATTCATTTAAATTAATTGCAGATTAAACAGTAAAAAAGTGTCCCATGACTATCCATATAACTAGGGCAATTATTGTGCGATAGCGTGGGGAAATTATGTTTTGATCCCTTCATTCTAACTTCAGTATGTCATTGGAAGAAAATTTCAGTGCATACTAATCAACAAACAATTTATTTAGCATCAATTTAGAGTGTTGAAAAACTTACACAGAATGTGTAATAATGTTTTTGTTATGTTCGTTACATCCTCATAAAATAGAAATTCTTATCGTTGCAAACCAAAGATTTATCATTTTTTTTAGTACTTAAGGTGCAAAGCATTTGTATAACCCTAAACATTTTTTTTAACTTCTCAAATTTATATGGTATTATATGAGCATTAATTTAAAGATTATGATGAATTGAAGTTTTCCAAAAGTATTAAAATATTAAGTGAAAGGTTATAACTAAGCATATATTTCTCTATTCTACTGTCTAGACATTACATCAGCTCACCCATAGGTTATTTTAAAGATTTCGGATAGATTACAAATACATTAAAAAACCTAAAAATCTTAGTCTGTTCATGTGCCCGTATTTCACGTAAGATAGGGTAGACTGGACATTTTTGTGTTCATTTTCTGGTAAAAGTTCTGTTCATTCACTTGGGCTTTTGTAGCACTTTTTATTTGGACCCCCAAAAGACCCAAAGCAATGCAATATAAAGTCACTTTTTTTTGTAGAATTTACATATAATGACAGATGCGTTCACATTGTCATAAACCCACAAGCTATATTTTCTTAAAAGTATGAATTTTCCTAAAACAAATTGTGCTTAAGCGTTCATTCGCTGGTTAGTCTACCCTATCTTTAAAATGTACATGGATAATTCCATGCAAAATTATCCTTTCTATAGTGTAAGTCACGTTTATAAAAATTGATTATCACTAGAGCTTTTAGCATTAAATGAAAAAAAAATTGCGGAATAGTTGATCTACACTTATTATAACTAAATAATGTAATGTACTTTATTTAATTTGATTTTTTTTAATTAAAAAAACTTTTAATCTCCTCTAAATCGCGGCTTGCGCCACAGTTACATGGAATTAGCCACATATTAAATTTTGGATTCGTCAAAATATAAATGATAGGTAAGAGTTTAAATTTTGTGGATTAATTTATCTGCTTTGAAACTTTATTAACACTTAAAATGTAAAAAAGTATGTAAATACCATTTATTTATTTCAAAAAGTTTCTTATCTATTTAGTTCATTTACTGTTATGTCTAGTAAAAATAAAATAGAATATGTTCATATCCATTCTTTCTATATTAATAATATTCTTATTCAACTTTGGGAAATAGTTTATAAGGAGAAAAACAAAACTGTTTTAAAAAGAATTAACAAGCAATTTGTTGACAAATAAAAAATGTTAGCCAATAGCAATCATTATGTAGCTCTCGTGCTCCCCGAAATCAACCAAATCAAATACAGAATAACTAAACAGCAGAATTTCTATCTGAAAATCTAAAAACAGAAATAATAAAATTACAGAGTAACTGAACGCTGGTGTCTTCATATATAAACTTGAAACGAAAATTAAAATTTTGTGTCGACCAAAATAGGTAGGAATTAAATAAAAAGTTGTGAGAACATGAAAAAACTTTATAAAAAAATATTAACAAGCTTTTTATTAGCAAATAAGCAATGCAGGATAACTGGGCAGTGGTGTCTCCATCTGCAATGTTAAAACGAATCTAAAATTTTCGTTGCAATCTAAAAGAGCTGGAGTTAAAGTAGGCGAATACCCAAAATTCTAAAATTTTAACTATTACTTTAATCTTTTCCAAATTTGGCATAGTGATTTCAATTATAACGAACAATGCTATTTTGGCAATTTTTTTATTTAAATATAATTGCTTTATTTTAAACAGTGTTTTTCATCTAAAAAAAGGGTTTCAGCTGACACTTCTAATATAAAACTTTTACAGTAATTTATCTGAAATTTTTTACAGATGCTATTTCAATATATATCTGTGCTATAAGCCTCTAACATCTGGTATAAATATAGCAGTTTTTCTTTAAAAAATGTCCGAATGTAATTTAATCGAAACAAATCCTTTTTTTAGTTAATTCATAAAATTTTTCTTCATAACTTCTTTTCTTGTAATTTGTATGTAACTCTAGAGGGTCATTACATGTATCAGTTCAAAACAAAGAATTCAACACATAATTTATGTTTGTAGGAGAAAAATTCAATGTGGTATACTTGTTAGTGTAAACCTCTTTTTTTAGTTGAAAAACACCGCGCGTTTAAAATAAATAAATTATATTCAAATAAAAAAAATGCCTAAATATAATTGTTCATTATATTTGAAATCATTATGCCAAATTTGGAAAAGATTAAAGTAATAGTAAAAATTTTAGAATTTACGGTATTCGCCTACCTTAAATAAACGTGATTTAGTAAAACAAGTTAATCGCTATTTCCAAACGACAAAACTTTTATAGACATAAATCCTAGTCGATAATAAATAGATAATAAGCGTATGTGTTTATAATGGAAAAAGTATGCCATATACATTTTTACATAATTTTAAAACAAATGAAAAAATTTCGTTAAGCAACAAGTGGCCGTGGCTATATTTCCACGGAATTCTTTTTTTTTTAAACTTTGATTATATATTTTTTTCTTTTATTTACTTTAAAGAAAACCGAATATAATTGTTTTTTACATGTTTATCACAAACTAACATTACTACTTTTCTAAAAAGTAAATATACTTTTATTTTGCAGCAAATGGTTAAATGAAAACACGCGTTGAACTAGATAACGTTCAACGTACTTGAAGGACATTTTCCAAACTTACTATTCTTAGAAAAATTTAACATAGTTTTAAAATATTTTGTTGTTTTTTATATGCATTTTATTGAAAAATCAAATTGTTTAAAACAGTAAACCCATAATATCGGAAACTTTTTGTAAAAAAAAATTGAACTATACCAAAACCTTATTTTAACAAATTTCAATGAAAATAATTATCATCTGAATGAATTTAAACTGAATCAAATTGCTTAACTTCTGTTTTTGTGTAACTTTAGTTTGGTGTTATTTTTTAGAGGTTGTCTAATCTAAAGTAGTGTTAAAGATTTCAGAAAAGAATTGGATTCACATGCAGTGAACTTCTTTAAGATTGCTTCATCCTTTTATTTAGCCAGAAGATTTACTCCAAAATTTTGGGTGTAACCTGACACATTATTATTTACAGTACAATTATTTATTTATAATAATTAAGTTATTTGATGCTTTTCTGCTACTACATCCTTTCCTGATTTAAGAGCGGCATATAGTGATTCAGAAGTATACGAACTTCCGCCCGCTTTCTTTTTATTACTACGTATGTCGACAATTTTTAATCTAGGCAACGTTTTGTTTTACATTTTGGGCTTTATGGCTAGATAAATTTCTTGGTCATTTATTATGTCCCCAGAATTTTTTGGAAAACGTAACCCTTCTCTATTTTGACTGTAATAGTTACTTGACGAGTGGAGGTTCAGGATAAATACAAATATACGTAATAAAAGAACCACCTTTTTGTACACGCAAACATTAATAAAATTGTAAGTTTAAAAGTACATTTAATTTTGGTTTGAATGTAAGCATGAAAAGTTACTCAACATTGAAAAAATGACAAAAAAATCTCTAAATACAAGACCTGCAACACCTGCTGAAAAAATATTCTTGATGGTGACGCAAGACGTGTTGCTTCATAAACCAAGCAGCCAATTAGGACCCCCTAATGACTGATTTCCAATATACGGCCTTGTGAGATAACTTTCCCCATTTTAAAATTAGCCCCAGTCTATCCCATTTTTTCAACAAAACAATGCACTGATTAATAGTGCATTGTTTTCATAATAAAATGTGTACATTTGCTTAAAAGAAAACCAAATTAAAATTTTCTGCTGCGCAATACATCAATAAACACATATCAACACCAAACACCCATTTATGTATCATTTTCTCATTCATAAGGAGGTACAATTCAGTGCTACTACGATAATAATACCTTTCTTACAATATATCTTAAAAGTAAGGCAGTGAATATTTGGAGAAGGAAAAAAATTACAGATAAAAAAAACTACTTTTTTTGTAATTGGATTTTAACGACTACCTAAATGGGTGGGATACCATGCTTTCAGTTGAAAAGTATCAATGATCACTACTTTTCGTTAGTTATTTATTACTCGACAGGATTCTCGCTCTCTTTTTTTTTATAAATAATATCGCAAAGTACGCAGAAAAGTGACACTTCTACTATGTTAACTCTATGGGAGGGTGTTGTTTCACTCTTTTACGGAGAGTGATGTTAAGTGGGCATAAAAAAAACTCATCAAATTGTTTGAATGCAAGTATCTTTTTCAGTGTTAACAATGTATCTTTTTTAGTTGTAACAGTGTATCTTTTTACATTTTTTTGCACTGTAAGTTTATAAAGTATAAAGTGGACATTATAATGGCTTCGTTTTTTTGTATGTCTAGCTGTCACATTTTTTCACATCTCAAACTACGATTCTACGTATATAAATGATGTTTTTTGTGAAACTTCATACTCATTAAATTCAGATTCATCATAGATTTGTATGTTTTGTTTGTTTGTTGTCGCGTGTGCCTCTTAAATTAATCACCCCAAAGTTGTCTATAATGATAAAAATTTGTCTGGGTAATAAAGATATGTTTTAAATTTTCGTTTTGAAAACGGTCATTAATAAATAATAAGCAGGGTAAGGTAGGGTAAAATGGATCAGTTTTTAGCTATTTTCACTTTTAAAGCTCTCTGGCAATAAATCCACAATTTTTTTAATTGCATCTTAACATTGTATTACTTTAATACATTTTATGTAGTTTAAGTAACTCTTTAAAAATTATAAATGGATTGAACTTAGTTCCATAAGTTGTGACCCATTTTACCCCAATGGGGTAAATGAGTCACATGTTTGGTAAAATGGGTCATAATGCAAAATGATGACTACCTATATAATAATTTATTTATTAGGAAATACACTAAATAAGGAGAGTAGGTCAAGAACGCATAAAATAAATTAAACGATACATAATTATAATGATAAGTTTTCAAAATAATATTTTTTGCGGTTGCTGCTACAAAACGGCTCTTAAAGGACTCTTATAACATCGGATTTTTATACAATATCCACGTCCTCTTTATCGGTTAAAAACATAAAAGTTTCCAATACTAGATTTTTTAAAGATACTTTACATGTAAATCATCCGCATCAATAAGCGTAATTTTACCATCAAATTACTTGACTTTTTCCTTTGTATTTAACTACCACCTATTATGGCTATTGTCAGCAAACTTGGGTTTAGGTTGCTCTGTTTTTAACTCTGTTTTCCTTCGTTTAGGTTTTGAAAGAAAAATTCAATTCTTAATTTTCTCGGGCGGTTTTTACCATTTCTTGAAGTACCTCTTCTTGTAAACGCTTCTTTACATCTGCTTGCGGGCATTACTTCGCCAGCTTTATGTCGAACTCTTTTCTCTTCTTTTTAGAGTTGGCTATCACTGAATTCGTAAGACTAGATGTCATAGGTGACAAAATTGTCAGGATAGCACATTTGAGACCTTTAAAGAAGAAGAAGAAAATATAAAAGATTGGCTCTTCGAATTGAAGCGCTGCAGGAGTATCCGACATAGCTGGCATTCAACAGGAAGGTAGAGTGGAAATTGAATTTGATGTAGCTGGCGTTGAACAAAATGGCAAGATGGCAAATGTATTTGATGAAGCTGGTGTTAAAAATGATGGAACGAGGCTTCTTCAAAGCAAAGTCGAGCGTTCACTACAGGTTTAAATATCGCTCGACCGCCGAGTTAGGTAGAGCACTTAAATGAGTTTTAATCACAATAAATAATGTAAATTTCATTCTAAAAATTAACAGATTTATTTTTAAACGTTATTTTAACTATTTATGAAAGAAAAAAATCATTTTTACATGTATCACCCCCCTCAATGAAATTGACATATTTGATTTGCTTATTAGTTAGAAAAATTGTTTGATTTGGTTAACTTTTTATTAAGAAAAAATATTTCAAGATTTGATTTTAACGTGTAAGAAGGGTACAGGCTAGGACCGTCGTGGTTCATAGTCTTTACAACGCGCTCGAGGAAAGGGGAAAAAAAGTTAGGTAAATAGTGGACCAAAATCAATCAACTTGTGGAAATGTAAGTGTTATTAACAGAAAAAACAGTCAACAGAGAAACAGAATCCTTTGTCGATGGATCATTAACGACTAAGAATTGTTCAGGTCCGCTTGTTTTCTTGTACTTTTTTATGTCCGTTTTGAGAACCTTTCATTTTATTTGGATTCACGTTGGATCATTAAAGGGTCTAACAGTGGAGAGCACAAATTCCTTAAATGATGTTTGCTGATAGTGAAACGACTTCTTTCACTTACATTGAATCTTTCACTTACATTGAATCTTTCACTTTCGCTAAATTTATTTAACTCTAAATATAAATTAACAAGTTCAATTAAAAGACATTTTATCAAAAGACGTTTACAAGAAAACAAAATAAATTTAAGATTAGCTATATAAAGAAACTTTTCGAATATCATGTATTAACAAATCGTTAATAAAACTTTATCAACAAATTCCTAGTTTTCAAACAAATTTTAATTTTTAAACTGTGTCAGAAGAGTATGAGAAGTCAAAAACAGTTTAAATTTAAGTTCAGATTCATTTCAGTCAAAACTAGTTCAATTTTGACTAATTTGGTACTTCAATATTACGAAGTACACAGCGAAAGAATGTACAGAAAAAAAAAATCAACTATTTAAAAACTTCGTTTACATACATTCTAAAGCCAGCACCATCCTAAAATAGAAATATTAAAAAACAATTACCCTGATTTAATGATAATTACTTTTTCAGGAAGTATAAGTTTTGATGTTTGCATTTAATTATAAATAGAATACAATTATTCAAAAATAAAATGGAAATAATTCAAAGTTTGTTGAGGAACTTAAACAATGAATAGATAAAAAAAACATACCATACCCAATTTTTAAAATTAAAGAAACTAATTCGAAAGATTTCGTAATGTGACCCAATAATAATCGATTTATTCCATTAGTAATACCAAGAAAATGTTTATGCTTAAAGTACACCATAGCGAAAATCCTGTTCTACATCCTTACACTCTCATTGTTTTTAGTCATATCCTTTATTTATAAAAAATATATATAATTCTATAAGTAATTGTGAATTATTTTTTTAAAAGAAATGCTACGATTTAAGCAATAAAAAGTGTGTCCAAGGCGGATGAGTAACTTTCCGTGTGACCTCAATCAAAAGTGTTTCGTCCTCAGGATGTTTGATATGTGTGACTCAAGTTTGTAAATGTTATATTATTATATTCGATGCATTATAATAAACAAATACTCGAAAGTGAGTCAGGCCAAAAAATAATCGGAGCTGGGGAGCCCAGTCGGTTAGGCACTCGCCTAGCATGCGAAAGGTCCCAGGTTCGGGTCCGGGCATAGCCAAAATAACTGCCGACCTATAAACGGTCCGTGCAGCCAAAAATTTACGACGAATAATACCCCGTGTAAGGGAGTGCACGTTAAATATCCTTCAAAGTCCTAACGCTGCGTACGATGTCGCCCTTAAGCCTCGGTTTCCTCGGAGTCCTTCAACAGATTTAAGCGGTCGGACAAGTGCGGTGAATGACGTCGTACAAACTACTAACATTGATTACGCTAGAGTGGTTTCCTCGGGAGCGTTGCCGGACAACTCAGGCGACCGCCAGATTGCGTTGCTGTTGAGTGCGTTGGGGAAATCCTGATGACAACGTTTTTTGCTGTTGTCTGTTGCGTGGTGTGCTTGCCAAAAATTAAAAAATTGAGGAAATGGCGGAAGGCGAGATCTGTTTTACGTTTGCCGAGGAAAAAATGTTTATTGATTTTGTGAGAAATCACGAAGAGCCTAAATTTTTCATTTTTGACATGCAAAGACGAAAACCAAAACAACAGCAGAGTTGAGTTGAATGAGTTCGCTAGGATTCCAGTTTCGTGTCAACGTAACGTTCCGATGAAGAGGTGGCCGGTAGAGTGACGTCATCCACGTATAATAGCGGTCGCATTTTTCTGGCGACAGACTCCGAGGAAACCAAGGCTTTAATGGTTGCGTTGGGTGCCTAGTCAGGTGCCGGCTCGTCACTTGACTGTGGTTCTAAAATACAACGCCCGTAGCCAATAGCCCTCGTGTAGCTCTAGTGCGACGATAATTCAAACCTACTCTAACCAAAAAATAATCCCATTCACAAAATGTCTTGCAAAATTTAATTACAAAAAAAACTCTGTTTAGTTCCTTTAAAGTAAACAGCATGAAAAAAAAACTAGTTAAGTTCAAACAAACTTAATGTAAGTTAAAATTATTTGTTTCAGTAAATTGATATAGCTTATGATATTTATTTATGGTTTTGTATCTGGAAAACAAACACTCAGGGCTCGAAAAATCTCAGAAATTTTACCCGTCCTCGAGGACGGCATGTCCTGTCCAACAATGTACCCGTTTTCCTTTACAACTAACCCGTCAAACTCTAATTATATAAATAACTTCTAAATAAATAATATTTTTTTATTTATTGCAAACATTTATATAAAATACACTATTAATTGGTAGTTAGTAGGATTACATTATACAGTTGTAAAATAAATAATAGATTAATTTTAGAAACCTAATACTAGACTATTGTAGGATAACAAAAATTAAAAATGAAATTATCGTCCATAGCGGTTTTTCGAGCCCTATGAGTGGTAATGATTTTAATTTTTACTTTTTATTTTCAAGTAAGATAGGGGAAGACATAGTAAGATGACAAATTTGATTTTTCTCAGTATTATACATAGGTGTAATCAACTAAACAATCAGTTCACAAGCCACGGGCTACTAATAATAATGTTTATAGTGACTTGCCAGCACAAACTGTTACATGCCCTACCTAAAATTGATTATTTTGCTTTTGCCTAACCGATGTTAAAATATAATGTAGTGATTGTATATTAATAATTTTAATGCATTTAAAAACATAGTATAATTTTTTATTCACGTTTAATGTAAGTCGATGATGTCCAATGTATAAATATATTGAGCTAAAAGCCTCAAAATGCATTCATAGTTAACAAATTAAATAAAACTTCAACTGTTGGTCATTCCATTGCCACATTTTTTCGGCTTTCCTCGCCTAAAACTTCAATTTATTCAAGTCAAATTTCATGTAATTCTATAGCTATTTTTGATCGCAAGTTTAACTGTAGTCACCTTGTATTTAGGAGAAAACAGCTCTCATTAGCGATGTTGCCCTTAAGCCTCGGTTTCCTCGGAGTCCTTCAACAGATTTAAGCGGTCGGACAAGTGCGGTGAATGACGTCGTACAAACTACTAACATTGATTACGCTAGAGTGGTTTCCTCGGGAGCGTTGCCGGACAACTCAGGCGACCGCCAGATTGCGTTGCTGTTGAGTGCGTTGGGGAAATCCTGATGACAACGTTTTTTGCTGTTGTCTGTTGCGTGGTGTGCTTGCCAAAAATTAAAAAATTGAGGAAATGGCGGAAGGCGAGATCTGTTTTACGTTTGCCGAGGAAAAAATGTTTATTGATTTTGTGAGAAATCACGAAGAGCCTAAATTTTTCATTTTTGACATGCAAAGACGAAAACCAAAACAACAGCAGAGTTGAGTTGAATGAGTTCGCTAGGATTCCAGTTTCGTGTCAACGTAACGTTCCGATGAAGAGGTGGCCGGTAGAGTGACGTCATCCACGTATAATAGCGGTCGCATTTTTCTGGCGACAGACTCCGAGGAAACCAAGGCTTTAATGGTTGCGTTGGGTGCCTAGTCAGGTGCCGGCTCGTCACTTGACTGTGGTTCTAAAATACAACGCCCGTAGCCAATAGCCCTCGTGTAGCTCTAGTGCGACGATAATTCAAACCTACTCTAACCAAAAAATAATCCCATTCACAAAATGTCTTGCAAAATTTAATTACAAAAAAACTCTGTTTAGTTCCTTTAAAGTAAACAGCATGAAAAAAAAACTAGTTAAGTTCAAACAAACTTAATGTAAGTTAAAATTATTTGTTTCAGTAAATTGATATAGCTTATGATATTTATTTATGGTTTTGTATCTGGAAAACAAACACTCAGGGCTCGAAAAATCTCAGAAATTTTACCCGTCCTCGAGGACGGCATGTCCTGTCCAACAATGTACCCGTTTTCCTTTACAACTAACCCGTCAAACTCTAATTATATAAATAACTTCTAAATAAATAATATTTTTTTATTTATTACAAACATTTATATAAAATACACTATTAATTGGTAGTTAGTAGGATTACATTATACAGTTGTAAAATAAATAATAGATTAATTTTAGAAACCTAATACTAGACTATTGTAGGATAACAAAAATTAAAAATGAAATTATCGTCCATAGCGGTTTTTCGAGCCCTATGAGTGGTAATGATTTTAATTTTTACTTTTTATTTTCAAGTAAGATAGGGGAAGACATAGTAAGATGACAAATTTGATTTTTCTCAGTATTATACATAGGTGTAATCAACTAAACAATCAGTTCACAAGCCACGGGCTACTAATAATAATGTTTATAGTGACTTGCCAGCACAAACTGTTACATGCCCTACCTAAAATTGATTATTTTGCTTTTGCCTAACCGATGTTAAAATATAATGTAGTGATTGTATATTAATAATTTTAATGCATTTAAAAACATAGTATAATTTTTTATTCACGTTTAATGTAAGTCGATGATGTCCAATGTATAAATATATTGAGCTAAAAGCCTCAAAATGCATTCATAGTTAACAAATTAAATAAAACTTCAACTGTTGGTCATTCCATTGCCACATTTTTTCGGCTTTCCTCGCCTAAAACTTCAATTTATTCAAGTCAAATTTCATGTAATTCTATAGCTATTTTTGATCGCAAGTTTAACTGTAGTCACCTTGTATTTAGGAGAAAACAGCTCTCATTAGCGATGTTAGAATGTATTGTGGAATGAATAGTCACTCCAAACCCGCCCGTTATATCCGCTGCACGTCACGCTTCGTTCCACTTTTTAATGTCACTATACATCTGTAAATAAGAGCACGACATTTGTTTTCAAGGACGGTGTATAAAGCGTGAATAAAACTCAAAAGTTAATATAAATAATATATTCCTTTTATTTATATTTTTATTTAAGTTATATGTTTGTTTTATATGCACTTTACAAAACATTTCAACTGTAATGCACATCATGGAAGACCAGAACAGTAAAAAGGCAATAAAAAAAATATTACGATGAAAAAAAATTCTATGATAATTAGCTTTAAATCATTAAAAGCACAGAATTAAAAACTAATCCCTTAAAATATTTTTAAAAAACTCTCTATTTCAAGTACGACCTTTGAATTTGGTTAACACACAAAAAAAAACATACACGAACAAAATGCATTCCCAAATTATAATGAAGAAAAGAACGTAACAAATTATTGAATGACAAGAAAGTGAACAAATTTAGTGATCAGCAGTTTTTTTCTTGATTTTTTTAACCTAAAAATTTCGGGGGAGAAAGTAGCAAATGTATTATTTAATAGTTGTAATGAAGGTTTTTGACAACCACAACAACTGCGTTTAAATACATTGTTAAAGTTCTTAGCAAAAAAGTGTATTAAGAAAAATTGAGTCTATCTGTTAGAATATACAAAATAAAAATTAGCTAGAATAGCATGAAATAAACAAGAGCGAAAAAATTTAATAAATTTAATTTGTAGTCAAAATATTGTGTCTAGTTTTGTTTGGTATATGAATAAGTTTTCTTTCATTTTTTATTCCTTTATTCATTACTATATTTTTAATAATGTAATATTTTAAATTATGTTACAGTTTTTAGTAAAAAGAAATGCAATTGGTTTGTATTTTAACTCATTTTTTTCTTCTTCGTGACTTGAAGTTGCAAAACTGTTTAAATCCTTTTAATTATAGCCTGTTAAACTTAGTATATCGCCATTAACGGGACATCAAATCTACAACTGAGAAACTATCATTGATATCCAGGTCTCAGCTCCAACAAAGAAAATCAACCCAATTTACTTTCATCCAATTCCATCCCCTCATCACTACACCAAACGGACCGTTCTTCGAACTTAGCTCCTCACACTACAACATCCTCCCAACTATTTTTTTTCTGACTGTCCAACAATTCTCAAGTGCAGTCAAGCATAAAAAACCGGACTGACCCCATCGGAACGCTGAAGTGTGGGAATGGGAGGGGGGACGGGGGGCAGTAGTTGAACTAGCCGATCCGGTCGCCGACCTGCCTGATGCCCCAACTGGAACTTGTGCATGCTTTTGCCAACCTCCCAGACACAAAAGAAGGTTCAACAGATGAGGTCGGCCGATCTTTGCTCTGTTGTTGTCCGTTTTCTCAGAGGGGATCGAATGTGACTGGAGGACCACGTAGGTATGTTTGTGTGTTGTTTCGGTCGATGTTTGTTTGTTGTATCTGAGCATGTGGGGCGGTGGACGTTTAGCATTATTGTTCAGTTTAATATGAAGTTTAGTGCGAGGTTATATTGAACAAATTAATGCAAAATAGTTGAGACGGTAATGCATTGATTTGTACCTTTCAATGTTTGTTTGTCTCTGCGCATGTGGGGAGTGGATGTTTAGCATTTGTTAAGTTTAATATGATTTAGTGCGAGGTTTTATTGAACAAATTAATGCAAAATAGTTGAAACGGTAAGGCATTGATTGTTATCGTTCAATGTTTGTTTGTCTCTGAGCATGTCATGGTGGATGTTTAGTATTATTGTTAAGTTTAATATGAAGTTTAGTGCGAGGTTATTGAACAAATAAATGCAAAATAGTTGAAACGGTAATGCATTGTTTGGTATCTTTCAATGTTTGTTTGTCTCTGAGCATGTCTTGGTGAATGTTTAGCATTATTGTTAAGTTTAATATGAAGTTTAGAGCGAGGTTATATTGCACCAATTAAGGCAAAATAGTTTAAACGGTAATGCATTGATTTGTATCTTTCAATGTTTGTCTCTGAGCATGTCTTGGTGAATGTTTTGCATTATTGTTAAGTTTAATATGAAGTTTAGTGCGAGGTTATTGAACAAATTAATGCAAAATAGTTGAAACGGTAATACATTGATTGGTATCTTTCAATGTTTGTTTGTCTCTGAGCATGTCTTGGTGGATGTTTTGCATTATTGTTAAGTTTAATATAAAGTTTGGTGCGAGGTTATTAAACAAATTAATTCAAATAGTTGAAACGATAATGTATTGATTGTTATCTTTCAATGTTTAGAGTGGAGGGTATTGAGAAACACATCAAAATATTGATGTTGTTATTGGATTATGGGATAGAAATGTAGATGGTAGGTAGTGGTTTGTAACGGCTGATGTATTTTGGCACTGTTAATGTTGATATATACTTAAGGTAAGGATGGTAATGCCAAGTTATAGGCTTTTCTCTTGAAAATAATATTGTTATTGAAAACAACGTTTTACTATGGAATATTAACTACGGAGAATCATTTAAAATTTTAATTGTTACATTCGGTTATTCGGCGAGATTGTAACTTTAATCTTTTTTGTTATACACGCAAATTTAATTTCTCTAAAAATTAGATGTTGTTATTGGGAAATACATTAAATAGTGAAGCGTAACAGTGGGGCAAAGTGTACGGCATTTTGAATGATTTTCTTCCGATATTATACAGTTTGTAATAAGATTTCTTTACTTATTACTAAACTCTGAAATGTTAATTAAATATTACGTCTGTTTTTTTTTAATAAAAAAACATGGAACGCCCTGTAAATCTATCTTAATGAACAAATAACGGAAACCGTCAAAAAAAAAACTGTATATATGTATATATTAAGATGTCATTCAAAACTGATTTTTATTCATTTTAATTTAAATAAAAAGTTTCACGTGCGATTGTTGATATGGTATCAGCGGTTTAAATTAATAAAAAAGGATATTCTATTTTTAAAGGGTTTTAAATGTTTTAGTTTTTTAAAATTAAACATTCTTCTGATTTCCTTTAAATAAAAATTTAAATATAACATGTGACTTTCGTTCAATTTGACGTATCACACTTGTGTAGGCAATTTGTGGTTCATGCTGTGAAAGTACTTGACAGATTGACAGAAAGATTGTAAGACCTTTTTATGTTAGAAACGTATTGTGGAGCTGAAACAGTTAAATACGATTTTGTCGACCCATTACCTAATTTTTTTCGCGATGAAGTTTTGGTTTTGCAATAATTTCACGAAATTAATGCATTTTAACGTTTTGCCATGTGAACCATGACAAAAAGGTTTGTTCCTTAAAGTTACTACCATATCACTCATGAAAATTAAATAAAAATTAAATTATTTTAAGTTTTCTAGCATCAAATTTGAAACCTGTATAATGCACATAACCTTACAACATTAATTGAAACGGCTGAACTATTTTTTACAGATGTTGTGTTTCGAACAAAAATTTTGTCAGGAAAATCCTGTATTCCTTTAGACCCTATATTATTCTTATTTTAACAAGTTCAAAGCTTCGAACCAATTTGTAATGTTTTCTTTGCGAAAATCTAAACAATGTTGAAAAAATTCCTCAATCCCTTTTTTTAAAAAATCATTTTATCATAAAAAGGTAGAATGATAAAGTTTTCCATATCGGATTTTGTTTGAAAAAAAAATGGTTTGTTAAGAGATAAAATTGAAAAGAAGGATTAAAATTGCACGATAAAATTGAAATAAATAAAACTCACTAAATTTTCTAATTGAAACGCATATTGGGAAGAAAATTTCTAATTAAGCTGATTTTAGTTGAATCTTAAAAAACAAGAGAAAAAATTCTGCTCTTCAAATTCAATTATTTTTTGTAAAATCAGTTTTATTTTAAATGCGATTCATTATGTCTCAAACTCCAATTTATTAGGTTTTCAATTAATAAATAAATACCATAAATCAATATTACACAAGGGAATTTCAATTGAATTTACATAATACAATACACGCGCCGTGTAGAGAAATATTCAAAAAAATGACTCTAACTCCGATTTATTAGATTTAAAAAAATAAATACTTATTACAATAAATCAATATTGTGCTTGAAAATTTAAACCTTTTCACTTCCAATGATTGCATTTGGAATCATCAGCTTGCGATTTTTTTCTCACTAGGTTAAATTCACTTTTATTTCAAATAAATTTTATTACATTATTCATAAATTTTTCGATAAAAATATATTTTCTTTTCAGCATCTTTAGCTGGAAAAATCAAGTATTTTGAAGAATTAAATAATTTTTGTTTCAGTTAAATAAATTATTATATAAATGGACCAGAAATTCTTTATGCTTGCATTTTTAAATGCTTGAAAATTGAATTTCAACAATTTTAATAAGAAAATGTCGAAAAAAAGTATTGTTTTAAGTTATTCAAATGTTATGATTGCGAAAAAATTTCCGGAAATTTTAGTTAAGAAATTAAGATTTTTTTCTCTGTTTTTTACCATTTCATTCTAGATACATAATGAGAATATCTTACAAATTTTAGATTTTTAGAATAAAAAAAAGAGCTGAGATTGAAAGGGTTAATTGAATCTACACATTACAATGTGCATTGTGTATAGTAAAACTGTGTCAGAAATATTATATGGAGCAAATAAAAGCTGGTGCTGTACATCCCATATCTCCCAGACATGGTATGCCTTTGGGCAAGACACGTGCTTCTGATCTTCGCTTTTGGCTAAGTTATTGAACATCAATCATTATTTTACACGGATTACTAACTTTTGTAATAATTGTCGGACTTCCCATGGGATTAGCTTATGTGTGTCAACACATGAAAATTAAGGTACGTGAAGGGTTTAATTGTACAGATTATGGTGTTAATTTTTGTAGTTTAAAATATTATACCAAATATTTTGGATTTTGATCACAAATAGGTTAAGATCAAAATTGTATTTAATTAATTATGACGTTTTCTGGATTGTATTGTACTTAAGCTAATTTTATTTAAAAAAATTGAGTTTAACTATTTTCTGTTTGCAAAATGTTTGTATAAATTTTTTGAGACTGAGATCTTACGTTTGTATAGATTTTGTTAAAACATCAAATTTAAAAAAATGAAACAGAATGTTTCTTTAATTCTTTAAAAGGAAAAATCTCAATGCTACGAAACAATTTAAATGTCAAAATTAAACTGGTTCACTAACTAAAATTGCATCGATATTATTCAATAGTAATAATGAATAGTTTTTAAGACGTATTAATACTTTTATTTTATATACTCGATCTATGCGGCATAATAGTTTTAAGAATAATGTCCATTAGTTCCAGTTCTCTATGAGTGTTTTGAGGTAAGCTCTTGTTTTCTTGTGTTCGGAAACTATTAGTTTAGGCGTGGCTCGCCACGTTTTTATTATGATACATTAACAACAATGGCGTTATTAAAATGGATCATTAAAATTTATAAAACGTGTGCTAATGTATCTATGTAAAGACCATTAACTGAAATTTATTTTCTAATTTACTTTTATTCAACATTGGATTTCGGCATTAATTGTTATCTTGAATAGCAGATTTATAATCGAAGTAGAAACCAAATTTCTAACACAAATTATATTTTATTCATAACAATCTGCAATAAGTATTTCCTTCATTTTTGAGATGTTTATCGTATTTAAAAGAAACTTGGTTTTGTGAAAATAACATTTTGACAAACGTAAATTTTATAACAATCTAGTTTTGTTAATAATTTTCAAAGAAAATGTAAAGCAAAATTTTAATGCTATGTAATTATTCGTCTTTTTCTATGAAATCAATAGTGCTATCAACTATAAACCTTTCTTCAACAACTTCAAAATTACTTTAATGTTTAATATGCATTGTAAGTCTTAATAAGCGTAATAAATATATGTAAAACATTGTACAGGGTGTCCGAAAATGGAATACCTCTTAATAAAAGTTAATAAAAAGGAAATGGATAGAGATATTAACACAATTCTTGCAGAAAAGGAATAAGTCATGCCTGGAATTTGATATGGAACACTTGATTATTTTAGTTATGTTTATTACGTTATTATCTTATTACACTTTATTATGTTCAATTTAACCGAAAGATGGCGCTTTAAGAACTGAACATTTCTGAACACGTGTCCATCTTTTCGGTATATACGCATGCCTAGTTCTTTCATACAGCCAACACACGTTATTGAAGCGCCATCTTTCGGTTAATTGAACATAATAAAGTGTAATAACATAATAAAGTAATAAACACAACTAGCATAATAAAAAGTTCCATATCAAATTCCAGACATGACTCATCCACTTCTTTTTTATTAACTTTTAAAACCTAGCACTCCATTTTAGGACACACTGTATGCTTAAGGAAACATTTTAGGAACCGTACAAAAAGTGTAGTTTATTTGTTTTCACTATTTTCAAAGTGCAAATTTCAGCATAGTTCTTTTCAACAAAAATAGCAAATTTGTCCTATTTAATGAGAAATAAAAATGATAATATAAAAAAAAATAAAATTATTAAGGAATAAAAATGCAGGTAATCATTGTAAACCTTTGGAATGTAAATTATTTATTTTCTTCAGACAGACATTTCTTTAAATTCCATGAGGTAGTTTTTTCATTTAAATTTTTATAAAATGATAACTGCATTTGTCCTTCACCTCCCAAAACGAACCTTTCACTCTCTTTGAATACGGATATAGATATAAGAAAATTTCTATAATAAAACTACTAAAAAAACAACATTCGTTTACCATATTTTATAATTTCATGTCAAAATTAGCGTAGTTACAGGCAAATACTTTTATTTTCTTTCCAACGTCTACTACTAATGTTATGTTGTGCATTCTAAAGATTTAATGATAGTATTTAATTTTTTATTTTATAATTTAGGACATGGTAAATAAAACAAGCCACTACTAAACTACACTGCCAAATATCTTGCCATATTATGAACACATTTCAGAACGCCATATCTGTTTCATTTTGCTTATCACATTATAAACACATATGGAACAGATTTTGAAGTATCTTTTGGAACACTTAATGTTGTCTCTTTTTTAAAAACAATATCCAGAACACATTTCGAAACACATTATAGAACATCATTTTCCTTAGAACACTTTTAGAACGCATTAGGCTACACTTTTTTAACACATTTCGAACCGCTTTTCAGAACACAATGCTAAACCCTTTTTGGAAAACTTTGGGTAAACATTTCGTCAAAAAGTGTAAAGTAATTCGTTATTTTAAAATCGAGTGATACCGTAAAATAAGTGCTCCAGGACTAAGAACTTCTCATATTGAACGAGCACATCTGTTCTGTACTCGCGGACAACAGAATATGTGTTAAATGTGTTCCGATTGTACACTCCGAGTTTGTAGTATAAGGATGAAAATTAATTGCTTTCGATTTAAATTAACCCTCGTTTGAGTTAGTTTTTTCTAAATACAAAGATGTATAAGGTGTATTTGTTGTTCTGGATATAAATATTTTTTATGACTTAACTATAAAATTGTAGGTATTAATATAAAACGACTACTTTTGTTATCCAAATCCCTTTTGCAATTAGTTAAAATATAATAATATCTTTAGTTCAGTTAGTACAATTTGCTTTTTAGAGTTGTTTCTTAAATATGAAAATCGATAAACTACTCTACCGAAGAAAAAATATTTGATATTTTTCCTTTAAACTGACTATTTTTAATTTGCACTGATTATATATTTTTCATTTTATTCAAAAGATACAATCTATAACTGTTCTCCCTCACGACCAAAACTGCGCTTTCGTTTCCCTATTTGGGTTCACTGCACATAAATGGAGATACTTCCCCTTGTACTGAAGATTTCAGGTTCTTTTTATTTCAACATAAAATGTCAAAAGCTGGTTTCTCCAGGTCAACTTTACGTGGCATAGAGGGATCAATACTTAGTCATGGGTAAAAAACGAACACGATTTCTATCAGGATCCAAGTCTGAAAATTTATTCCGTTAAGCAATGAAATGTTACTCATGCGTTTAGAAGTCTGCTCTTAAAGGCAGTTAAGAAAAGAAGAATAGATAATTTGAAGCGTTTGTTTGTTTATTGTGTTATTATTATCGTTGGTTATGTAGGCGTTTTTTTATAGTCTATAAAAATTTATTGGAAAGCGAATCTATATTTGAGAAAAACTCTTTTGCCCTTTTCCTTTATGATAAGCAATGTGAACTCAAAACAAAAATATAGATTGAAAAAAATATTTGTTTTGTTTAGAGAAGACTTTGCTTTTTTTTCCTTTTGAATAGACAATGATCGCAATATAAATAACCCTCGTTTGAGTTAGTTTTTTCTAAATACAAAGATGTATAAGGTGTATTTGTTGTTCTGGATATAAATATTTTTTATGACTTAACTATAAAATTGTAGGTATTAATATAAAACGACTACTTTTGTTATCCAAATCCCTTTTGCAATTAGTTAAAATATAATAATATCTTTAGTTCAGTTAGTACAATTTGCTTTTTAGAGTTGTTTCTTAAATATGAAAATCGATAAACTACTCTACCGAAGAAAAAATATTTGATATTTTTCCTTTAAACTGACTATTTTTAATTTGCACTGATTATATATTTTTCATTTTATTCAAAAGATACAATCAATAACTGTTCTCCCTCACGACCAAAACTGCGCTTTCGTTTCCCTATTTGGGTTCACTGCACATAAATGGAGATACTTCTAATCCCCTTGTACTGAAGATTTCAGGTCTTTTTATTTCAACATAAAAATGTCAAAAAGCTGGTTTCATCTCATTCCAGGTCAACTTTACGTGGCATAGAGGGATCAATACTTAGTCATGGGTAAAAAACGAACACGATTTCTATCAGGATCCAAGTCTGAAAATTTATTCCGTTAAGCAATGAAATGTTACTCATGCGTTTAGAAGTCTGCTCTTAAAGGCAGTTAAGAAAAGAAGAATAGATAATTTGAAGCGTTTGTTTGTTTATTGTGTTATTATTATCGTTGGTTATGTAGGCGTTTTTTTATAGTCTATAAAAATTTATTGGAAAGCGAATCTATATTTGAGAAAAACTCTTTTGCCCTTTTCCTTTATGATAAGCAATGTGAACTCAAAACAAAAATATAGATTGAAAAAAATATTTGTTTTGTTTAGAGAAGACTTTGCTTTTTTTTCCTTTTGAATAGACAATGATCGCAATATAAATATTGATTGAAAATATTGTTTTGTCTTAAAGTCACTATGGCATGCACAAATGCTGCTCTAAATGCATGCATAGATTCATCAAAATTTTTGTTTCTTTTGTTTTGAATCACAAAAATAACTTATTTTCAAATTGTACGTATATTACTTATCTTGAGTATATTACTTACATTTTAATACAATATTCAAATAAACAAAATTAAATAACTCTTGATAAAATACAAATAAAATAGTTAATCTTTACCTATTTAATATACCTATATTTAACTTTGTATGCCAATAAGAAAGAATAATTTATTAATTCTTAGAAACTTTTTTTTAAAAATTAAGTTTTATGAAATTCCTAGTCTCAGGAATTCAAAAATTGCAATTATAGGATTAAAAGTAGAGTAAATGCATTGTGGTTTAGGAAAAAGGATGCAACATCGTACCTTGTTAACCATTGAATGTACAAGGTTTAAATTAAGGAATTCATTAAACTTTCGGTTTTGTATTGCAAGAAAAGTTAGGCAAAGTGAGTTTTCAAAAATTATATTTGCATCGAAATAATTATTTCGTTATTTATTAAATAATTATGTACATATTATTAAATAATGTATGTACATAATAAACATTTTAAATATATAGTTTTAAATTACGATTGGATAGTTCAAATTAAGTTTTAATTGATATTTTGTACATTTCGCAAAAAAAACTAATCAATAGTTAAAGTGAAGTTCGGGTAATTTTTTTTAACTATCTTATTTATTACCAAAAGATTCATAAATTGTACGTTCTTCTAACAATAATTCGAAAATTCTACATTATATGTTCAATTTCTTTTATAAAAATTTATGATTAAAAATACTTAATTTCAGTTGCTTTAGTTTAATCTAACATAAAATACACATGTATGACAACGCCATTTACATGAATAAAATTTCTTTTAAATGCCAAATTTTAATCTTATACGATAATGAAATCAAAACGAACCATTAAGTTAAAGCAATTAAGTCTTTAATATGATATATTTATTATATAATTAATTCTCTAAAATAATTTTATTAGTATTTTAAAACTATTTCAATACATGTTTGCTTAGAGGAATTATTCATGAGAAATATTTTACATGCATCATAAAGAGTTAAGTTTCGAAAATCTACAATAAAACATCATAAACTTTTAAACGCAAAAAATTCGATATTCATTACAAATAAGTAAAAAAAATTGAAGTTTAGGAGCGTTTTTTATGATAAATAAAAGCTAAATAATAATAAACCTACATTAAATCACCTGATTTCAGGTTTTAATTTAAAAAAAAAAAAACAAACAATTTTAAAATGGATCAAGCATTTTATAATTTAGCTTACATTTTATAATTGTATTGAGTAATTCTGAAAATTATCAGCTATTAAAAATGTATTAAACATTTTAGAAATAATTATTAATAAAATATTATCCATTTACGAAATAAGTGCTCATTAAAATGTTTTCTTTTACCATATTTTAAGTACATTTAAAATGTTTTACTTTATCAGCTAAATACAAAAATTTCCTAACTATTGCTACAACATAATTCTACGATCAAATATTACTGTCTGGTTATTACGTATAAATTTCTTACGCCCGTTATAATTAGAAATTGATTATAGAAAAGACGATATATCTTGATACATTATACAATAACATTTGGGCAGGGCCACCATTGTTCTCCAAGAAATGGGTAAAAATACATTCATAACATTGCAAAAGCTCGACCGTCTTTCTTCTATAGAAGTGGGAAAACTATTTTCCTGGTTTTTGTGCATTATTTTATATAGGAATGACATAGATTTATTCTAAAAAACTAATGGTGCAAAGACTGTTATCTATGCATTTTTTCTTTGTAAAGTAACTATAATTATTATTCCCTTCTTGATTTACGTTTAGTTTTGTGTGTGGTTTTATTCTTGCATATCAAACTAGAACACAAGAACTATGAAAAAAGGAGACGTATTATTTAGTTTGAACAAATAGGATAAAGAATTCAATAAAACTGAATATTTTCTTATGTTTCGTATTACGATTTTACTTTACAAACGCTATGCAACAATCTATATTTAAACGATAGCACCAACGACTTACAATTAAAATCATTAGAAATTTATGTATTTTAATCTATTAGAAAGTATTCTACCCATTTCCTGACATTTGATAGTTCCTTTTTAAAATAGTTTTAAATAATTTTAAATGCATTATTCAATAGCTCAAAAACTTTCTTTGAATCAATTTGCATAATTAACTATTATTTAGTTTTAAATTTACAAATAGGATTAGGAAGTCAATAAAACTGAATATTTTTTTGTGTTTTCTATTACGATTTTACTTTACAAATGTTTTGCAACAATCCATATTTCAACGATAGCACCAACGACTTACAATTAAAATCCTAAGCAATTTGTATATTTTAATCGATCAGAAAGTATTCTACCAATTCCCTGATATTTGATAGTTCCTTTTAAAATAATTTTACTGAATTTTATATTCATTATTCAATAGTTCAAAAACTTTCTTTGAATCAGTTTGTATAATTAACTATTATTGTTATAAACTATTATTTAGTTTGAAACTCACAAATAGGATAAGGAAGTCAATGAAACTGAATATTTTCTTATGTTTTCTATTACGATTTTACTTTACAAAAGCCTATGCAACAAATCCATATTTAAACGAATTAGCAACCAACGACTTACAATTAAAATACATTAGCAATTTTGTGTATTTTAATCTATTAGAAAGTTATTTCTTAACATATTTC